>JAUIMM010000013.1:395000-402500 GCA_031769625.1 Taudactylus pleione | reverse complement strand
GTAGGTAGATAGATATTAGAGATAGATAGATAGATAGATAGATAGATAGATAGATAGATAGATAGATAGATAGATAGATAGATAGATAGATAGATAGATAGATAGATAGATATGAGATAGATAGATATGAGTTAGATAGATAGATAGATAGATAGATAGATAGATAGATAGATAGATAGATAGATAGATAGGAGGTAGATAGATAGATAGATAGATAGATGTATATGAGATAGATAAATAGATAACAGATAGAGAGATAAATTTAAATGAGATAGATTGCACAGCACCATATTCCTGCAATTTTTTGCAGTATAATTTCTAATTAGTCTCCCTACCAAATTTGGTGGCATTCTGGTTATTATATGGAGCTACAGGTGGCTCTGAATAGGGGAAGTTTAAGTATGGCCTCACTGTATAATATAATACACATATATATATATATATATATATATATATATAACAAGAATGAAAAGGACATTTTGTTTGGGGGGGAAAAAACGGTCGAGGTCAGTACTGTAAGCCTAATGCCAGCAGCTATTTTCACTGTGTTCCTTACTCTTGTCCTTATTCTAAACTATAGCGTTCACTGTCCCCACTTACGGTATAAACAATCCTATTCACACAGCTATAAAATATTACAACCTTCTAAGAATTTGCACTTTGTTTCTTTACATAATTGTTTTACTCATTGACAATGTTCTTTTCTTTCTCGTTTTATATATATATAGATGTTAATATTTTTTTTACTTAATGACATTACAGCTTATGGAGATGTTTATACAGCGACAATCGCTAAGTACAATAGTGAGATACCATTCCCAAATGTGTATGTTTCTGATGATGTCTGCGATAAGGGCTTGGACCACGGGGAAATAATGATTTATTATGCTGCCACTAGGCCTATTGAAGAACCCTATAGGGAGCCCTAAGGAGCCTAAAATAGTTGAAAGCAAAATACAGCAGCTTCCAAATATTTTGCTATTTAATTTTTGTTATTTGAACATCAGATTTGCATCCCATTTAAAATGATCCCTGCTTTTGTTGTGACGTATTATATAAATATGTATGGATAAATTACTTAGAAGGACTGTACACCTACCAGCTATGAAAAGCTGATTGCTTGGTTATCACTGTGCTTAGTTGGAAATTACTTAGGGGTAAATTTATGAAGCGTCAGGTTGCCTGTCATTTAGAAACCAATGGGCACCGACAACGGTTTTGGTGATAAAAATATATGATACACTAAGGGGCATATTCAATTAGCCACAGGGTTGTCCCCGCGACTAATTGCCATCCTAAATTCCCGCAGCGCGGGGGAAAACTATTCAATTAAATAGCCTTTTTCCTGCCCCGTAAAATCGGGGCTCACGCGTGTAAACACATTGATTCCGGGTAAACTGCGGAATCGATGTATTTTTTCCCCGTGTGCGAGGCCGATTTGATTGTATTAACGAGGATTTTACCTCGCACCTCCAGGAGCTGTGGGGTAAAGTCCGACTGCGGGGACTCGTGGGCGGGGTCTCGGGGACTCGCGGGCGAGGAATCCCCGGCAATTGAATAAGACCGTCACAGCAATTAGTCGCGGAGACAACCCTGCGGGCTAATGGAATATGCCCCTATGCATCAGATTTGATGATGATTTGTAATCTGCCGTCGATGCCCATCTAGTTCTAAAACCCAATCATACCGCAATACCGACAGCAAAAATTCTGTGACTCTGTTCGGGTTAAGGCTTGTATTTTTTTTTTAATCATATTAAAACATCCTGAAATTACTAAAAAAAAATGGTGTGCCCCACCTTACCCCCAATTGATAATTAGTCCTAGGCCTTTAAGCCTAGGCTGGTAGTGAAAAAATCAGCGTTACAAAGAGCGTCTGCAAGGTGGGCAATTCTGGGTCACCTTGAATCATGTGCCGCACAGACTTAAGAGTCATGGAGCCCCAATGCATCTTTCGGATTCTGAAAACACCCTTGTTTATCCCTCAGGGTTCTCCTGCTGGTAGAGGCTCTAGGAAACCTAGGCAGGAAAGAGCATAGCACACAAGCAATGATTAGCAAATGGCGAAATAAACCTTATTATAGCTATGTCATATTTTTGTACTTTTTTTTTAACATTTTGCCGCATTATACGCAGGGTGTCTCCAACCTGATGAAGTTGTTTCCCACCACAGAGTAACATCAGCAGACTTGTAAAGGGTCTGAGAGAGCCTTCAACATGCCATTCACCAACAACAACATCCAGATGCCTCTCTCCGACATCAAAAAGAACATCGATGACATTCCGGTAAAGGTCCCTTTGGATGATACCCTGATTGGTAAGTATGAACAACTCCAGATCATAATTTCTAAAGTGCATCCAATGGAGGCAGCCATTTTGAAGCCTATGATCTCTCTAAGAGAAGGAAGTAGTGACGACTCTTAGGTGCTTTGTGCCTCAGTGATATCACTTATTCACAATGCCTCGATAAAAGGAATACACAAGATGGCTGTGTTTAAATAACAGGGATACTTTAAACATTCTAACTTGCCACCAGCATCTCCCTTTCAAAGGCAAAGGCTATAAAGGGAAAGGGGGGACATGATAGAAACGTTCAAATATATAAAGGGTTTTAACAAGGGAGAGGAAGGAGACGTACTTCAAAGAAAGAGAAGTATTAGAACAAGAGGACATGTACTGAAACTGGAGGGTGGTAGGTTCAGGGGAAATTTGAGGAAAAATTACTTCACAGAAAGGGAAGTGGACAAGTGGAATAGCCTCCCATCAGAAGTGGTAGAGGCTAAAGGGGCCTATCCATTACCCGACTTTGTGAACAATCCGACCAAAACCAGGAGGTTTTGGTCGCATTGTACACAAAGTCGGGTAATGGATAGCCGGAAGGTCCAGCGATGCGCGTGCACGCTGGGTCCTTGCCGTTCCCGACTGTCTACTGAACATGCCCGTCAACCTGACGGTGCTGATCAGGTTCGGCATGTTCAGGGATAGAAGGTTGGGCTCCTTCACTGAATGACGTTCAGTGAACACCGTTCAGTGCGGCAACCTGAAGGTCTCAACGCTAGACGTTCAGACTTTCAGGTCACCTAATGGATAGGCACCTTAAGGCAGTAGAGCAATTTAAACATACATGGGATAGACATAAGTACATCCTTCAGAAGAAGTAAAGATCAATAAGGGTTGAGGTAACAATATGTTTAAAAATGGGGCAGACTAGATGGGCCAAGTGGTTCTTATCTGCCGTCAAATTCTATGTTTCTATGTAAAGATTTATGAAATGTGTTATTAACATATCATGATTATCATAATTGATACTACTTATATGGAAAGTGGGTTGGGGTGGCCTAGCACTTCAGAAGCCCTAGGCACCCTCCGGGGTGTGTGACCTTATAACCAAATAAAGTGTTTGCCATGCACAACATCTATATCTCCATCCACCCATCTCATGCACAAGTCAGGAAGGGCAGCGAACGCCACACCACTGCGCCATGAAAGGGGTGGTAGACGCTGCACAGCAGACCAAAACGTTTATGGGGTTCCATATTATGAACCCAAGTATTGATCTAGATCTGGCCAGGTTTTCCCAGCAAGAGAAGAAGAAAATATATAGGTCCTGACGGTGAATCAGATGCAAGTCCGAATGCAGACTCATACCGCGAATATCTGCAAACCGCACACGTGCCATAGGAAGAATTCGGAGACCGCACATGTGCCTCACCATGCATACGGGGATTGAAAGAGCTTACGGTCTGATCCGCCACTCTTTCTGTGGAATGGGTGTTTGTGGGTAATGACCATGCTGTCACACGCAACTGTTCCATCTTGTGGGAATATCTAGGGAGTGTCTTGGGGCCGCAGGTCGACGTTTCGTGATCTTTTGTGTCCTAAACAGAATCAGGCCCACGATGTCCTAAAGATTCTTTAAACACAAACAAACTGCAGTACAATTTATGACCATCAGGTGGCACTCTGTAACTAGGTGGGTTTGAGGGCCTTCCTTGCCGAGTATGCTTTAGATGCATGTGCGCGCCAACATGCAACAATAATAAGACAGATCTAGGTTTGAGCTAAATGCTGTGTGGGGATGTGCAGAGTATTTACCTCCCTGCAATAGGACCTATTCAGTCTACTGTCCATAGAACTTTAATTAATATAATCAACGCCTTCAAACACTCAGCAGTGACATATGTAATAAATGTCCAGTGTCTGCTCACTCTCATGAACACTAGCAGAAGCAAAGATGCACAGTATTTTAGGAGAATAAAAAAAGAACCATTAAAATGAACAAAGGCGGTGGCCCATAAATGTCGGTAGGCCGGACTTGAGAACGATGTTTAATTTTTTTTTTTTTCATCATGAGTATTTTCAGGTCTGCAAACACCACAGTGCAGATCGGTTTTCCAATCCGTGGAGCAGGAAGTCGCCGTTGATCTGAAACACGTTAGCCTGACCTGTAGACGCACTTGTGCACATAAAGCAATGTGACATGAGCCTTAGTGGTCTATTTATCAAGCAGTGAAAAGTGTGGAGAAGTGGACCAGTGGAGAAGTTGCTCATAGCAACCAATCCGCTCCTAGCTATTATTTTATCGACCGTACTTGATAAATGTTATTTGAAAGCTGATTGGTTGCTGTGGACAACTTCTCCACACTTTTCACTGCTTGATAAATAGACTCCTTAGTGATGTGTCAGGGTGCTGTAGCTCAGGCACTGTCAGAGGGGTGGTCATTTCAGCAGGGAGGGGGTTCACAAAGCTGTGCAGAAGGCCAGGGGTAGGGTTGAATATGTCATTGCTGCCTCCCCTGGAATTGTGCCATCAAAGAAAAGGTTCTCATCTAGTTCATCACATTATCACTGGCTCTGTCCTACTTATATCTGCTTCCGGTCAGTATTGAAAGGTGTTTGTCTATAATTACTACTGACTTCTGTATTATGTACAGTATCAGTCACAGACTGCTTTAATGAGTAATATTTCACTGTTTACCTATAGACCCTGTTTATGCCATGTCCATTGACTTGGCCAATCATGAGGAGGTGAACGAAGAAATTGATCCCTGGGCTCTACCGGAGCTTGAAGCTTGTGGTCCTTCCTGGAGAGGTGGGTTACAAAGATAAGTCCCAATCTCTAGTTAGTTTTACCTAGTGTACAGAAGTCTGACATTTAATTAATCGTTTCTTTGTCTCCAGAGTTGAACAATACGCAGAGAGCGAAACGCGTTGTAATCGGGACAGTCAAGGGTTGCCTTCTCCTGGGGTTCCTCTATCTGTTCATATGTTCTTTAGATGTGTTGAGCTCAGCATTCCAGCTGGTGGGAAGTAAGTGACTCATATACATCCAGATCTCTAGAGATTGCAGCTAATAGTCCCAAGTGCTCTTTCAACATGATCTACCAAACGTCTCAAACTTTTGACCTTGTCTGCTTTGTTGCCCTGTATAGGTAAACTTACTGGAGATATCTTCAATGACAATGAGGTTCTCGCAAATCCCATCGCTGGTCTGGTCATCGGTGTCCTTGTTACTGTCCTAGTGCAGAGCTCCAGTACCTCATCTTCCATCATCGTCAGTATGGTGTCATCTGGAAGTAAGGGCGTGCGCCACCAATGTGGGGTAGAAAGCAGCTTATATACTGGGGGTCTATTGTAATGTAAGGCCAATACAAAATACATCCATTGTCTTCTATCCTAGTACTTAATGTGAGGGCCTCTATCCCTATCATCATGGGGGTGAACGTTGGAACATCCGTGACCAGCACTTTGGTGTCTTTGGCGCAATCTGGAGACCGCAATGAGTTCCGAAGGTACAATTCTCATGTGCATTATAGTTATGTGGAGACATCTATTATAATTAACAAATATCATAAATGAAACTGAAAAACCAATATTATCATGGGACGGCTAACATCATTATCTTGATGGTTCACCTGTAAACAGGGTACAAAATACTGTTAATAAATATAGGCGGTCAGTTTTATGGATGCTATAATTATAAGATCATATATTCCAAGATAATCGACAAATTTTGAACTTCTAGAGGGGTTTACACCATAGTGTGACTTTAATTCACTGTCCAGTGCATGCGTTGCTGCACATATTACTAATGCCCTTGCTTTATCCATCTCGCTACCATGAGAAAAAGTTTTGGATACAGCATAATGCAAGGTCAGGTGCGGGCAACAAAAAAGAAATAACTCTGCCAAACTTTGGGCCTGATTCAGGGGAGTACTCAATACTGATGATGGTGCAGTTGAGCAATTTTTTGTGACTGCGCATGCGCAAAAATTCCTGAGAACCTCTATGGCGCATGCGGTTCCATAAGTGTACGCCACGTCCATTGTTGCATGCGGGATCGCTTTCAATACAACTGGCACCGCAAAACCATGGACGTTCCTGGGAGGTAGTATGAAGTGAACGCAAAAAAGGCCTTCTCATGGGCGTGTTATGAGAGTGTTATGGGCTTCAGTGAACAAGGCTGCATTTTTGAATGCAGAGCCGCTGCCACAGTGGTCATGTTTAGCCGGAGTTCAGAAGGAGCATTAGCGGAGTTACACTGTCCACCGGCATTGAACATGGGCATCTCCATGCTTGCAATGTCCGAAGCTCGCAAGTACCCAATCACAAGGCTGAAACTCACATTTGCATATTAACGGCGGTGCAACAAAAAAGCATGACTGCAATAGGATCCACCTCCGAGACAGGTCCTATGTTTATAATAATCATAGACGGTCTGTCCTGTCTCATACGCCCCCTCCCTTGCCCACTAATGGCCCCCAGTGTGGGAGACAGAGAGAAGAGAAAGAGTCGGCCAGAGTAAGTCTGGGGGGAGTGAAGGGGAGAGATCTCTCACCCCTTCGAATGATGGGTCCAATATTCTAGTATTAAATGAATACATGGCTGAAAAGCACATAATAAATTGTAATAATCTAAAATAATGTTTGTAGTTAGTAACTATTTGCAGGGGGTATGTAGTTGTACACGTCGTTAAATTAAAGTTCTATGTAGCTGGGAAACTATATTAAGTAGTGGTGGCTCCAGAAGGGGCGGGGCTGCAGCACAGTCCAAAATTCAAATAGGGGATTCACACCAACTGCCAGTGAGTCCCGGCCGGCGACACCAACTGCCAGTGAGACCCAGCCGGGGACACCAACTGCCAGTGAGTCCCGTCCGGGGACACCAACTGCCAGTGAGTCCCGGACGGTGATGTTTGGCAGTGTTTGGGGTGGTAGTTGATGCCGCTCCCCTATTGAAATTTTAGACTATGCTGCAGGCCCACCTCTGGAGCCGCCACTGATATTAATAAGTGTATTGTGTTATTATTAATGCTGTGAAAGTTTTCAGTATCCCATGTGGAAGAGGACATGGGGTAAAAGAATGGTACCAGTGGTACTAGTGATGGCCTACTCTCCTGTGATACTCAGGGCGATGCACTACAGACGTAGTGTAATGTGTTGTACTGCTCGGTTTTAGGGCGTTTGGCGGTTCCGCCGTGCACGGAATGTTTAACTGGATG
>JAUIMM010000013.1:2500-390000 GCA_031769625.1 Taudactylus pleione | reverse complement strand
GCAAGGCAGAAAAATAACACTGATAATATAGAAATGTTTTTTTTTTCTTTTTAAGTGATCTAACATTGTAGTCTCAGCTGATGGCAGGAGGGCTAAAAAGAGCATCTAAAATATATGTACAGTATGTGTGTGTCTAATAGTGGCTCTACTTGCTGTTTTATAAGGGACTCTGGCTGTATTTCCATCATTCCCCTTGCTAGTGCTTATGCCTGATTAATTATACAATGTATACAAGTCTGTAGTATTTACAATTGTATTGACTGATATATACATGTGTGGATTGTTGTAGAAAACAGAATTAATCCCCGCTACTAACGTGACTAACTGCAGCATTGTCACCTGCTTCACCAACACAAGTGGGACATTCATAGAAAGCACCTTCACCATTAAGGAAAACTTGGAAAGATGTAAGTGAGGCACTCGCACTGTCTGTGGGATTTGTGCAGCATGCTCTGAAATAATTAGTCACTTCGGTGTATATCGTGCTTGCCTATTGTTATAACCAGCCTGGAGAGGCCTGCGGAATAGGAAGCTGGGAGTGTGATGATGACATAATTTGCGCCATTACTCACTCGCTCCCCACTGCGCATTGATGCACAGCAGGACGGGGCTATCATGCCATGATTTGCATCATCAGGCGAGATCCGGGAGGGTGGCCCTGCTCTTCCGGGAATCCGGGAGGACTGCCTAAAATCCAGGAGTCTACCGGAGTAGGCAAGTGTGGTGTATTTCATACAAATATCATAACCCTGCTCCACCATAAGCCAACTTCTAGTCATGGCCACTCCACCAATTGTTTTGTTGCCAAGGTCATGGCCAACCACTATTTAATTGTTCTTTGTCAATTTAACCAAGTCTAATGGTCACCTATACACAGAGGGGCGGCCATTTTGTGAGCCAGGCCATCAATACGCCGCCTTCCCATTCACCGGGCACTAGCTACTGTATATCACTAAAGTGCCTCGTTGCTCGTAGAAGTTCCTGACTTCTCACGAATAGTTCAGCCTACAAAACGGCAGCCCCCAATGTTTGTAGACAACGGGTACATTTCTTTTATTATGTTTAAATGTTTTTGGGCCAAACAAGCATTACCTCATGTCTCCCCTGAAATATGATGACCAAACAGTTCTCTGAGTAGAAATAAATGCAGCGATAGATCTGGATGGATAATCATGGATTGGAAACTTTCATGACTCTCTCTCTCCGAACAGGTGTCCATATTTTTTCGCATGCCAACCTCTCGGACATAGCAGTGGGCTTGATCCTGCTGACCGCCTCTCTCCTGGTTCTCTGCACTTGTCTCATCCTCATCGTGAAACTCCTGAATTCTGTCCTGAAGGGCCACATCGCTCAAGTAATTAAGAAGATCATTAATGCAGGTGAGGACGTTTGCATTAGTCCCTGGAATTTTCAGAGACTTCTATCCACCAACCCAACGTGCTTCATAATCATTCCCAACAAAAGTATTGCCCCCCCCCACCGAAGGAGCATCATTTATTTATCCTTTTTCCATTGAAGTTTATTCATTATCTGGTAGAGCCCCCAGCGTCATGTTTATATAAAACTATAAGTGAATATTGGAATTTTAGCTTAAAAAAAAAAAAAATCCCTATAGACCTTTCATTAAGGGTATAACTGTAACTTATCGCTCCCTACATGTGGCCAGGGACCTCTTCCCTGTATGAGAGCGAGGGATCGCACATGCATTTCCACTCTGAAAATGGATTTTTGCACCAACTCTGGTGTCTTATACTTTTAATGGGATACGTTGACCGCCTCTTACCGGTACTTAGGATGAGATATTTCAGGCTGACTTTGACTACTATAAGAGAAATGGGTCTATTCACTAAGCCTTGGAGAGGGGTAAAATGGAGAAAGACAAAAATCCCGCCAATCAGCTCCTGTCATTTTTCAAGAGCGTTATACACACAAATAGGTTTGTTTAATGAATGGGATGCTGAAGTGGAAGGAGATTATACCTTCATTCAGGAGCGTAGTTAAACCTATGGGGGCCCCAAAGCAAAATTTCTACGCCTGGTGCAAGTTTCGATGGTGCATCCGATGGCAGAGGCACCAGATGGTATTACAGTGTCTTTGGACATCTCAGGGCCTGATTCAGCAGATTCCCGATTATCGTGAATCTGCGCCTGCGCAGGACCTGTTTTGCGCACCTGCAGAATGGGTCCTACATGATCGCATGGAAGCCCCCATGTGCTTCTGCCTGATTGACCGGCTGAGGCATTAATGGGGCGGTGCAGGGGCGGGGACGGCCGGCGTTCCCGGAAAACGGGGTCGTGTCCCTCCGTTTCCAGGAGTGGCGAGGCCAGGACCTGCATTCATGGACGCAGATTCCTGGCCTCCCAGGCTGGCCAGTCTGCATAAGCTGAGGCTTACGGCGCCATCCAACATCGCGACTGATGATCGCGATGGTGATCCCAGCCTGTGACTTTGGTTGCAGCGCTGGGATCGCAGATGCAGCAGGGGGGGAAGTCAGACACCTCCTGCTGCATTTACATTTTAGCAAGGACGGAATTGCAAAGTTGCTTGTGTGCTGCTCTGTAATTCCGTCCTCTGCTGAATGAGCCCCTCAGTCCCTGTACATTGAGACGCACGGCTGTACACCAGGGAAGGGCTGTATAGCTGCGTTTGCGTCCTAGTCAGAATCAGTCGAAGAGAGTATTACAATCAGTATCACCAATGTTACAGTAAATACATTTTCTAATAGTACATCTCTAATGTCCCCCAATAGCCTTGTCATACAAGAGTCATATGATAAATTCAGGGACGCGCCACTTGTTTCCTGTTACATTATTGTAATAGTGTCAGAGTGTCGGCTTAAATGATTATATGGTAACGCTTTATGTTCTATATCTGCACAGACTTCCCATTCCCATTCAGCTGGCTGAGCGGATATTTGGCCATCATCGTTGGTGCTATAATGACTTTCGTGGTGCAGAGCAGTTCTGTCTTCACAGCGGCTATTGTGCCCTTGATGGGTAAGCGACATAAAACACAGAGCTCCAAATGACAACACTGTACAGTATCCCCAATGTGAAGCACTGTGGGAGGAGATGGAGCAACCAATCAGCTTCTAGCTATGATTTTATAGATTGTACTGGATAATTTATAGCTTTAAGCTGATTGGTTGCCCTGGGGAACATCTCTGCTTGTCTTCTACAGAAGGACATCAACCCTTAAATTCTGTATATTAAGTCATGAAACCAGTTTGCTAAACATTATTCCTGGTTTATTAATGGAGAGGTGTTCCTGCTGATAGAGGCCCCGATTCAGGGAAGGACGGATTTGCAGAGCAAGCACACAAGCGGCTGTGCAAATCCGTCCATCTCTGATGCAAATGCCAAAGGAGTTGTCAGGCACCTCATTGCTGCATTTGCAATTCCAGCACTGCGACTGATGTCACAGGCTGGAATCACCATCAGAACTGCTTTCTCCTGAGGTTTACCGCAACCTGGCCGGTGCCTGGTCTCGCAGGAGGCCAGGAATCTGTGTCCGCTGAGGCAGACCCTGGCCTTGTACCTTCTGGAACACGGCAACGACAGGCTCAGACCCCTAACCATCGGACATGTGGGTTCATTCTCGGATGACCATGCATCTCTGGAACAGGCCCAAAATACAAGGCTGGGAGAACTGGAGTTTGAAGTGCACCAACAGTTGGAGAATCACCAGTTGCTCGCCTCAGGATAACAAATCTTCATTGTCACATTTATTAGACTCACCTTGTGGTGCGTGTTTTGTTTTCCAGGTGTTGGGGTCATCAGCATGAACCGAGCTTACCCCTTGTTTCTTGGATCTAATATTGGGACCACCACAACTGCTGTGTTAGCAGCCTTGGCCAGCCCTGCAGAGTCTCTAAGCGAATCAGTGCAGGTATAATGTCTTGTGATTTCCCGCTTTTCCTGAAGGTCAGGGGGGCGCTAAAAACGAATCTTTCTCCTTCCGCCCCTCCCCCCCCTTCCCCCTCAAAAAAGGCCAATAGATAAAGGGACAGTGGTTGTGACTCAGAGGTGGGGGCAGTGTCAATATTTGCCCAGTTGTGCAATTAGTTGCTACTGCGCATGGTCGAAAAGCCCTGGAAACCCTTAAGGCATATGTGTGACACTGAGAGAACGGTGTTACGTTTGGGAGTGCTCCTATTTCAGCTGGCGCCGGAAGCCGGGGGCGATCCTGGGCAGTGTTTGGGGGAGGCCTGAAGTGAATGCAAATAAAGGCCGTCTCGTGAGCGTGTCGTGGGACTGTCA
Organism: Taudactylus pleione; assembly: GCA_031769625.1. Taxonomy (NCBI): domain Eukaryota; kingdom Metazoa; phylum Chordata; class Amphibia; order Anura; family Myobatrachidae; genus Taudactylus; species Taudactylus pleione. The sequence goes on along the minus strand of JAUIMM010000013.1, from coordinate 385,741 downwards.
CAGGTGTGTCAGTGGACGCGGCTGCGTTCTCAAATGTAGATCCGCAGACACAGAAGCCATGATTGGAGAATTTTCAGAAGTAGACACTGCACCAGCCATAGGGTGTTGCAAGTGTTGATGGTGCAAGCAATGGCGCGCCGATGGAGAAGTGTTCGCAACCGCCGGTGGGTTGACGCCCACTTTCAATGACCAATAAAACTGAAAGTGAGCGTCTCAGAGCTCGCAGAGTCTGTCATATGCTCGTACGCAAAAGGAAGGTTGAGAAAAGCATTTGCATATTACCGCCGCTGAGACTCCGCAAACATTCATCTACCTCTTTTCCAGGCCCCTTGTCATCAAACCATTAAAAAGGGCCTTATACCTATTGGCTCTAGATTACATTTTTGCACAAGGGTCTATTGTGGAAATAAATATGCCATAGGGCTCTATTTACTACAATCCGCATATTGAATGCAGATTGTAGTGTGATATTAATTACTGAATTCGCATTGTGAATTCAGACAATATCACAGGGATTTACTACAAATCCCTTGTAGGGACAGAGCTTGCGGTAAAGCTCTGTCCCTGCAAATCCCCTCCGGAGCCCTATCACGGTATTTTCGCAAAACATACCATGACAAAGTGCCCGGGCATGCTCCGACCGGCTGCCGCTTCCCCCGGTACTAAGCCCCGCCCCCCGTGATCGCGGACTCCCCCCTGTGACCCCCCTCCCTTAATTACACTTACCTGCATGATCCGGGCCTCCGGTGATGTCCTCCATTCCTCCGGTCAGGTGATCTCCCATACTGCACTGGGACCCGATCACCTGATGACCGGGCCGCAGTGCACCATGGGAGACCAGCTGACCGGAGGGAGGACATCACCCGGAGCCCCTATCACCGGTCCATGGAGTCAGGTAAGTACATTTTTTTTTTTACTTTTTTTTTTTTTTACAGTAATCAGCTTGAGGTCTGTTTAGACCACATAGCTGATTACTGGGACTGACTCCCGCCTCTGCTCTCCCCGTTAGAGCAGAGTAGGAGTCCGGTAACCGGGGGAGACCTCCAGGTGGCGTTATTATCACAGGGCTTTCCCTGATATTTTTTCACAATTTATTTCTAGTAACTTTGGTCGGATCACATTTCCCATTACAATTATGGGAAATGCGATCTGCTTTACTAAAAATAAGTGATACTTAGGGGTTGGAGTAGAATTTTACGAATTCTACTCCAATTGCCCTGTAATAACTATAGGTGATACTAAAATAATGTGAAAAGGGTGTGAAAACACAAAACAGCCTTTATCACTTTATTTTAGTCAAAATAATGTTAATAAATAGAGTTATCTCCATAACAATCTGCACCTTTACTGGGATACGGTAGGTGAAGTTGGCGTAAGTAATCGTCTACGGTCAGTGGGTTAAATTTAAAAGGGATAGCCCAAAATCTTGTGTGTCAGCAGCAGTTAATAGATTAGATAAGAGAAGTGTCGTCCTCCCTCCCCCCCCCGTCCGATCGCGGCAACAGAGCCTTGGACCATAAAAGAAAGTTCCAAGATAACTTTTTCGTGCGGACTCAGTTATCCGCTACAGTGCATTTCAAAGAAATCATTTTGTACTTTTAATTTTAACTTTCCAGCTACTGCTGGCCAAAGTCTAACATTATTTCAGCTCTGCAGATTCCAGAGGGAACCTTAGCACAAGATCAGCAGATAAATGTATAATTATGTCACTCGTCCCCAATCAACCTTTCACTGAGTACAGATCTGCTGCCACTGTAGCTCTAGAGGACATTTCGGGGTCACTAAAGGGTTCAGGGTGATGTCCTAACCACAGGTGATCTGTTGGCCGTACATTTCACCATCTTCTCCTCATTTCTAGGTGGCCTTCATCCATTTGTTCTTCAACCTCACCGGCCTATTGCTCTGGTACGTTGTTCCCTACCTGCGGATTCCCATCCACATAGCCAAGAAGTTTGGAGACATTACTGCCAAGTACCGCTGGTTTGCTGTCCTGTACCTGCTCCTCAGCTTCCTCATCCTACCTCTGGCCGTGTTTGGCCTCTCCATGGCCGGCTGGGTGGTCCTGGCCTCTGTGGGGGTTCCAATACTGGTGGTCATCATTGCTGTTATTGTCATCAATGTCCTCCAGAAGAGGTTCCCAAAATGTTTGCCAATGTTCTTGAAGAACTGGGACTTCCTGCCCGCATGGTTGCACTCGCTGGCTCCTTGGGATAAGCTGATCTACTCAATGTGTAAATGCTGCTGTAAGAAGTGTTCCCAGCACAATGAAGATGAAACAGAAGTGAAACCTAAGGAGCTTCTGCCTGTGGAAATCCCAGCCTTCGACAATCACTGCTATGAAAACCCGGACTTTGCACAATCCCAACACCTATGAGGTGCACCCGCCATCCTCTGGACTCAAAACTCCTTTTCTCACTAACCCTTGTCCTCAACTATTTATGCTAAAGAAAAGTTTTTATTTGTATTTTGCTAAAAATTCATATATATATATATATATATATATGTATATATATATATAATAAAAATATACATTTATATATATATATATATATATATATATATATATATATGTATATTTTTATTTTTTTTGTATATAAGAATAATGTACTCTGCTCCTGGATACAAATGGTTCCAACTTTAGGTCGTGGGTGGATCGCAGAAGAGATACAGGTGAGATAGTCTGTTCTCTGAATAACACACATAATGGGTGTGTGCAGGCTTGAGAGGGTAGGGGTGTGCAACAACCCCCCTACCCCTTTAGGACATAGGCAAACCCGTCCCACCCACAGGATAAAGACTATCCCCACCAACACCCAGGACACAGACTACCGGCATTTCCACCAGATTCAGGATACTAACCTGCTGGGCAGCAGTGACCACAACTGTTGTGTCCTCCTCGCATCACAGCTGACTCCTGGGGTAGAAGCAGCCTCATTTTGAATCCAAAAAGTGGCTGATGTAAAACTGTTCTATTCAGATACAGCATCAGCCATCTTGATTTCAAAAAGAGTCTGTCTCTTCAGTGGCAGCTGGGTGAGATAATGGGAGGAGTCGCTGCAGGACAGTCTTGGCACTGCCCAAGGGGTGTGCAGGCGCACACCAAGCACCCAATATTACCCACGTTTAGGAGTTGCTTGTGGGATAGTGAAATATTGTGGCTGAAGACAGGCCCACAAAAATGAAAGCACTGAATCAGGGCACCGCCTGAGTCCAAAAACAGATTAATCCGCATGAAACAGTGTTGTGTCACATATACCAACATAATCCATTTCACAAAGGTGACATTTGTCTAGTTATCATAAGGGATCCTAAAAAAGGTGTGGGTACAAGAACCGTGGCCTCCCTTGAAGGCCTGGTACTGGTGATCATGGTGGGTGCAGATGGCACTCAGTCTACATCTTTGCTGGACTAAGGATGGAGAAAAGTGACTACATAGGCCAATTGTTTCCTGTTAGCCCACAGAATCACACACCCATAGGTTGCACTCAAAGTTTAGGATGGGGCTCCAAAAAGTGGTTACATCAGGGCCCAAGATTACTTTCACCAGCCCTGAGTATCCTTTACTCTGTGACTGGGCTTGGTTAATGAACTGAAGTCTTGTTATACATTGAATAACTCATTACCTACTGTAAATTACATATTAGAAGTCAATGAGAAGCTCTGGAACCATATAAAAGCATAAGGCTGTAGGCCAAGTGATGTCATCAAAAATGACCAGTTATGATATTATACAGGTATTATATCATTAGCATACCTAATGTATTACATACCATTTAATTCACTAAGAGAATGTTAATTCAGTCAGAGGGGTATATTTACTAAAGTACGGAATTTTAGAAATGGAGAAGTTGCCCATAGCGACCAATCAGATATTAGCTATTGTCTTCTAGAAGGTGCTAAATAAATGATAAGTAGAATATGATTGGTTGCTATGGGCAACAACACCACTTCTCAAAACCTGCACTTTAGTAAATATAGCTCAGAAAGTGGGAAATACCTAGCTAGACTAATGTCTCCCTGATTATTGTGTCATGTTGGTGTGTATGGTGAGCTTGTTTGGTTTGCTAACTGGGAATACCACTGGTGTGCTGTTTAAGAGGGTTCAAAATGGCGGTTTAAATGTTTGTCTCAAGATGGCACCACTACTACCCCTATATCTGTATAAGCATCATATAAGAGGTCAATGCTGTCCACGTGTTATTGAACTTATTGGCTGTTTGCACAGTTATATCATCTGCATTGGTATAACGTTTCGCTGTAACATAGCATTCTGCCGCTGTAAAACGCAGCAAAGTGGCATGATGGGAGGTTTTTAAACCTTTCATAACTTAAAATAAAAAACACCAAAAGAAAACCCAGCAAATTAGTCACTTGTTCTTGTTTATGGTTTCTTATTATGGCATTATAAAAGCAACTGGGGAATTGGGAGAAATGGGAAATTGTTGGACGAAAGTGTTTCGATAAAGTTTATTAACAGAACAGTTCTAATAGTAGAACGTGTGGCAACCGTGGCAACTAATCAGATGTCACCATTCCTCAGACTAATGGCTGATGGAAGGTTGCTATGGGTGACAACGTATTTCTTAATTTGTAAAACAGATTATCCAATGAGACAATTGTAAAGAAACATGATAATGAACAAAAGCAGAAATTAGCATATTTAAATCTGACATGACTTTGGTAACGGCACGTCCAAATAACCAAGAGTGTTTGTCCTTGCCAATGGAAGGAGCTGGGTGTATTGGGGTGTACCTTGTTAAATACGGTTTGAAACGTAAATACACCCAGTTTTACACCCATAGGTGGGATTATTTAAATGATCTGATGGGGAAGGAGAAGGCGCAGTTACGGAGTCATTCTTTATATGGGTGGGGTCAGAGCAGCATTCTTCCCGTAAATGGACCATACACCTGGAAATGGCTGGGTACTAGGTGAATTTGGGCAAAAATACAAGTTGTAGATCTTTATTTTGTGTGATTTGTATATTAACCATTGTGGTAAGTCATTATCTTAGTTTAACCTATATTCCAGAAAATGAAGGCTGTTCATTCAACAGGAATCGAAATTTGGCCTTGAATTACCTCAGTGATATCATTGGAATCTAGAGAACGCGATTCTATTGAATAGTGATTCAGAACACAAAATGGCTGCTGTACCACCACGATCTGTGCTAAGCAGGATTCCCCATGACGTATGCACAGGAGATAGCATTTTTCGCCCTATAATAAGTCGACCTATAACAGTGGAGCAGAGTTTGATTTAACATTAGGATTAATTCTATAACTAGTGGGAAATATATTTAAACCTATGGAGAATATTCATCCTTCAGAATTCTAACTTCTCCAACCCATCTACTTCAGCTTTGCCCCTCACGATTTTACCTTCTCCAACCCATCAACTTCAAGTTCACCTCACGTTTCTTCAATCCACGGAATTCAACTTCACCTCTCATAATTATCATAAAGCATGTTCGATAAATAAACATTCTTAAAGCAGATATTAATTCATTATCACAAAACATAATCAATAAAGGAACATAATAAACATACTAATAAAAAGTCTCATCATCCTAAAGCATAATCAATAAGCAGTAAATATATCTACATCAATTTAATAGCAATCACAATATATAACTGTTAAACAACATATTTACAGATACGATATCGCGTTATGTCATAATCCAGAAAATAGTCAATAAACATTACACATCTTCCAAACAGATACAGAAGCAAAGTCAGAAGTCATGATGGATAATGAAAATGGATAAACTAAATATATAGAGAACTGTGGCCCTGATTCAGAGACGGATGCTCTTTCAGAGCGCTCGCTCTGAATTTGGGCGGTTTTTTTTTTTGTGTGGCCTCTTGGCCACTCGCATAGCTGTGGGTGATCACCCACAGCTATAGCGAGCGGCCAGGATGATGGTCAAGATGGTGAAGACCATCGCGACCATCAGGCTTGCGACGAGACCCTTGTGGTAGGGTCTCGTGGCCGCAAGCCCCAGAGAGCTTCTGGCTCTAATAGAGCCGGAAGCTCTCCCATTGACATCAGTGGTAGGCATTCGCTTGGGAACGTCTCTGTTTGTGAAGCCACCCCCGGCCACGCCTACCAAACGGGGCGAGCTGTCAATCACCATCGACAGCTCACCCCCTTTGGTACGAGACCTGGAGCGACGGAGCGCTCGTCGCTAGCCGGGTCTCGCGCATGCGCACAACGGAGCCGGCTCCGTCGTGCTCATGCCCAGTGGGCAAACATCGACCCAGTTGCAAGCACTCAGCACTCGCGACCGGGTCTGAATCAGGCACTGAGTGAGGAAGACCTTTTTAGGAGGCCCCAAAAAGTTGCCACATCTGCGACCTAAACTACTGCAAGTGGCCCTAAAAATATAATACACATATTTGGAAGGTGATGCAATAAGGCACGGAACGCAGTCATTTCGCCATGATTCTAACATTCAACCGACATCATATTTGTTATGTAACTCAAGCATGTGAATTGTTTTGTGCAACCCCCACATTAAGGGTCCCATTGCTTGGGGCAACTCCATTGCTTGATTCAGTAACAAATGAGGATCTTTGTCTCTATTCACAGTTGGCCGATTCTTTGCGGATGCACTGGCCCATCATAAATCCCCTAATGGTTGAAGTCTGACGTCCCCCCCCCAATAAATATCTGACAAACAAATCATTGTCTAAAAAAAAATAATCACATGTGACAACTGGAGTTGGTGTTAAAAGTTTGATCAAATTTATTTTGAAATCAAATTGAAATATTTAAAAAAAAAAAGTTAATTTGGGGGTACACAGAGAGGACCAAAACAAAACAAAACAAGGCACGCCCAGATGGACGGAGTCCATTTTCTAAGACAGGACAATAATGGCCTAACACATGATCATTTGGTGGGACATCGCACCACACTAATGAAAAATAGCATACGTTCTTTGCGCCAGAGAACAACACAACGAAAGTTAATAGTGAGGGAGGAAGGGAGGGAATTTCTAGAAGATAAGTCACACACCATACGCTCTCTAGTAACTAGGAAATGAAACATGACCATATACAGATATAGCCACGCTCATCCATTCCCACGATGGACTAGTGTGCCTGCGTCTATGGTTTCCGCCATAGCTTCCAATGGGCAAACACTATGTCGCGATATGTGGGCCTATGCACATGCATCGCAGCAACAATGTAGCCGGCTACATCTGTACGAGTGTCACTCGAATATATCTGAACGGAGGGAGCAGACCAACAACTCAACCTCGAGTATAAAATGGTCTCAAGCTTACAAGCCAGCCCTAAGCCTCACATCTGTATGAGACGGTAGCTGCCATCGCTATCGGCGTGCATATTCACCGGCCCTGTCCATGCAGTGAGAGATTTGCCTGGAAAGTCCGCTACTCTGCTTCCACATACATAACAATATGCCCCCACAAAACACTTAGCCTACGTGCGGGAGCCCAGTTGCCATCCAGTTGCACCCACTCAGCCTCAAGTGCATAGTAGAGGCGGTTGCAATGCGGCCCCTAGGTGCTATAAGTTGTATATGCTCTGTTACGGAGCATGCGCAGCACGATAAACCAGATCCGCATGCAATAGGGACTTGCATGCAATTCTGCATCAGCTCCAAAATCTGTTTATGGGAGAGACATGGGAGCCGTGAAAGTATCGCCCATAAGTACATGCTACTTGCTATAGCAAGTTTGAAAGACTAGAGAGTGCCTGCCAGAGATCTATGTTGCCTCCCCCCATTGGTTCCCTGCCCATGAGAGCAGGGAACCAAGAGGAGGAGTGAAATTTTGGAGTGGGGTGAACTGGGGAGCAAAACTAAGGGACATCAATACCCGTGTTCTGGATTCCCTCTACCACCACTGATCAAAATAATTGTACCCCTGGGCACTGCAACAAAAGATGACAAAAGGACCCTGATTCCATACCATTCTGGACATCCAGAGTCACTACTTCCACCAATCCAAAGAAGATGTATAGGGGTGTAGTATACCATGTGCAATATCTATAACTGCACCTGTCGGAGCCTGGTACAGAAGGGAGCATCCTTAGCACTACCGAGCATGACGTTCCTCTTACTGCTCATCAGAAAATTGATTAGATTCCCATCTAAGTCTAGTGCACACCATATGACGGTGCGACCTAGCAATGCAGTGACCGATGTAACGTTACCTCTTGTGCACTGTACACACTACACGATCCAGAGTACAACATCGTGATGTATCGTTACATGCTGCATGTAACAGCAACGTGACATTCATTGTATCATGCAGGACAGCAGTTGGGACTATACAATGAATGATGGCCGGGATCGATGCATAGGATGTACACACTATATGATGTATATGATATATCGTTCTGATCCACAGAAGGATATATCGTATGATACATTGTATAGTGTGAACTCAGCACTTAAGGTATAGGAGATAGTTAGGGATAAGGACATATAAAGTATAAATTATGCTCCGACTGTGTGCATGAGCGCTACAGTAGATGGTTGAGAATTTTCAAGCTGATTTGCAAGAGCTTCTATCAACTGTTAATAACCATGAAAGAGAGTTCTGGGATCTGCAAATTCCCTACTCAACTGTTCCAAAGATTTGTCCAAATATAGCTGAATGATAGAAATGACTCCATGCATAGACCAGTGTCTCTTCTATGTTTTAAGCACCTTTTCAAAATTACAATAACCCCATATCAGAGAAATAGGCGAGGTGAGCTTGTTAACTGAAATGCAAGTGTGGCAGTAATTGTGGCACTGTATAGCAGGAGATGACCATGGTGATGCGAGCTTGATATTGCCATGCGCCCAGAATCGCCATCCTGTGTGCCCTCAACTGTGTGGCACTGATAATATACACACACACCAGTTGCTGCCAGTGACAAGATGAGGGGCCAGCAATGGGTACCCAGAGGGCTCCCACCCACCCCCTACTACAGGTCTTTTCGTGTAAATATCAAACTGGAAATGCCCTCAAACTTCTTAATTAATATAATTTCTCCAAGAAACTCTAGCAAATGTCCTTTGGATAACATTAACATAATGACAGGGCAAAGGCTATTTGACAGAGTTAATTTTTCAGGCCAATGCATTGACATATACTTGCAGCCTGGTAGTTACAAGACATATATTCATGTATTTTTAAGTGTTTAATAGATAACTCATTACAAGTTTATAAACTCAATAATTTTCTGTCTAAAAGTCTAACCAGGGAATTTAGTAATAAACAGATAATATACCACAGTTAACTTATGTAACTATCTCACATTTAACTGTGAAAGATAATAAACAGCACATAGAAGGAATATAGCAACAAGAAACAACATTAAGGAGGTACAAAACCGCAAATATATATATATATATATATATATATATATATATACATATATAATAAATATTTTAGAGAAAGGTGAACTGTAATACTTGTCTTATATTATATACAGAGATTTTACTAATAAAAATATAACAAAAATAAGAAAATTATTATGGCGCTAATGAAATATTTACTTTTCAAAAATTATCTTAAAATAAAACAAAAACTACAAACAATGAAAAAAAGGCACAGCTCCCACAATTTAGGACTCCAAATATATATGTTGGAGGCACAGGTTGGATCTAAGGAGTAATTGGACGCTAAAACAAAGTACAGTACAAAATATGTTTTGTGGCATTCAGCACCTACTTTTAAGCAAATGCCCACTTATGATTTGATGGCCCCTTCTGTGGGAGTGCAAAAAGTTGTGTTCCTTGTTGACTGACAAAGCACATTTATAAGTGCACTTTGACCCATGTACTTAAACTTTCAAATGCACAAAAGTAACCTATGTAAAATCCTGATGTGTCCTCTCCTCACTCTGCTGAAGGGCTGTAATTGAGACAGCTGAAAAAAAAAGAACAAAACTGAGGGAATGGCATGGCTGCCCACAGTGCTAGTGCACTGATGAACCCTGGTTAGGCCTCGCTGCCTTCTGCTGCCTGCAAATTCCTGCTCCGCTACCCTTTCCGCCACCCACACATGTGATGTCATGATGACATGGAAGAGGTGAGCAGGAAGCTGAGCATTAGGTGCATCGTAAGGGCATGCTGGCAGCTCACTTTCCTACTGTGTGATGTTCTAGCCTCACACCCTAGACAATGCCACTCCACTTAGAACTCTAGCTATGGCCTTGGATGCCTGTTACTTGCATCAGCAGAACTAGTCCATTATTAGGCTCTTGGTACCAGATGCTCTAACTCCCTCCAGTTCTGCGCACCTGATGTAATGGCATTACAACACTTTCATAGGGATGGCCATTGGTGGGTTAACCATTGTTGGTCACCATGGTTGGCACCATTGGTGGTTAACTTTGGTGGAATGAAACCATCAATGGGAAACCATTAATGTTTTTCACCCACCAATGGTCATCTATGCTTTCTTACTCAAGAGGCAGTGGATCAATCACAGTTGGGGCAGGACTTTGTAGGTCAGGCAAGGGGAGGAGCTATGCTCTGTGTCCCAGGCCAGGACCAAGGATAAAAAGAAAAAACATTGCAGGGCTCTGTGCCATCGATAGTGGAAATGCCATAGATGTCAAAACCATGGGCCGTCAGTGGTTAAGCATGATGCTTGTTAACCATCGATGGTCGATGGCCACACCCACACTATCAATGGAGAGAAGCCAAAGAACAGTATCTAGTGTATCCACATGGAAAGCACAATAAGGGGGCAGGAAGGATGGCTGTGGATATGGGTTTGTATGTATCTGTTGCTACACTGGTTGATTTATGGAAAATTGTATGAAGCACAGAGCAATGTGCGAAGGTTCTGTTCCATAAGCAAAAAGATAAATGACTGCGTAGAATAAAAAAATATGGGGTTCTCTTCATGAATCTGTCTGATCATCATTTTCATATGTTGTTTATTGTTGAAATTCTACTGAAGGAGAGCTACCGATGTACATGCTTGGCCTTACAATCTATCCATACATCAGGCCAAAAATAGTTTGTTACAATAAAGTTCCAGACTTTGCACCAATTTTCCGGTGCTTTTCTGTTTGTTTGTTTGTTTGTTTTTTTTTGTTTTTTGTTTGTTTGTTTTTTTTCAACAAAATTTTTATTGAAGCATAATAAACATATGACAGAAAGTCAAACATAAGCACATACATTTGTAGATAAAATGTTTTACAGAGAATTCCCTTACTTTACAATGGTAAACAAATAAAATAAAATATAATAAAATGAGATAAAACAAAATAGTGCGAGTCCGAGTCCCCAACACCAACTCCCATATCTAGATCATATAGCATTAAGGGAAATCGGGGGGTCTTGTTCGTTAACACGTGTCTCATACCAAAGTGTCTGTCTGAAACATTTCCATACCTGGTCTTTAATTGACTGAGGCAATGTGTCTATGTAACTTTCCCAGGTTTCAAAAAACTTCTCTGTGAATTTTTCTTTTTGTAGCGAGGCTCCCAACCATTCCATTCGGAAAATATTAAAAAGTTTTCCCAAGAATAAGGCTAGTGTAGGAGCATTGGGTTGCAGCCATATTTGTAAAATACATTTTTTTGCTACTGCCGATAGAATAACTAGTAGTTTTCTAACCCCTTGTGCCATTCTAGTGCCCATGGGCATAATACCGAATATTGCCCATTCAGGTGTTAGGGGTAAATAACTCACTAAGTGTCTGGTAATATAATTCCCTATCAGGGTCCAAAATCTCCGTATTATTGGGCATTCCCATAGACAATGCATCAACTCAGCCCTCTGCGCTCCACAGCGAAGACATGCAGAATTTTCCAACAGTCCCATGGCATGTCTGCGATGGGGAGATAAGTATGTTCTATGTAATATGTTCATGAAAAGTTCTGTGTATGATGTTGCTGGCACCAATTTAATGGATAATTCAAAGGATCGTATTATTGTTTCTATAGTTAGAGAAGGGAAGTACTCCCTCCATTGCGCCAGACCAGTTTTCTGGGTATCGTATTGTATGGGGGTGTGTAAGAATGAATAATGCACTGAGATGGCCTTATACTGGGGGTTTTCTCCCATTAACAGATCATCCAGTCGGTTACTATGATCATCTGGAGAGAGTTTCCTAGAAAGATTGGCCACATAGTGCTGTGCTTGTAGATACGCCAGGGGTGAAGGTACAAGTATTGGGTATTTTTCTATCGCTTGAGCAAATGTCAGCGGCTTTCTTAAATTACAATCTATGAATTGCCGAACTGAAGTGAGTCCCTGTCTGTGCCACATAGTGAAAGGCTGACCTGCTACCCCATTTTGAAAATTCGGATTGCGTGTGAGCGGGAGATGTAGTGATAAATATGAATTTAGTGAATATTTGTGGCGTAATATATGCCACGTTCTTCTAGTGGACATCAATAAGGGATTAGCTTTTATTGTCGCAGGTATTTCATCGTCGTGTAGATGTAAAAAGGGGATGATGCCAGTATTCTCTAGGAAAGCCTCTTCCAACCTGGTATTTGCATATTGATCTTTACTGTGTATCAAGTCTCTCAAGTAACGTAGATGAGCGGCATGACTGTATGCACTAATATTGGGTAAATTAATGCCACCATTAGACCTGAGTTGTTGAAGTTTTATCAGTCCGATTCTTGCTCTCCTACCATTCCAAATAAAAGTGCGCATTATCTTCTCAACCTCTATTGTGTCTTTTTTAGTTAATAAAATAGGGAGTGACTGAAGAGGGTATAAAATTCTAGGGAACAGAATCATTTTGACCAAGTTTGCTCGGCCTAAGTATGAGATATTGAGGTGTCGCCATTTCTCAGTGTCCTCCCTAATACTGCGTAAGATGCTCCTAATGTTGATCTTATATAAATTATCAAGGTATTTGGGCAATTGTATTCCTAGATATGAGATTGATTTAGTCGTCCACTCAATGGGGATCTCCCTAAACCAGGCTGGGCGTGCAAATCCTTTTTTTAAATATAGTGCTGTGGATTTCTCAAAGTTAACTTCGAACCCTGAAACTGATTCTATTTCTTTTATACGTGTCATCAACGGTCCAAGAGTCCTCCTCGGATTTGATATGAAGAAAAGAACATCGTCTGCAAAAGCAGATATTTTTACGTTTTCTGCGCCAATCCCTATTCCCTCAAACTGTGACCAATTTTGTAAGATCCTAAGCATAGGATCTAATGTTAAATTAAAAAGCAGAGGGGAAAGTGGGCAACCCTGTCTTGTTCCTCTGGTTATTGTAAGGCCCTCTCCCACAGATCCATTTATCAATAATGAGGTAGTCGGGAGGGTGTAAAATTATTTTATTAGGGATTGAAAAGTCAATCCAAATCCTCGCCTATCCAGTATCTCATAAAGATAGGGCCATGAGACCATGTCAAACGCTTTAGTGGCGTCTAGGCTTAAAAGCATGGTTGAGGAGTCAGGGTGAAGATTAGCCGCCATTACAGCTGCAATCGCTGAGCGAATACCCTGTACTGAGTGTCTGCCTTTAGTGAAACCTAATTGGTGAGTTGTAAACAAGGAGTTGGAGAATGTCTGTAAACGATCTGCTAATATTTTGGCCAGTATTTTAAAGTCAATATTAAGTAGAGTAATAGGACGATACGATGAAGGTAAAGATAAATCCTCATTTGGTTTCGGGATTAGAGAAGTGAGCGCTTGATTGAAACTGGGGTAGTGGGGGGTGTCCGTTTGTATTTTATCGTATAAAGCACGCAGTGTCGGTATCATGTCATGTTGTAGAATTTTATAGTATTCAATTGAGTATCCATCAGGGCCTGGGGATTTATTAAGGTGCATAGAAGATATAACCCTGGTGATTTCTTCTTCAGTGATATTGTCTTCCAGCATCTCCCGTTGTAAAGGAGTGAGACATGGAAGTGCTGCCTCGTCCAGTATTTTGGACATTAGGGTGGGGTCGCCCGGAGTGGCCGTATAGATTTGCATAAAATATTCCTGAAGTTTCTGGGCTATTTCTGAGGTTTTAGTGAGCAAGGTTTGCGTTTGGGGATCCCGTAGTGCAGTTATGTGGTGTCGTTTCTTGAAACTTTTTGTCATATTTGCAAGTAAGGTACCAGTTTTGTTACCCCACCGAAAATATTTTTGTTTAGTGTAATCCAGCTTCAGCTGGGCTTGAGCTAATAAGAAACTGTCTAGCATTTTCTTTGAATCCATGTAGATGACGTGGTTTTCTGTAGTAGGGTTTCTAATGTATTCCGCCAAGTCGGATTGCATGGCGTGTTGTAGATTGTTATATTGTTTGTTTTTTTAAAATGTTTTCATTGACCTTTGAAATAGATTTATAGACTGAAATCCAGGAGGAAGGATGCACCGTTGGGAATATTCTTTTATCTGGCAGAGCTGGATGTTACTGGGTTCACAAGCGTCATTCTTTACACGTTTGCCAGCACCGTTGACCAGAACACACTGTAGCGAGCAAAGGTTCATTTACAGTAAAGCTGCCCAGGCAGAAAAGAATTTCGTCTAGAGTGAGAGATCGGGTCACTAGTGACAGACTGGACCACTGACCTCACAAATCTGTGTGCAGCTCTAGCATTTATGGGTGGGTTTTTCAAGTTTAGGCCAATAGACGTTTTTGTTTTTGATAAACTGAGAGATACAAAAAATGTGGATGGAAGTTTCTCAACAGCTCAGCCTGACCCGGGAACCTATCGCAGAAAGCGGGTTGCCCCTGAGTGGGGGAATATAAACTTATGAATGTTTTTTTGGTTTGTTTGTTTTATGTTATGTTTCACTAGGCTACATCTCCCCTCCTCTAACCTATGTATCCGAACGGCAGCTTCCTACCAAAAAGTATTGCCGTCCCCTTTGGTCTTCTCCTTAAATGATGTACTATAATAGTCGTTAGGGTGATAGGGGGTGAGCAGTGATGGTGTTGATGGGTAACACCCTGCAGCAATGCTGTCAGTGAAAAGGGCGTTTACACCGTTTGAATTAATTGAAGGTATCGGAAATGCGTCCATCATTTTGGTCTGCGAGTTATCACCTTGTCTTACTTCATTCTGGTGCCAGGGGTATCACCCAAGACAGCTGACATCTTACAGGGGAAAGACCGGCGTGGGCGGGTGGTGGATCATCAAACTGGGTTGGATTGTGCAAACAAGGGACTTATTAACAAGTAGCAAATGATAAATCTCAGTGAGACATTGGTAAAGTACTTGGTAAATAAACTGCTCCTGGCATACATGGTCACGGGGGAGGGATGGAGTAATGAAATTAATAATCATTAATTGATCATTAAATATAGCGAAAATTATAATGACAACTAGAAGGTTGAATAAGCCTGAAGGAAATTAAACCCTGAGGTGGTGTCTGGAGATGTTATCATGGAAGTAGTTAGATTATGAAAGAGTTAACTCAGTAGTGTGGTGTTTTTTTTTAATTCAATTATATTTTGGAAATATCTTTTTAAGGGAGCGCGTCCTTGTTTCAGATTTCCCACTCGTCAGTCCTTTATTATGTTCATTTGGTGGGCTGAAAAAAACAGGCAACCAGTGGCCACAGTGGGTGCACAAAGTTGTTCGGAAAACTTTCCTTGTCAGCGGTAGTTGTTGATACCATCCCTACTGGGGTTTTGGCCATTTTGGGGGTCCAATGTGGAGTTAATGTTGACAGGGAGTGGGCGGCAGCCATGTTGCGCAAGGAGAGTGATGATGATCCTCCTTTTTGGTTGTTTAATTAGTGTGTGTTTGTCTTAAAATAACATTTCAACCTTATTCCACCATAATCATGCCTCTGTATCCTTATTACAATTACTTGCTAGGTTTTTTTATGCGTTACTCCTATGGTCTAGAAAGACATCTACCATTACAGTTTTATGGGTCTTCAGTAGTGAATTTCCCATTAGGCAGATGAGGCACATGTCTAGGGGTGCCACTTGTTTGGGGGTGGCACTTGGATGCTTGTTTTAGTAGTTAGTATGATATTTATAGTAACAGTAAAATAGTTCCACTCTACCATACCGAACGTCATCTTGAGTGGAGTGTGGATGGGTAGGACGTGCACAGACTGTCCCTGTAAGCTGTCCTACTTAGTAAATAGTAATACATAATTAAAACTAAAATAAAAAGTGAAAGTCCATGGCTTATGTTATTACCAGCTGGGATACCCGGCGTTGCCCGGGTTGAAAACTGGACCCTGAAGTACACCTCCAGCCTTTATTTGTTTAAATTGTCCTCACCTATAACCCCATTCCATTGATCATGAAAAGGACCTTACTGTTTGCTAACATTCATGCAAACAGTGGCGTAACTATTGTTGGTGCCAGGGGCGTCGCCGCTATGGTGCCCGTGCTGCCTCTGTGGCCCGCAGCTCCTCCTACAACAAGTCAAGCAAACAAGGTGGGCTGATCCAGTCAGGGCTACCGAGGGGGTATAATATATATAATACATGTGGTATAATAAGTAAGGGGCATTACTGTGTAGTGTAAGGGCCATACTGTGGCATTATGTAAAAGGGGCACTACTACTGCATGGCATAATGTGTATAAGGGGTACTACTCTGTGGCATAACCTGAATGGGCTCTGTGTGGCATAACCTGAATGAGCTCTGTGTGGGGGCAAATGTATGTGGGGATTTTACCTCTGGGGGGGCATTTAAAATCTTGCTATGTGGCCCACAAAGTTATAGTTAAGCCCTTGTATGCAAACACAGAGGCTCTGGATTTAATATGAACTTGCATGAGTCATCTAGTGTGCTCAGACTGAAGTTAAAATTATATTTTTGTAGCTTTCTCACGGGTTTTTGGCAAACTGCCTATTTTCACTGGATCCTGTGTAATTTAAGAATGTCCCCATTTTTAGCGATTGAGTGACAATGTGTGGCCCTGATGAAGTTCAAACCTAGACTAAAACCTAATCCTGGTCAAACTACACCACCATGCCATATTTGGTGGAACTTGGTCCAAAACTCTGGCCGCACATAAAGGACAAACAGACGGACAGACAGACACGATTTCTCGCTTATTATATAGATATATTAAACTGGCAATCATCAAATGAGGGCTTATAATCTAACAATGAAAATAATAAAATTGGGTGGAGGGGACGGCCATCACTTTTGAGCCTAAGGGCTCCCTGACCCTTAAATTCACCACTGTGGGTCTTAGAGGTGTTTTAACCTATGCACTTAATTTATACAAGCCCGTTATCAGTGCTTGCTTGAAACCCAGTTCTTAAATAATTTGAGAATTTTGCAAAATGTGCTGGCCACAACATCATCTACACGGAAAACAGGAAATGGAAAAATTGCTGAAACCCTGAAGCTAGTCCATAGATTCTTATAAACTAAACCGGAAAAAGTCTACTGTATGTTCTGGGTAATGAGTAAAGATGGGAAGGGTGGAGTATCACACACATAAATCCCAGATGTCAGAGTTAGTCCACTTGTCCCACATAACCTCTTAAAGTGGTCCTCCCTTAAGTGCAGCTCATGGACCTGTTGTGATAGAAAAGGTCCAACACACAACATTGAGAACAAGGGTCAAACAATGTACTAGACCATAGAAACACTTGGTGAACATCTTCTCTGGAGTGTCAGGATTCTGTGCAGTTTTCTTATGTCTTGTCGCCCGTCTGCCATTTATCCTTCCCCACAAGGAAAAACTGGAGGGTCCATCTGAAGGAATGATTGTTGCCATTTAAGGAAGAGCTGATGATGCAGAAAAACCTCTAGGTCTGTAGAAGAACGTAGAGCAGTTACTTCCCCATTGTGTTTCCTGGTCTAGAATTTGATTAATGATTCTAGTTAAGGCATCTACCAGACCCTGTTGGGGGTATGTCCTCGGGAACCGTCCTATAATGGATATTATTTTGGCATCCTCTATTGTCGGGGTCACTCATCCTGTACTGTAATATTATGAGGCCTGCTGCTCGCAGTCACATGATATGGCCTATCTCAGCCTCTCGCAAACACTGTCAGGAGTCTCATTCTCTTCTTCCAAAGTAGTGAGACAAGTGAGACGTCAGCATGAGCGGTGGCAATTTAATTTCTCATTGTCTCTTGGAGTCTGGTCTCTAAGAGGCCTATTCATCATCACTAATGGACCCATTACGCATGCGTAAACACAAGTTTCCGCATGTTTTATGGGCCCTCTCTTTATTAGGGGACCAAAAGAGGCCGCCAAATATTCAACAAACTCCGAAAACGTAAAGTGTGACACAAACTCCGAAAAATTAAAACACAAAGGTCCATGAACTCATCATTCCTGCCTTTGTCTAATTGCACGTGACATTCGTCTCATTTCAGAGGCCCAGAATAGGACTAAGGGCCTGATTCAGAGCCACTCGTAAGCGTCCGCTCGTTCTGACCGATGTTCGCACAACTGCGCATGCATACGGATTTTAATACGCATGCACGAACCAGTCAGTGCGGCCAAAAATCGTGTGCTCGCTAAATAGCGAATGCCTGCTATTTTGAGTGACAGAATGAGGTGTATGTGGGTGGAAACAGGGAAAGGTGCTTGAAAACGGGGAGTGGAGATCAGAACGCAGGCGTGCTTAAAGGTCAAAACGGGCGTTTTAAGGGTGTGCATAATTACTAAAGCAGCGTCATCGACCACATCACTTGGTTGTTTTATAGTTAGAACTGCTCGCATGATTGTGGTAGGAAAAACCAACCACAAGAATAGCGAGCAGTTCATACGCCATCCGATGTACTCGATTAATCTAATATATAGCGGACATGACGTATGATGCGAGCGGCCAGGGGGCGTTTTTTTCAAAATTACGTTCGCATGTTTTGTTCGCTCGTTCAGACATAGAGGCGTGAACAGACCGTAAAGAGCGAACGGTTAATTTAAATAGCCAGCCCCTTCTTCTGGACGAGCGAGCGCAAATAGCGTCCGGCTCTGAATCAGGCCCTAAGTCAGGAGTCCCAGATTTGTGCTGAATTGCATCATAGTAGCTCCTCCCCCCACTTTACAGTGCCTGCAATATCGGCTCTGTACAGCGGTGGGTGGGGCCAGGATGACGCAATCGAGCTGCCACGCCCCTGAACTGCCCACCTATTGCCATGCCACGCCCAAATGCAGTAAGGAGATAGCCTAATTTTGGTGGAATGCAAAATTGGAAACCCCTGAAGACCCCCACCGTCATAATCGTATGCTTGCCCCTGCAAATGATTGGTGGAACGAATATCCCTGCAATGTGTACATTTAGACCAGTTTCCAATAGTTTGGGCAGCCCAAGAGATGTTGAAAATCTGCATGCAGCGAGGTTGAATCATGCTACAGTCATGCACTAATCTCTATGAGGTCTATGTACTAAGCAGTGTTAGGAGACAGAGTGAAAAGTGATAAGGTGCCAGCCAATCAGCTCCTAACTGTCATCTCACAGGCTGTGTTTGAAAAATGACAGTTAGGAGCTGATTGGCTAGTACCTTATCACTTTTCACTCTGGGCCTGATTCAGAGGCGCTCGCAAAAAGCGAGCGCTCGCTCTGAATCAGGGCGGGCGCTGGTTTTGTTAGGAGCGGCTTCCAGGCTGCTCGCATAGCTGTGGGTAGCCACCCATAGCTATAGCGAGCGGCCATGATGACGGTCGCGATGGTCAAGACCATCGTGACCATCGGGCTTGCGACGAGACCCTTGTGGTAGGGTCTCGTTCATCGCAAGCCCCAGAGAGCTTTCAGCTCTAACAGAGCCGGAAGCTCTCCACTGACATCACTGGTGATGTCAGTGGGGCCGCCCCCAAATGGCAAGCGTTCCCTCGGGAACGCTTCCGTTTGGGCAGCCACCCCCCCGGCCCGCCCATCAAACGGGACGAGCTGTCACTCAACATCGACAGCTTGCCCCCTTTGGTGCGAGACCCGGAGCAACGGATTGCCCATACACTGTGGGCCACCATCGACCCGGTTGCGAGCGCTCAGCGCTTGCGACCGAGTCTGAATCAGGCCCTCTGTCTCCTAACACTGCTTAGTAAATAGACCCCTATATGTTGTATAATCTTCCTTGTCTCCCCACAGATACCAGATATAACCACTGGTAACCACACGGGATGCACCCACGTTTCACAGCTAATTTTACATTTTTAATGACTAGAGTAGGCCAGTAGCATATAGGTCAATACCATTTGGTTTACTGTAGCTGGAATTACTGATAGTTGTTATCTGACACAAATGATGCCAACCAGCCATAAGAAATGCTGATAAAGCAGTGCATACCGATTAACACCGTCCACAGTGTCAAGTTGTGGCAATGCCAAATTGCTGTTGGGAAAGACCCAGCTGGCTTCATAATATGCCCAGTGTACAGATTTACAGAGCGAAACATTAGGCTTTCCATTAGTTTATTATACACTAGGTAAGTATGGAAAACTGAGGTGTTGCCTATAGCAACCATCCACGTTTGCTGTCATTTTCTTGCCTGCACAACAAAACGTACAGCTAGGGGTATATTTACTAAGGTGCGGGTTTTTAGAAGTGGAGGTGTTGCCTATAGGAACCACTGCAGGGACGCAGGCTACCACCAGGGGGAGGCCGATACCAGCATTATCGCAGCCACGACTCCGGCAACCGATTGCTAGAGCGGACGCAGCAGCATCCAGGCCCTTTGCTTCTCTGTCCTGTGCAAGAGCTGCAATGATAAGATAGAGATGTGTGGAGAAAGTCCCGAATAAGGGATCAGCTTTATATATATATCTCCAAGATACACGATGTTGCCTGTACGATGCATTCCTGCGATAGCAAAGTCCACAGCAGCTGCAGCGACACCTTGTGCAACATCCGATGCCAGCCGGCTGCTCTCAGGATGTCGCTGAAGAGATGAAGATAAGATGGATCTGGGCAGCAGGCAAAGTATTACAGCAATGTATTACGTAAGGATTCTATTCCTCATTCCCTCACTAATGTAGGGAAAAAGTCATTTTACAAGAGAGGGACCAGTGTGAACATTTTTCAAACTTCAGTCTAACATGGGCGTAAAGAAAAAACCCAACAAAGGCCTTGTTACGATTGTTACGTAAGGATGGTTTTTGGCTCTTAATAATGTGCAATCGTGACACACTATAAAAAATGGTAATCGACCGATCTGGCAGGAATTGGTGGATTTAGTTGGTTCCTTCGGAGGATTACCGAATCTGCCCTGTTGCCCTTGCTAAACAGAATGGCGGGATGTACTAATCTCGCGGTGTACATCCCGCCAGTCATCGCACTGATACTAATCGCATATGATCTAATATATGCGATTAGTATCGCAAAGGACAGCTCTTGCGATAAGAGCTGCCCTTTGCGAAACTGCAGCTGCCATGTAAATAAAAAGTTAATAATAGTATTAGTTCTAATAGTGAATCTATATGACATTAGTATTAAATATGTGATTGGGAATTTTATAGGAGCCAGTAACTGCCACAATTCTGCTGTCAAACAACATGTTAACGCGCTAATATATAATTTGTTTACGAGCTGGGAAACTTTATCACTAACTGACAAGTTCTAGACGGTTCAATTAAGTTGCAACTTACCCTGTTATCTTATCTAGAAGATTGTTAGAAAGTAGGTTCGGAAAGTGCAGTCAGGAGAAAGAGGCTATAAACTAGCGACAATGCTATTAATTATTAAAAGGTTCACCACCTTCAGTTCACTTTTACTTATTGGCTTATGCCCTCCTGCAATTTCTACTAAGCACAATGGGATTAAAAGGGGAAGCAATCGGGAAACCGGCTTTCTTAATCCCGACAGCTGGCTTCCCGACTGCTTTATCCCGGCGAGGGTTAAAATGACAGGCGTCTATGTCTAGACGCCTGTCACTTTCCGACGCTGGGAGACTGGCGCCCGGCATCCCGATCGAAGGGAAGCCGGGCGCCGCGGGGGGCAGGGTTAGGTTTGGGGCACCCGGGGGGTACTTAGGGTTAGTCACCCCCCCGGGAGGTTAGGGTTAGGCTAGGGGGAGGGAGGGTTAGGCACCCCCTGGGGGAGGTTAGGGTTAGGGACCCCCCCGGGGTTTAGGCAGCGGGGAAGGGGGGGGGGATTAGGTTTAGGCACTTGGGGGGGTGATTAGGGTTAGACACCCCTAAGGAGGGTTAGGGCTAGGGGGATAGGTTAGGTTAGTTTTTACTTACCTACGGACGATCGGAATTTCCAGCGCTGTCGGGCTTCCACTGCCGGGAACTCTGCTTCTGTCTGCCTGCCGCTGCCGGGATGCGAACTGCCGGCCACAGCGCCGGCGGTATTTCATACCGATCCCATTAAAAGATGTATGCTAATGCCGCCCTGGCTGATGCCACCTGTGCTGAGATGCCCACCTGCGGCTTTGCAAATCCAAGCGTAAAAAGGCGCATCTCAGTCACAGATCAGTCGATTTTCAAACTTCTGAGTAACCTTTGTCGAAGCTGGATAATTGGCTGAGACAAGATCAGCTTAAAATTAGATTGTAAAGACGCCATCTTGCGAATGGCCGCCGAAGCGCCATTTTAGATAAACTCACACTTGAGTACATATGGCGATATTACTATCTCTCTCTCTCTACTGGCATCTTTCCATCACTGTTCAAGCATGCAGCGATTACTCCTATTCTGAAAAAACAAAACTCTGACCCCAACACTCTCTCAAATTACCGTCCTATCTCCCAGCTCCCATGCCCCTCCAAGCTACTTGAGAGACTTGTCTACACTCGCCTCACACACTTTCTTAACTCACACAACCTATTGGACCCACTTCAGTCTGGCTTCCGTTCCCAACACTCCACAGAGACAGCACTGACTAAGGTAGTAAATGATCTGGTCACTGCCAAGGCTAAAGGCCATTACTCACTCCTAATTCTTCTAGATCTCTCTGCTGCTTTTGACACTGTTGACCACTCTCTTCTCATACAAACACTACAATCCCTG
Organism: Taudactylus pleione; assembly: GCA_031769625.1. Lineage (NCBI taxonomy): Eukaryota > Metazoa > Chordata > Amphibia > Anura > Myobatrachidae > Taudactylus > Taudactylus pleione. The sequence goes on along the minus strand of JAUIMM010000013.1, from coordinate 362,921 downwards.
GGTTTTAAGAACACTGCTCTTTCTTGGTTCTCTTCCTACCTATCTGATCGCTCTTTCACTGTTCGTTTTTCTGATTCCGCCTCCTCTTCGCTACCTCTATCAGTTGGAGTACCTCAAGGCTCTGTGTTAGGGCCTCTGTTATTCTCAATCTATACCTCCTCTCTTGGCAAACTAATCAGCTCTTTTGGATTTCAGTACCATCTGTATGCGGATGATACTCAAATCTACCTATCTTCCCCAGATTTATCACCAACTGTACTAGTCCGTGTCACTGAATGTCTTTCTGCAATTTCATCTTGGATGTCATCTCGCCACCTGAAACTTAATATTTCTAAAACAGAATTAATTATATTTCCACCAGCCAACAACAGTTACCAACATGATCTCTCTATCACAGTTGATAAGTCGACAATCCACCCTGCCCCACAAGCTCGCTGCCTTGGTGTCATCCTTGACTCTGAACTGTCCTTTGTTCCCCACATTCAATCTGTCTCTGAATCATGTTACATACATCTAAAAAACATATCCAAAATTCGACCATATCTCACACAAGACACTGCAAAAACTCTAATTCATGCACTTATTATTTCCCGCCTTGACTATTGCAATAGTCTCCTTACTGGTCTTCCCAAAAACAGGCTATCGCCATTACAATCAATTATGAATGCAGCTGCAAGGCTTATCTTCCTTGCCAAACGTTCATCGTCTGCTGCCCCGCTCTGTCAGTCCCTCCATTGGTTGCCGGTTTTCTACCGTATTCAATACAAAATACTCTTACTTACACATAAGGCTATTAACCAAACCACACCAACATACATCTCTTCACTCATCTCAAAATATCGCCCTACCCGACCTCTCCGCTCAGCACAAGATCTGCGTCTCTCATCCCCATGCATTACTTGCTCCCACTCACGGTTACAGGACTTTCTTAGGGCTGCACCCACTCTATGGAATGCCTTACCACGCAAAATACGACTTTCCTCTAGTCTCCAATCCTTCAAGCGATCCCTGAAAACTCACCTCTTCAGGCAAGCTTATCAGATCCCAGAACCGCCCACACAACCTTCATAGTTACCATATCTAATTACATCCCCTTTTACAGTCCACACATAACCTCACACATTGTCTTTCTCTCACATCCTCATGACATTTGGCCGACATTCCTGTGTGACTGGATCATGCAGCCAACCAAGAAACTGTGCATTGTGGCTGGACCAAGATGCAATATATAGCACCTATCCTTGTGTATCAATGCCTATTTCCCTATAGATTGTAAGCTTGCGAGCAGGGCCTTCCTACCTATATATCTGTCTGTTATTACCCAGTTTTGTTCTATCAATGTTGACAATTGTAAAGCGCAACGGAATATGCTGCGCTATATAAGAAACTGTAAATAAATAAATAAATATTAGCATCATGCGATAGCATCTTTCACCATTTCTCATACACACATTAATACGCACAATTGCGCTGTTAACTAGTCGCATATTAGCGAATGCATAATATCCTGTATGAAAAACGCTGTTTATTAGCTTCATGCGCACGCATCTGCCCCAAGTTAACTAGCGTCTTTATATCAAACCCCAAATACTCACACATTACATATTCACATAAAAGGTTTCATAAGCTTTAAGGTATAAGATTCAAGTATGTTCATTTATTACAATTGCTGTGAAATAAAGGTTATTTGGTAGCTAAGGCTTAATACATGATAAGTACGTCATGTTTGGTATTATACTGATCTGCATTCTTTCAACAGCATTCCGGTATCATCGGTGTGAAGATCGCAACATGCATTCTCAACTTATGAACCAAAGAGATTTAAAGCAGCAAAATGTATTTCTGTGAATGTTTGCATGAGGCAGGAAACCAGAGACCCCCAGTTGTTAGAGGCTGGACTGTGTCTATTTGAACCAACCTGTTAAATGCCTTGTAACATATGCCCTCTCCTTTAGGACCAATGGTATTAGCAACAAACTTCTCTATTGTGTTGTCTATTTCTGGGGAGGTATAAATATGTGTGCTCTGACCCTGGGTATCTAGTCTTCTTGCTGAATGCTGATTGACGGGGGTTTCTTGCTGATGCCTACATCTGGTCCAGAGCGCTGCGTATGTATAACTGTACTTGGGTCTGTATAATTCTTTGCGCTAAATTGTACTTAGATCATAGCGTGTAACTGACTGTACTTTTACTTGAAATATCACTTTGTGCTTTGGAACCACAGGTTCAAGGTCTGGAGTCTTTATTTACTGTATGACTGCGTACGCAAAATAGCGTCATCCTTAGAGGTTTATAGGCAGGATATTAGAAGGTATAGGCAGGATATTAGAAGGTATAGGCAGGAGTGTATAGAGGTTCTAATTCAGTATCGTTACCTTATGGTTGCGCAGAATAGCCGGGGAAGATGCCAGAGCCATTTTCACTACATACAAGATCGCAGTCGCAGAGAGACAGAGAGACAGGCCCCGAAATCAGTCGCCACACGCCTGCGTTTGAGTTGCCACCACCCCTATTGCGGCCCACAAGCTATAAAACTGCAGTTCCATGAACCCATTCCAGGGTGGCTGTTTGCAGAATGGGTGTAAATGACTCAGAAAAAGAAAGCCCACGCAAAAGTAGCAGGTTTCACTTTCTCCCATGTGTAGAGCTGAGCACACTCTCTGCGTCAGCAGTATACGCACGGCATTTAGTAACCATCATGAATGGGTATCTGCATCTGCCATCTAGCAAGTGCTAAAGATACATCTCCCACAGGGGCAGTATGGGGGCCCTAAATCAGCCCTAGCAATCCCCTGTATCCGATCGCATAAAAAAGGGGCGTGGCCTTATCTCACAGGGGTGTGGTTACATCACACGATGCGTGCTGTGAGTCACGCCCCCATCTCTCAGTATCCCGGGCAAACAGAGCACTGGGAGGCGGTGCCGCTTGGCCAGGCTATCAGACAGGACCAGCCCATCGGGCCCTCCTGGCATTTGCCAGATCGCCAACCCGGCCCTGGCCTCCCAACAGATGCGTAATTGCTGGTCTGCATGAGCCTCATTTGCATGCACCCCCTTACTGTATTCGGCCTATGTCAGACAGCAGATCTTTCAAGAGGTCAATAAAATTCTGCCCATTATTCCATGGAGGCAATTGGGTGGTATGTTAGCGTCTTGTAAGAAAATGACATCCAATAGCGCTTCTGGATGGCAATCAGCCCAGATCAAAGGTTTCCTGCGGTGAAACTTATTACATCCTCTCCTGGTGGGGCCACGTCTGGAGCTCATTCCAATACGCATTCCAAGGTCTCAGATAAGAGCAATATTCTCAGTGAACCGATTGACACAGGTTCCTGCTAGGACTTTGAGACTAAAGGCCTGATTCAGAGCTGCAAGCTAAGGCATTCCCAACTGCAATCCCGCACGCAATATGCTTATTTCGTCGCCGGCTGGAAATGCACTTAGACGCCGGCGGGCGGCTTAGCCGATCCCAGCAAGTACGTACATACACAGCTGCCGTCGCAGATCATTCGATAACCGGCCATTTGAGAAGCCATATAGTCACGCAGAATAGCCGCCTGAACTAAACCTTCGGAACCACTTTAACTGCGCACGGGTTCGCAGACGCAGGCTATGGCACTCGGGAAAACCGGCTGGGACGCGCCTGTGTTTTGTGCCACACTTCCCCATCACCTCCCCCCAAACTGACCCTGACTGTCAATCACTTTGCCAAATAATCCTCCCAGTGAGCGGCATGGCAAAGGCACCTTGGCGCGTGTCGCAGTTCCGACCATGACGCATGCGAAGTCGACCGATAATCGCTCAACTGCATAAATATCAGAATAGCGGACATCTCCAATATACTTTCATTGTTGAACAGTAATGTACTTCCACTGAGTACAGCAAACACACCATAAAAGAATCTCTGTATCACCGGTTACCCGAACCATAGGTGTAAATTTACCGCATTGCAAGCCGCCGCTACTTGCCGCGTTTAAGCGGGAAATTGGAGACGGCAATACTATTGAAACCAAAACCAAGCCTGTACTACTGTGAATGGCGTCGCTTTTCGCGTTTTAAAATTCCTACTTTAAGACAACTAAAAAGCGGCAGCTTGCAAAATTAGTACATTTACCCCATAGATAGGATGTGTGATAACTTTGCTGTTAATGGCAACTGCCATGATTTACGTGTTATCATTATTGTGACTAACCAGCATCCTGTTTAAGGGGCATATTCAATTGGGCGCGAGGTTTAGTGAGGTAAAAAAAACCTCAAGTCCAATTTTGGATTACCGCGGGTAAGCGTGCTCCCGATTCCCGCAGTATATAATAAAAAAAAAAAACTAAAAATGAAAACCTTGCGGCGCATGAAAAAAAAAAGTACATTTACGTGTCTGGGAGTCTCCTGTGGTCTCCGTGGCTCCCGGTGTCCTCCAGCTTGTAACTGGGAAGAGGGCTGCTGGGTAGTGGGCTATTGGGAGGCTTCGGGGGCTGGTGAGAGGAGCAAAGGTTGCTGGGAGATGTAGTTCTCCCAGCAGCCGTTACAGGGAGTGGACACACACACTCACTCATACACACTCACAAACACTATATACTCACCGCTGCTGCAGGAGACCAGGTCCCGACGCTGGAGGAAGAAGACAGCGCTTCTGAAGGTGAGTAATTAAGGACCTAATGCCTGTTGACAGTTCATGAAAACTGAGCAATGGCGGCAACAGCGGCTTGTTTCTAAGGTTGCACGCAGCGGTGATCTCGGATGCAGTTTAAACGATGGTTTTCATATGGGCAGGGGTCCCGATTCTGTGAATACAACCTCAGGGAGCTCCCGGGCAGACCTCAGCCCCTCCTGGCATAATGTGGATGACACACGCATATGCGCCTCATCCATCACTGCTATTACCGCTGCTTTGTGACACCATCCGAAAGGGGGCTGGGGGGGGACACACCAAAATAGTAGAGCAGCCCTGCTATTTTGGTGTCACCACCTTTGGCTGCAGCCCCCTAGTGATGTCACTGGCATTAGCATAAAGACACGAAAGCGGCAAAACACGTATACGCATTTGCGTCCAACTGAGAATGAGCCCCAAAAGTGTTTCATTGTTTTCGACAGGTGATTTCAGGCAGAAGCCTTATGTGGAGTGTCAAGAGTTATTCCAGTAAATGGTAGCATCCAGTGGTAATGCTGTTTTTCAGTGGTTACATTAGAACAGGGATGGGGAACCTCAGGCTTTAACTGCAGACTTTCAGATTTAATTTGAGGGTAATTACATCCAAATCAGGTGAACGGTGTAGGAATTACAACGGTTTCTATATGTGCCTCCCACTTTTCAAGGGGCCAAAAGTAATGGGACAAACTAAACAATCCTAAATCTAATTTTCACTTTTTAATACTTTGTTGCAAATCCTTTGCAGGCAATTACAGCCTGAAGTCTGGAACACATAGACATCACCTGACGCTGGGTTTCATCCCTGGTGACGCTCTACCAGGCCCCAAGAACCCTCCTGCTTGTTCTTGGGGCATTTTCCCTTCAGTTTTGTCTTCATCAAGTGAAATGCATGCTCAATCGGATTCAGGTCAGGGGATTGACTTGGCCATTGCATAACATTCCACTTTTTTGCCTTAAAAAACTCTTTGGTTGCTTTTGCAGTATGCTTCGGGTCATTGTCCATCTGCACTGTGAAGCGCCATCCAATGAGTTCTGAAGCATTTGACTGAATATGAGCATATAATATTGCCCGAAACACTTTAGAATTCATTCTGCTGCTTTTGTCTGCAGTCACATCATCAATAAATACAAGGGAACCAGTTCCATTTCCAGCCATACATGCCCACGCCATGACACTACCACCACCATGCTTCACTGATGAGGTGGTATGTTTTGAATCATGAGCAGTTACTTTCCTTCTCTATATCTTCTCTTCCCAACACTCTGGTACAAGTTGACCTTTGTCTCATCTGTCCATAGAATGTTGCTTTTTTAGATGTTGTTTGGCAAACTCTAATCTGGTCTTCCTGTTTTTGTGGCTCACCAATGGTTTACATCTTGTGGTGGACCCTCTATATTTACTCTTGTGAAGTCTTCTCTTGATTGTTGACTTTCGACACATATACATCTACCACCTGGAGAGTGTTCTTGATTTGGCCAACTGTTGTGAAGGGGTTTTTCTTCACCAGGGAAATAATTCTTCTGTCATCCACCACAGTTGTTTTCCGTGGTCTTCCGGGTCTTTTGGTGTTGCTGAGCTCTCCAGTGTATTCTTTCTTTTTAAGAATGTTCCAAACAGTTGATTTGGCCACACCTAATGTTTTTGCTATCTCTTTGATGGGTTTGTTTTGATTTTTCAGCCTAATGATGGCTTGCTTCACTGATAGTGACAGCTCTTTGGATCTCATATTGAGAGTCGACAGCAACTGATTCCAAATGCAAATGTCACACCTAGAATCAACTCCAGACCTTTTACCTACTTAATTGATAATGAAATAACCAGGGAATAGCCCTCACATGTCCATGAAATAGCTTTTGAGTTCATAGTCCCATTACTTTTGGCCCCTTAAAAAGTGGGAGACACATATAGAAACTGTTGTAACCAACCTCCAGCGCCGGTCACTCTGCTGCACAGGTCCGCCGACCTGTGAATGATCGCTTCGGTTTTCTGCCGGGTCGCCCAGATCACTTTTAAGCTGGGCCCTCTGGTAAATCTAGTGATGTTTTAGTGGACTGGGTTCAATGCCCAGACCACCTTATATGCAGGGCTGCCTCTGAGGGATGTTTTAGTGGACTGGGTTCAATGCCCAGACCACCTTATATGCAGGGCTGCCTCTAAGGGTCGTTTTAGTGAACTGGGCCTAATGCCCAGACCACCTTATATGCAGGGCTGCCTCTGAGGGTCGTTTTAGTGACCTGGGCCTAATGCCCAAACCACCTTTTATGCAGGGCTGCCTCTAAGGGTCGTTTTAGTGAACTGGGCCTAATGCCCAGACCACCTTATATGCAGGGCTGCCTCTGAGAGTCGTTTTAGTGACCTGGGCCTAATGCCCAGACCACCTTATATGCAGGGCTGCCTCTGACTTGCGCCCGAACAACCTGGGCCTAATGCCCAGGTTGCTGACTGTAGAACCTAAAAAAAATCCCTTCAGGGCCTAATGCCCCCTGTGATCCCCGGGGCCTTGTGCCTCTCCTACGTGGCCACAGGCCTAGTGCCTGCTTATACCCACGGGCCTTATGCCCGACAACAAATTATTGATTTGACTTTAAATATAAGTAAAGGTGGCCCACGGCCTCCTACCCTGTCCGTTGGGAGAGCCTGCAGTGGGGAACTTCGATAAGCTCTTTGACTTCCCTCCACTGCAGAGCTCTCCGGTCCTCAGCTTCAGCTCCGCTGACCGCCGCCCGTCGCCATCTTCCTGCTCCAGCAACAGCGCCTCCGTCTTCAGGGGTTGAGCACGGCGTTTTCCGGCGTTTTCCGGCACCTCTGGAACTCTTCTCCTCCGCAGACGATCTTCCTGGCTTGCTCTCCGCCGACGGATTGACTCGCCCCGCTCAGCGGCGCCTAATATATGGAGCCGCGAGGGGGCGGAGCCATGACGCGGCGAGCCACGATTGGCTCACCGTGCCAGACTCTGATTGCCTGTCCGCCCGCGAGCCATTACTGGCTCGCCAGCGGCGCCAAATTCAAAATCCGCGCTGGTGGTTGGACGAGCTTGAATCTTTTCAGATGCAAGCTCGTCCAGCCCCGTCTCCCGCCGCTGCACCGCGCTGCCCGAACCGCCGCCGCCTGTTTGTCCAGCGGTCACTGGACTTCGGGCCGGACCAGCCCCTACCCTGGTGACCCCGCTCACATTTCCACCCCCTGTGTCCTTTGTAGTCCCTACAAAGGAGGTCTGAGACCAGACAAAGTCGGGGTCAGCATATCGAGGCCCAGGCACGCCACGATTGAATCGTTGGGAACGTCTAGGTAAAGGTGTCACACCCGCCACCTCTGGTACATTGTCGACTTCATTCACAGTAGGAATTCCTGCGGGTGTCCACCATTCTTCTTCAAGGTTACCCATTCCGGCCGGAGTGGACAACGCGATTTCCTCATTACGCGAGTCATTCTGAACGACGTCAGGTATAGGGTCCCTTTCTGCTGAAGTTGGGAAAAGGCAGGGACGTAACAGGTCTCGATGAAGAGTCCGCAATCGCCCCAGACCATCAGTGGATTCCACCTGATAGACCGGTCCTTCCGCTGACAAACGACATCTGATCACATAAGGTAAGACTTCCCAACGCTCAGACAATTTACCCCCCGGACGAGTCATGCGGACCAGGACCCGTTGCCCTACGGAAAACGGTTCAACCCCTCGCGCCCCAGCCGGGGTACGTCTATGATCGGCTATCATCTTTTCCGTCAAATCATGAGCAATTTTCAGACGCCGCCGATGTTCCTCCACCCAACCTGTAGGAAGCGATCCCTCCCTACCATCGGACTCGGTTAGTACTAAATCCTGAACTTCCCGGCCCGGCCGACCGAACAACAAAAAGAAAGGAGAAAACCCGGTAGTACTATGTACCCTATTATTGTAGGTCCAAACCAATTCTTGCACATGTTCAGGCCACCTCCGTTTTTTTGTTTGTTCCAGGGTTCGGAGCATCTGTAGCAAGGTCCGGTTGAACCTTTCACATGCCCCATTACCCTGAGGGTGGTATGGAGTTGTACGGGACTTTTGTAGCCCGTACAGTTGGCACAGACGTTCCATTAGCCGCCCTTGGAAACAGGCTCCCTGATCTGAATGTATCCTTTCGGGACACCCATATTGCCGTATAAAATTTTCCACAATCGCTTTTGTAGCCGACTCAGCCGTCTGGTCACGGGTTGGCACTACCACAGTAAACTTTGTGAAGTGGTCCGTCATTACCAAAGCGTACTGGTGACCACTAACAGACTCTCCAATCAGCACATAATCTATCATTAATAACTCTAATGGTCGATCTGTACAGATGGTCTGAATAGGCGCATGTTGTTCCGAAGGTTTGACCACTCCACAGCGTCTACACTCCCGACAGACCCGAACGACCATGTTCTGCATTTGAGGTGCAAAATACTGACGTCGCAACCATTGATAGGTCTTATCACTGCCCAAGTGCGCTCCTTCTTGGTGTGCATTCTCAATCAGTGGTCGGACCAACGCTTCTGGTACCACTATCTGCTCTACAAACCGAAGCTCCGAACTAAGGTAGGTGCGATGCCGAAGAGTACCTGCACAAACCTTGAGTCGGTCCCACTTACGCAGCAGCTTCTGACAGAAAGTAGTAAGCCTACTCCTTTCCCATTTGCTAGGCCAGTGACCATCTTCCTTCCACTGCATAATAGCTCTGAAACCGGGGTCTTCCTGCTGTTCGCGCGCCCAGTTTTGTTCGGTATCCCGGAGTATCGTGGCACTCTGCTTGACATTCCGATCACCCTTCGTCCCTGATTTCCTCACACGTGTCAGATCGGGGACTTCTACCTCTTCCCAGTCTTCATCCCCCTGGGTCCCAGGGACTTCTACAGGAAACCGAGATAAAGCATCAGCATTTCCGTTATTTTTCCTGGCCGGTAGCGAATGGTATAGGAAAACTTTGCTAACCGGGCTATCCAGCATTGCTCCAGGGCCCCAAGCTTGGCAGTCCCCAAATAGGCAAGGGGGTTATTATCGGTAAAGATATCTACATGGGTGGCTGTCAGATATTCAGCAAATTTTTCGGTCACAGCCCAGACTACGGCCAATAATTCCAACTTGAAGGAACTGTAGTTGTCTGGGTTTCTCTCTGTCTCTCTCAAACTACGACTCCCGTAGGCAATCACTCGCTCCTGGCCATCCTGAACCTGAGCAAGTACGGCCCCTAGGCCTTGCAAGCTCCCATCAGTATACAAAATAAATGGTGTCTCAAAATTGGCATAGGCCAATATGGGGGCTTCTGTGAGAGCCTGCTTTAAGCACGCAAAAGCCGCTTCTTGGGATACGCCCCACGCCACCGCTTGAGTTTTCTGAGTTGTGGCCACCCCTCGCAATAGGGCGTGGAGTGGCTCAGCAATCTTAGCAAAATCCTTGATAAAACGGCGGTAATAACCAACCAACCCTAGGAATGCTCGTAACTCGGTCACTGTACGGGGTGTCTTCCATTCTTGCACAGCTGCAATTTTACTTTGTGTGGGATGCACCCCATCACGCGACACCACATGCCCTAAATACTCCAAACTAGTCTTTAGTAGGTGACATTTCCGAGGTTTGACCTTCAACCCATATCCCTCCAGGCGCTGCAGGACCACCTCCAAACGAGCTAAATGTTCATCCACAGTGGCGGAATACACAATAATGTCGTCTAGATAAATCAGGAGGGTTTCGAAATTCAAATCTCCCAGACACCGCTCCATCATCCTCTGAAACGTTGCCGGGGCGTTGGTGAGCCCGAATGGCATGCGGCAAAACTCGAAAAGTCCCATGGGCGTAATGAACGCAGTCTTTTCTTGATCTTGTGTGGCGACCGGTACTTGCCAGTATCCGCTGGCCAAGTCTAAGGTGGAAAAAAACTTGGCCTCGCCTAACGCCGCCAGGGACTCCTCAATCCGAGGTAGAGGGTAGGCATCCCGTACGGTGCAACTGTTCAGCCTCCGGTAGTCCACACAAAAACGGATGCTCCCATCCTTCTTCCTAACCAACACTATGGGGGCGGCCCATGGACTCTTACTCTCCTGAATCACTTCGTTATCCAGCATCTGTCAAAGCATTGTCTTGACCTCCTGATAAAGCTTTGGGGGAATAGGCCGGTATCTTTCGCAAATGGGTAAAGTGTCTCCAGTACGAATCTCATGTTGTAAATCGTCCGTGTAGCCAAAATCTTCCTCATGTCTCGAAAAAGCTTTCCGACGTCTCCACAGTATCTGGTCCAATTTCCGCACAGTATCGGAGTCACAGTCAGCTAGCGAGACATCCATCTGCTCCCTTATTATCCCTCCGTTCCACTCTATACTTGGTTCTTCCTCTTGCTCGACCTGTACCGACATGGTCCATGATTCCGTGGCTTCTGACTGAAGCAAAATACTTTGGCCTCTGCGAACACCATCACCATCAATAGCTACCACCCGGGCAATTATAGCTCCTGCTGGGACATGCTGACTTTGCTCCCCTAAGTTACATATTCGGACCAACACCTTCCCTTCCTTGACTACTGACAAAGTTCTAGCCAGAACTATTCCGGACTCTATTCCGAAGAAGCCTGTGGGTTCTATCATTACCTTGAACCCATCCAATCGCTGATGGGTATGCACCTCCAGGGGGAGTACTATCTCCTGACGAGGGGGTAGATCTATTCGTTGCCGATGGCTGGTTTTAATGAGGCCCAAAGATTCCTTTCCTTTTCCCTGGGCCCCACATCGCTGTCCCACCTGTTGAAAGGCTTGTTGAACCGGTCGTTGGACCCCCAAATGTCTCCAGTACCGAGGACCATTCTCTTGAAACAAAATTTGATCCAGGTCTTTCAATACGTTCATACCAAGGATCACCGTCCATGACTCAAACCTGCGCTACTGACCACAAGGATACCTTTCTTCCCCAACTTTCGGCCACAAACTTCTATTTCCATCCAGACAACCCCTACCACCGGAATGGGGAGGTTGTTAGCTGCGGTGAGAGTGACCCAACTCTCCAAAACAGATTCCTTTAGGTGAGAATAATGTTTCAAGAAACAGTCCTCGGACATGGTGGTCACCTGAGATCCTGTATCCAACAAACATTGCTGATTTTTTCCCCCTAGGCATCCAACAACAATGGGACACTCCCCTACCAATTCAGCCGAGTTGACAATGGCTATCTCTCCACGTAACTCCCCCGCGGGTGGTCCCCTTACCGCGAGGGATTCTAGTTTAACTGAGGCTCAGAAATTGCCTCGGTACAATTCCGGGCAATGTGTCCAAGCCGATTGCAACGGTAGCATCGGGGGCCCCTAGTTCCTCCCTGTCTAACTCCAACACCTCTTCCTCTGGATCCGTCTGACTCTCTGAGTTGGTACTCTTCTTCAGCTCTGCGGCCTCGTTGCCGGTATACTTCCTCTCTTAGCCGGGAAACCTCTTCTTTCATTTCCTGGGTTGCCTTAGAAAATGCTGCTTTAAGGTCTTGAACACATGACTCCAAAGGGTTGGCCTCCCGGCCCATCACGGGAGCAGACGTCGGGTGTACCCACTGTGGAGTGACAGCATATGGACCAAAATTTGCATCTCGGTCCCGGGACACGGCGTCTATCTGTATCTGGTGAAAAGTCAGTTTGTTGTCTTGTGTGATTTTATCCAACAAAATCTGTCGCAGTGGGATATTCCTCAACCCCATTGCAAATTGGTCCCGCAACATCTGGCTGGTATTTGGAAGTGCACCCATCCCATCCGGATCGCGCCTTCTAATTTCACCCATCAATTCTTGAAGTGCATTAGCAAACTGAGGAATGGACTCATCCTCTCTCTGGAACCGGGCAAACAACCGTTGTCGTAGGGTACCAGCCAATGATGTATTCCCATAGAGATCCCCCAGAATCTTCAGCACCTTTTTCAGGGAATCACGATCCTCTTCCGGTCTCAAAAGGATAGTACGTCTGGCTTCCCCTTCGAGAGAGTTCAGAGCTAATTGGAGTTTTGACTCCGGAGACACCTTCTATAGGAGGGCAATTCCTTCGAGCCGCGATTTCCAATCCTCCAACTGTAAATTGCGGCCATCGTACCGAGGCAAATGAGCGAGGGCAGGGCCTATGTTGACCCGTCCAGTTGCCCCCCTATTCTCTTCATCGTCTGACATCCTGCCGACTACGCCAAGTGTAAAACCCTAGCGATAACTCGTTAGCCAACACTCACCAGTTTCTTCCGCGGCAGAGTCCTAGAGCCTTCGTTCCCAAATTACCAACTGATCTACGATCCGGATCCTCTTCACCGTTTTAGTATCAGGTTCAAACCAGCCTGAGGTTGTAAAAGAAGGGTATATTCAGTAACGATCCTCCTATGCTTGGTGATACAATAACCGCTAGGGATGCACGTGACCTTCACCGGTTGGGTGAATGGTCATCATTGGCACGGGGCCTCAGCTACCCAGTTTTCACCTATACAGTGCTCACACACTCAGGTGTAATTTGGATCTCACACCGTTGTGCGAGATCCCCTAACCGGTGTTTAAGGGAAGAACAGACAGAGGAAGAGAAAGTATAGACTGTTCGGATCTCTCACCGTTGTGAGAGATCCCCTATCGAATGCCCCAATGAAAGACACAGACACTGAGAGATACTCACACTAGACCCCTTGTCACCTTGACGAGTCGTCCGCCGCCCCTGAGAATTAAACAAAACAATCCCCCTTCTCTCCTAGACAAACACGCAAATAATGCTGTACCAACTGGGTTACCTCTTGGTATGCCTGGAAGCTTGAACTTCACTTCCAGAAACTTCCTCCGTAAACTCTCTGCTATAACAACGAGAAGATTCAGGGCAAACAACAAATAAACATCAACTTACACATTATATTAACTAGGCTTGGGAACAATACGCCTCTAGCGGAAACACTCTCGGTTCAGCTGTGACTCCCTTTCTCTTCCCGGCCGGCCGGCCCTGTCTGTGCCCTTCTATGAACACACCGCTGCCTTGATCTACTAGGCTGAATCTTCAGGATTCCCCCCTCAGGGGTTCAGCACCAGAGCCGCACAGCCCCTTGCACTGACTCCCAAGAGGGCTCACCCAAAATCCTATGCCCAGTACTCAACCTTACCCAGCTGGGGCTAAATCGGGTGATCCGGGTCTATTACTCGGATTACTTTATTCCTCGAACCACCTACCAGCACTCTGTACTCAGTGATACCAACCTCCAGCGCCGGTTACTCTGCTGCACAGGTCCGCCGACCTGTGAATGATCGCTTCGGTTTTCTGCCGGGTCGCCCAGATCACTTTTAAGCTGGGCCCTCTGGTAAATCTAGTGATGTTTTAGTGGACTGGGTTCAATGCCCAGACCACCTTATATGCAGGGCTGCCTCTGAGGGATGTTTTAGTGGACTGGGCCTAATGCCCAGACCACCTTATATGCAGGGCTGCCTCTGAGGGTCGTTTTAGTGACCTGGGCCTAATGCCCAGACCACCTTTTATGCAGGGCTGCCTCTAAGGGTCGTTTTAGTGAACTGGGCCTAATGCCCAGACCACCTTATATGCAGGGCTGCCTCTGAGGGTCGTTTTAGTGACCTGGGCCTAATGCCCAGACCACCTTTTATGCAGGGCTGCCTCTAAGGGTCGTTTTAGTGACCTGGGCCTAATGCCCAGGCCACCTTATATGCAGGGCTGCCTCTGACTTGCGCCCGAACAACCTGGGCCTAATGCCCAGGTTGCTGACTGTAGAACCTAAGAAAAATCGTTTCAGGGCCTAATGTCCCCTGCGATCCCCGGGGCCTTGTGCCCCTCCTACGTGGCCACAGGCCTAGAGCCTGCTTATACCCACGGGCCTTATGCCCGACAACAAATTATTGATTTGACTTTAAATATAAGTAAAGGTGGCCCAAGGCCTCCTACCCTGTCCGTTGGGAGAGCCTGCAGTGGGGAACTTCGATAAGCTCTTTGACTTCCCTCCACTGCAGAGCTCTCCGGTCCTCAGCTTCAGCTCCGCTGACCGCCGCCCGTCGCCGTCTTCCTGCTCCAGCAACAGCGCCTCCGTCTTCAGGGGTTGAGCACGGCGTCTTCCGGCGCCTCTGGAACTCTTCTCCTCCGCAGACGATCTTCCTGGCTTGCTCTCCGCCGACGGACTGACTCGCCCCGCTCAGCGGCGCCTAATATATGGAGCCGCGAGGGGGCGGAGCCATGACGCGGCGAGCCACGATTGGCTCGCCGTGCCAGACTCTGATTGGCTGTCCGCCCGCGAGCCATTACTGGCTCGCCAGCGGCGCCAAATTCAAAATCCGCGCTGGTGGTTGGACGAGCTTGAATCTTTTCAGATGCAAGCTCGTCCAGCCCCGTCTCCCGCCGCCGCACCGCGCTGCCCGAACCGCCGCCACCTGTTTGTCCAGCGGTCACTGGACTTCGGGCCGGACCAGCCCCTACCCTGGTGACCCCGCTCACAAATAGCCACTCACATAGGCCGCAGGACTGGCTCACTTCTGGCATCACTGGGGCCTGATTGCTGTTGGAAGATGAGCAGACACACAGACCAGTAGCAATGATCTCCTGATTACCAGCAGGCCCAATAATGGCACTACTGCTGGCACAACTGGTGGCCAATTTGAGGCCACACACCAGGCAGCATTAGAATAAACACCCGATGTTACATGCAGTGTCAATATGTGGCCTGTGATAGAATCTACACTAAAAAAAAAAAACACATGTAATCACCTAGAGAGACTTTGAGATACAAGTTATCATAAAACACAATTTATGACACATAGCTACAAATCCCAGGTAATCATCATATAGTAATAAACAGAGAGGGTGCTGTAATAAAAAGAAAAATAGCAACCAGAAGCCAGTGGTAGATTATATCCATGCAGAACTATACATCAGACCAACAATTAGGAGAGAGATAGAGAAATGTGGACACTAGGGGCATATTTACAAAATATTGAGTTTATAGAAGTGCAGATGTTGCCCATAGCAACCTATCAGATTCTAGCTATTATCTTCTAAAATATGCTAGATAAATGATAAGTATATTCTGATTGGTTGCTATGGGCAACAACTCCACATCTATAAACCCAATATTTAGTAAATATACCCCTAGGGGTACAGGGGTAATCCCCAGTGTGTCCCACCCCCTCCTCTCAGTATATTGGATTGCGGATTAATATGGGTTCTTGCTTTGTTTCTACATACCTCCCAACATGACCCTCTCCAGGAGGGACACAATGCTCTGGTCCTGGACTTCCCTGGTAAGAGATGGGGCTGCAGCACAGTTCAAAAGTCAAATAGGGGAGTCACACCCACTGTCATTTCACACACTGCCAAACATCACTGGCTGGGACTCACTGGCAGTTGGTGTGACTCCCCTATTTGAATTTTGGACTGTGCTGCAGCCCCACCTCTGGAGCCTCCACCAATCATAAATTACCAGGGAAGTCCAGGACCAGAGCATTGTGTCCCTCCTGGAGAGGGTCATGTTCTATGGAAACGACAGCAAGATTAGCCCTCCTGCCAATCACAGTGGGTGGTCCGGACACCCCCCTGTCCCTTCCTTTATAAAGGGCCCTGTTCTTTGTATGACCTGCCTCTCGAATGGTTGGCCAAGTGTCCCTGAGGTGAATGGCCACACCCCTTAATATTGGGCCCCTGCCACTAAGTTCAACTCGGCACGCAGTGTAGTGTGAACGGGTAAAGCCTCAACCCGGGTCCCGTTCACTGCATAGGGAGAGCTGGCATGTAGAGATGATCACATCTCCAAGCGCCGGCTCAGCAGTGACGGCGGTGACGTTATCAACCCGGCATAATTGCCGGGTCGGTGCGCCGATCTGAAAGGGGTCTCAGACATGTGTACAAATCCCGGGTGCAACCCGCCATTTGCGATGTGAAAGGAGTATATTCTCATTCTCTCCCCTTCCCCTATCTCCCCCTTATACCTCTTATCTCTCCCTATTAATTCTATCTCTCTCCCCCTTATTCCTCCTCTCTCCCCCTATTCATTCCCTTTCTCCCTCTACCCCCAAATTCTCCCATATCCCCCTATTAATTCTCTCTCCTCCTCCTCCTCTCCCCGCCCCCACGGCACTCTCCTGTATCCCCCTTATTCCTATCTTTACCTATTCTATCTCTCTCCCCTTTATTCCTCCTATCTCCCCTTATTCATTCCCTTTCTCTCTCTCCCTCTCCTCCCTAATTCTCCCATATCCCCCTATTCACTCTCTCTCTATTTCCTGTTCCCCCCCCCTACATCACCTGTCTCTCCCTATTCACTGTCTCTCTTTCCTGTTCCCCCCCTTACATCACCTGTCTCTCCCTATTCACTCTCTCTCTCTTTCCTGTCCCCCCCCCTACATCACCTGTCTCTCCCTATTTACTGTCTCTCTCTTTCCTGTTCCCCCCTACGTCACCTGTCTCTCCCTATTCACTGTCTCTCTCTTTCCTGTTCCCCCCCTACGCTACCTGTCTCTCCCTATTCACTGTCTCCTTCCTTTTCCCCCCCTACGTCACCTGTCTCTCCCTATTCAATGTCTCTCTCTTTCCTGTTCCCCCCTTACATCACCTGTCTCTCCCTATTCACTGTCTCTTTCCTGTTCCCCACCTACGTCACCTGTCTCTCCCTATTCACTGTCTCTCTCTTTCCTGTTCCCCCCCTACGCTACTTGTCTCTCCCTATTCACTGTCTCTCTCTTTCCTGTTCCCCCCCTACGCTACCTGTCTCTCCCTATTCACTGTCTCTCTTTCCTGTTCCCCCCCTACGCTACCTGTCTCTCCCTATTCACTGTCTCTCTTTCCTGTTCCCCCCCTACGTCACCTGTCTCTCCCTATTCACTGTCTCTCTCTTTCCTGTTCCCCCCCTACGCCACCTGTCTCTCCCTATTCACTGTCTCTCTCTTTCCTGTTCCCTCCCCTACATCACCTGTCTCTCCCTATTCACTGTCTCTCTCTTTCCTGTTCCCCCCCTACGATACCTGTCTCTCCATTTATTCACTGTCTCTCTCTTTCATGTTCCCCCCTACGCTACCTGTCTCTCCCTATTCACTGTCTCTCTCTTTCCTGTTCCCCCCTTACGTCACCTGTCTCTCCCTATTCACTGTCTCTCTCTTTCCAGTTCCCCCCTACGTCACCTGTCTCTCCTTATTCACTGTCTCTCTCTTTCCTGTTCCCCCCTACGTCACCTGTCTCTCCCTATTCACTGTCTCTCTTTCCTGTTCCCCCCTACATCACCTGTCTCTCCCTATTCACTGTCTCTCTCTTTCCTGTTCCCCCCCTACATCACCTGTCTCTCTCTTTCCTGTTCCCCCCCTACGTCACCTGTCTCTCCCTATTCACTGTCTCTCTCTTTCCTGTTCCCCCCCTACGTCACCTGTCTCTTCCTATTCACTGTCTCTCTTTCCTGTTCCCCCCCTACGCTACCTGTCTCTCCCTATTCACTGTCTCTCTCTTTCCTGTTCCCCCTACGTCACCTGTCTCTCCCTATTCACTGTCTCTCTCTTTCCTGTTCCCCCCCTACGTCACCTGTCTCTCCCTATTCACTGTCTCTCTTTCCTGTTCCCCCTTACGCTACCTGTCTCTCCTTATTCACTGTCTCTCTCTTTTCTGTTCCCCCCTTACGCTACCTGTCTCTCCCTATTCACTGTCTCTTTCCTGTTCCCCCCCTACGCTACCTGTCTCTCCCTATTCACTGTCTCTCTTTCCTGTTCCCCCCTACACTACCTGTCTCTCCCTATTCACTGTCTCTCTCTTTCCTGTTCCCCCCCTACATCACCTGTCTCTCCCTATTCACTGTCTCTCTCTTTCCTGTTCCCCCCTACGTCACCTGTCTCTCCCTATTCACTGTGTCTCTCTTTCCTGTTCCCCCCCTATGCTACCTGTCTCTCCCTATTCACTGTCTCTCTTTCCTGTTCCCCCCCTACGCTACCTGTCTCTCCCTATTCACTGTCTCTCTTTCCTGTTCCCCCCTATGCTACCTGTCTCTCCCTATTCGCTGTCTCTCTCTTTCCTGTTCCCCCCCCTACGCCACCTGTCTCTCCCTACTTACTGTCTCTCTTTCCTGTTCCCCACTACGCTACCTGTCTCTCCTATTCACTCTCTCTCCTTCCTGTTCCCCACTTACATCACCTGTCTCTCCCTATTCACTGTCTCTCTTTCCTGTTCCCCCTTACGCTACCTGTCTCTCCCTATTCACTCTCTCTCTCTTTGCTGTCCCCCCCCCCCTACATCACCTGTCTCTCTCTATTCACTGTCTCTCTCTTTCCTGTTCCCCCCCTACGCTACTTGTCTCTCCCTATTCACTGTCTCTCTTTCCTGTTCCCCCCCTACGCTACCTGTCTCTCCCTATTCACTGTCTCTCTCTTTCCTGTTCCCCCCCTACGTCACCTGTCTCTCCCTATTCACTGTCTCTCTCTTTCCTGTTCCCCCCCTACGCTACTTGTCTCTCCCTATTCACTGTCTCTCTCTTTCCTGTTCCCCCCCTACGCTACCTGTCTCTCCCTATTCACTGTCTCTCTCTTTCCTGTTCCCCCCTACGTCACCTGTCTCTCCCTATTCACTGTCTCTCTCTTTCCTGTTCCCCACTTACGTCACCTGTCTCTCCCTATTCACTGTCTCTCTTTCCTGTTCCCCCCCTACGCTACCTGTCTCTCCCTATTCACTGTCTCTCTCTTTCCTGTTCCCCACTTACGTCACCTATCTCTCCCTATTCACTGTCTCTCTTTCCTGTTCCCCCCTACGCTACCTGTCTCTCCCTATTCAGTGTCTCTTTCCTGTTCCCCCCCACGTCACCTGTCTCTCCCTATTCACTGTCTCTCTTTCCTGTTCTCCCCTACGCTACCTGTCTCTCCCTCTATTCACTGCCTCTCTCTTTCCTGTTCCCCCCCTACGTCACCTGTCTCTCCCTATTCACTGTCTCTCTCTTTCATGTTCCCCCCTACGCTACCTGTCTCTCCCTATTCACTGTCTCTCTCTTTCCTGTTCCCCCCCTACGCTACCTGTCTCTCCCTATTCACTGTCTCTCTCTTTCCTGTTCCCCCCTACGTCACCTGTCTCTCCCTATTCACTGTCTCTCTCTTTCCAGTTCCCCCCTACGTCACCTGTCTCTCCTTATTCACTGTCTCTCTCTTTCCTGTTCCCCCCTACGTCACCTGTCTCTCCCTATTCACTGTCTCTCTTTCCTGTTCCCCCCTACGTCACCTGTCTCTCCCTATTCACTGTCTCTCTCTTTCCTGTTCCCCCCCTACATCACCTGTCTCTCTCTTTCCTGTTCCCCCCTACGTCACCTGTCTCTCCCTATTCACTGTCTCTCTCTTTCCTGTTCCCCCCCTACGTCACCTGTCTCTCCCTATTCACTGTCTCTCTTTCCTGTTCCCCCCCTACGCTACCTGTCTCTCCCTATTCACTGTCTCTCTCTTTCCTGTTCCCCCTACGTCACCTGTCTCTCCCTATTCACTGTCTCTCTCTTTCCTGTTCCCCCCCTACGCTACTTGTCTCTCCCTATTCACTGTCTCTCTCTTTCCTGTTCCCCCCCTACGCTACCTGTCTCTCCCTATTCACTGTCTCTCTCTTTCCTGTTCCCCCCTACGTCACCTGTCTCTCCCTATTCACTGTCTCTCTCTTTCCTGTTCCCCACTTACGTCACCTGTCTCTCCCTATTCACTGTCTCTCTTTCCTGTTCCCCCCCTACGCTACCTGTCTCTCCCTATTCACTGTCTCTCTCTTTCCTGTTCCCCACTTACGTCACCTATCTCTCCCTATTCACTGTCTCTCTTTCCTGTTCCCCCCTACGCTACCTGTCTCTCCCTATTCAGTGTCTCTTTCCTGTTCCCCCCCACGTCACCTGTCTCTCCCTATTCACTGTCTCTCTTTCCTGTTCTCCCCTACGCTACCTGTCTCTCCCTCTATTCACTGTCTCTCTCTTTCCTGTTCCCCCCCTACGTCACCTGTCTCTCCCTATTCACTGTCTCTCTCTTTCCTGTTCCCCCCCTACGCCACCTGTCTCTCCCTACTCACTGTCTCTCTTTCCTGTTCCCCACTACGCTACCTGTCTCTCCTATTCACTCTCTCTCCTTCCTGTTCCCCACTTACATCACCTGTCTCTCCCTATTCACTGTCTCTCTTTCCTGTTCCCCCCTACGCTACCTGTCTCTCCCTATTCACTCTCTCTCTCTTTGCTGTTCCCCCCCTACATCACCTGTCTCTCTCTATTCACTGTCTCTCTCTTTCCTGTTCCCCCCCTACGCTACTTGTCTCTCCCTATTCACTGTCTCTCTTTCCTGTTCCCCCCCTACGCTACCTGTCTCTCCCTATTCACTGTCTCTCTCTTTCCTGTTCCCCCCCTACGTCACCTGTCTCTCCCTATTCACTGTCTCTCTCTTTCCTGTTCCCCCCCTACGCTACTTGTCTCTCCCTATTCACTGTCTCTCTCTTTCCTGTTCCCCCCCTACGCTACCTGTCTCTCCCTATTCACTGTCTCTCTCTTTCCTGTTCCCCCCCTACGTCACCTGTCTCTCCCTATTCACTGTCTCTCTCTTTCCTGTTCCCCACTAACGTCACCTGTCTCTCCCTATTCACTGTCTCTCTTTCCTGTTCCCCCCCTACGTCACCTGTCTCTCCCAATTCACTGTCTCTCTCTTTCCTGTTCCCCACTTACGTCACCTGTCTCTCCCTATTCACTGTCTCTCTTTCCTGTTCCCCCCTACGCTACCTGTCTCTCCCTATTCAGTGTCTCTCTTTCCTGTTCCCCCCCACGTCACCTGTCTCTCCCTATTCACTGTCTCTCTTTCCTGTTCTCCCCTACGCTACCTGTCTCTCCCTCTATTCACTGTCTCTCTCTTTCCTGTTCCCCCCCTACGTCACCTGTCTCTCCCTATTCACTGTCTCTCTCTTTCCTGTTCCCCACTTACGTCACCTGTCTCTCCCTATTCACTGTCTCTCTTTCCTGTTCCCCCCCTACATCACCTGTCTCTCCCTATTCACTGTCTCTCTTTCCTGTTCCCCCCCTACGTCACCTGTCTCTCCTTATTCACTGTCTCTTTCCTGTTCCCCCCTATGCTACCTGTCTCTCCCTATTCACTGTCTCTCTCTTTCCTGTTCCCCACTTACGTCACCTGTCTCTCCCTATTCACTGTCTATCTTTCCTGTTCCCCCCTACGCTACCTGTCTCTCCCTATTCACTGTCTCTCTCTTTCCTGTTCCCCCCCTACGTCACCTGTCTCTCCCTATTCACTGTCTCTCTCTTTCCTGTTCCCCCCCTACGCTACCTGTCTCTCCCTATTCACTGTCTCTCTCTTTCCTGTTCCCCCCTACGCTACCTGTCTCTCCCTATTCACTGTCTCTTTCCTGTTCCCCCCCTACGTCACCTGTCTCTCCCTATTCACTGTCTCTTTCCTGTTCCCCCCCTACGTCACCTGTCTCTCCCTATTCACTGTCTCTCTTTCCTGTTCCCCCCTACGCTACCTGTCTCTCCGTATTCATTGTCTCTCTCTTTCCTGTTCCCCCCCTACGTCACCTGTCTCTCCCTATTCACTGTCTCTCTTTCCTGTTCCCCCCCTACGCTACCTGTCTCTCCCTATTCACTGTCTCTCTTTCCTGTTCCCCCCTATGTCACCTGTCTCTCCCTATTCACTGTCTCTTTCCTGTTCCCCCCCTACGCTACCTGTCTCTCCCTATTCACTGTCTCTCTTTCCTGTTCCCCCCCTACGTCACCTGTCTCTCCCTATTCACTGTCTCTTTCCTGTTCCCCCCCTACGCTACCTGTCTCTCCCTATTCACTGTCTCTCTTTCCTGTTCCTCCCCTACGTCACCTGTCTCTCCCTATTCACTGTCTCTTTCCTGTTCCCCCCCCTACGCTACCTGTCTCTCCCTATTCACTGTCTCTCTTTCCTGTTCCCCCCCTACGTCACCTGTCTCTCCCTATTCACTGTCTCTTTCCTGTTCCCCCTCTACGCTACCTGTCTTTCCCTATTCACTGTCTCTCTTTCCTGTTCCCCCCCCCCCCACGCTACCTGTCTTTCCCTATTCACTGTCTCTCTCTTTCCTGGTGCCCCCCTACGTCACCTGTCTCTCTCTATTCACTGTCTCTTTCCTGTTCCCCCCCCTACGCCACCTGTCTCTCCCTATTCACTGTCTCTCTCTTTCCTGTTCCCCCCCTACGCTACCTGTCTCTCCCTATTCACTATCTCTCTCTTTCCTGTTCCCCCCCTACGCCACTCTCCTGTATCCCCCTTATTCCTATCTTTCCCTATTCATTCTGTCGCTCCCCCCCCCCCTACAGAATTTATCCTATCTATTCCAATTCATTCTCTCTCCTGTCTCTCTCTATACAGAAAAACAGCTTCTTCCCTCCCCCCCTCTGGGACACACAGCTGATCTCCGGTGCATGTCAGAATATGCGTCCCCCACCATGCCTAAGGTAAGAAGAAGGTGGGGCTGGGCTGAATGGCGCAAGGGGCGGGGAGGGCTGTCAGGAGGTGTTGAGGACCCTGCGGCCTGCGGGATGCTAGACGGACACCATAATAATATTAAATCACCCTACTATTGAATAGCTCTCATCTGGTAGGGTGATTTAATATTATTTAGGGTTGGGTTAGCAGTAGCTGTATTTAAAATTTGATGGCAAGGCACGCTGGTCGTTGTAGTTCTACAACGGCAGTGAAGCCAGTTTGCCCAAGACTGACCTGGAAGTTAAAGGCCCCTACACACGATATTGCTAACGATCCGACGGATCGGAACGATAAATCAGCAATATCGTTCCGTGTGTAAGCACTATATCGTGCACTGCGCGCTCCCTTGGGGTCATCAGCACTTTCGCCTGATCTTTTGATCATGCAGAAAGATCAGGCGATGCGGCTGACGATCACATGCAGCGCTTATGCGGCAGGGGCCAGCATGTTGGGCGATTGGGCACCGGAGCGCCCTGTGTGTAGAGACCGCTCGATATGTCGGCCCTGGGATCGTGGGTCGAATCGGCGGATACACATCGTACCGTGTGTAGGCACCTTAAGAGGCAAAATACACTGCATTAGTGTTCACTACGAAAACAGGGACATAAGAGGTTAACAAGAGGAGAGACAATCACTAGTCAGGGGAGAGGTCAACAGACCCCACTCAATATAAGATGCAGAGGCTCCATAAAGATAAGGACATCCCTGGGATGGCTCCTGTGCAGAGGTGTCGGGAGGTTTTGCCGGCTGCCGTGGATTTCCCACACAATAAGGAGCTGAGGAGACCAGGAGCAGTATGAGGAAGCATTACTACTGCAGGGGTAGTGGGTACCTGGCATGGACTTTCAGCTGAAGCGCTGGAGGTAATTCAGAAACAGCACTGGAGTGTGACCACCTGCAAGATACAATATATGAATATTCTTACTCATGTTCTATAATAAATGCACTGTGACTGGACAGAGGATGCCTGTCATCCGTCAAGGAGCAGCCATGTCGTTGTGCTGTATATACTAGTGCTGTATACAGGGCCGGCCCTAGCCCAAATTATTTGGTAAGCGAGTATTTTTTTGGTGCCCCCCCCTATGCAGTGCCCCTTTTACAGTGCCCCCGGTAGTGGTCCCCCCAGTGCAGTGCCCCTTGTGCCACCAGTAGTAAGCCCCTTATATAGTTCCCCAGTAGTACTCCCCCCCATGCAGTGCCTCCAGTAGTATTTCCCCCCTTGTAGTGCCCCCAGTAGTATTCCCCCCAGTAGTATTTCCCCCCCTTGTAGTGCCCCCAGTAGTATTTCCCCCCTTGTAGTGCCCCCAGTAGTATTTCCCCCCTTGTAGTGCCCCCAGTAGTATTTCCCCCCCTTGTAGTGCCCCCAGTAGTATTTCCCTCCCTTGTAGTGCCCCCAGTAGTATTTCCCCCCTTGTAGTGCCCCCAGTAGTATTCCCCCCTGTAGTGCTCCCAGTAGTCCCCCTCCTTGAAGTGCCCCCAGTAGTATTCCCCCTTGTAGTGCCCCAGTAGTATTTCCCCCCCTTATAGTGCACCCAGTAGTATTTCCCCCCCCTTGTAGTGCCCCCAGTAGTATTTCCCCCCTTGTAGTGCCCCCAGTAGTATTTCCCCCCCTTGTAGTGCCCCCAGAAGTATTCCCCCCTGTAGTGCTCCCCGTAGTCCCCCCCTTGTAGTGCTCCCAGTAGCCTCCCCTTGTAGTACCCCCAGTAGTATTCCCCCCTGGTAGTGCCCCCAGTAGTCCCCCCCTTGTAGTGCCCCCAGTAGCATTCCCCCCCTTGTAGTGCCCCCAGTAGTATTCCCCCCCTTGTAGTGCCCCCAGTAGTATTCCCCCCTTGTAGTGCCCCCCGTAGTATTCCCCCCCTTGTAGTGCCCCCAGTAGTATTTCCCCCCCTTGTAGTGCCCCCAGTAGTATTTTCCCACCCCTTGTAGTGCCCCCATTAGTATTCCCCCCTGTAGTGCTCCCTGTAGTCCCCCCTTGTAGTGCTCCCAGTAGCCCCCCCCCTTGTAGTGCCCCCAGTAGTCCCCCCCTTGTAGTGCCCCCAGTAGTATTCCCCCCCTTGTGGTGCCCCCAGTAGTATCCCCCCCTTGTAGTACCCCCAGTAGTATCCCCCCCCTTGTAGTACCCCCAGTAGTAATCCGCCCCCCAGTAGAGACATAACAACAAAATAAAAAAAAAACACTTACCTGACACTTACCGCTCCTGGTCCCGCCGCCGAGATCAGCTCCTCCATCCACCGCTTTGCATTATGGGAGTGACGCGTCACTCCCATTACCCACTGCGGGAGCGGAAGATGTCCGGCTCTGGCAGTGGGAGCAGAAGCAGCCGATGAGTCTGTCAGACTCTCATCAGCTGCTAAAGCAAATACACAGCTGCCGGCGCCGGCGTGTTTGTGCTGTGTAGTGCTGACCGAACTCCGTCCGGTCAGCCCTACACACACGGTGCAGCTGTGTCACAGTCTGCACCGCGGCCCGCATGGTACGCAGCTGAGGCGCCCTACACTATGTGGCGCCTTACGTAGCTGCGTACCATGCGTAACGGGAGAACCGGCCCTGGCTGTATATACTAATTAAATACTATAAAGCAAATGGCGTTCTCTCATGGTTTAATGTGAATGTATGGGACTACCGGCGGCTGCTAGGGCTGTCCGATTTACCAAGCTCCAGAATGCTTGGCCCTGGCAGCTAACGCCTATGGGCTACACTTCGTACAAATTACCATGGAGGGTTTCTCCAGAAAAGGGATGACCATCAAACATTGATGTTTTTCAGAACATCGATTGAACCCGGTCGATGTTAACTTGTCATGAACCAATGTTTCTCTGCCATCGATGGATGAGTGGGAGCATGTTTTGGGGGTTTTTCTAATACAGACAGACCCTACACAGCATCCCATGTATCTAGGAGTTAAAAAATAGTTAAATTGCAAGACCTATTCATGATGTAAATTCGCTGCGGCCACTGGAGCAATTCAGCATTGCGCCGATGCGGTGGTAGCTGATATGAAATCAGCTGCCCCCGCGAGCGGCTTCACTGCTCCTTTTCGGAGCAGTGAATCTTTTCACTGCTCGTGACGGCCATGCATGCGCACCAGAGCCACGACGTCCGATGTCAATCTTTTCACTGCTCGTGACAGGTCACGCATGTGCACAAGAGCCACGACGTCCGGCAGAAGGAGCCTAACAGGGGCGGAGGGATCCGAAAGGATCCCTTCTCGCAACCCAGACCTACTTCCCATAGGGAAGAGCGGGTTGCGAACCTGAAGATGGCGAATCTGAAGATGGCGAATGCCCCCGCAGTCAAGCTCCGAAAATATGATATTTTCGGAGCTTGATGAATTCTGTCCCCATACAAGTGTATGGGGACAGCGGGCCATTCTGCAAACAGAAGGTAATTAGGAGATATCTGTGATATCTCCTGCTTCACCTTCTTAATAAATGGCCCGAATACTTGTCACAATTGCAGGTGAAAATGTGCTTTTTCACCTGCTTTTGTGACAATTAAGTGATGATAAATAGGTCCCTTAGTCACTCTGGTTTTTGCACATAATTAATAACAAAATACCTATGAAATCAGTATAATCATACAGCACTGCTATAATCATATCAATTGTAACCATCGATGGACACCCCACCGATGGCCATCCCTACTCGGAGACCCTCCCCGGCAATGGCCGCCGCACATGAGTAGTCAGCAGACCGCGTATGCGCAAAAGCGCACAGAGGTCCCAATAGAGGAGTGAGATGATCGCATCAGCAGTCATTTCACTTCTTACACATTCCAGAGACAAGTTCCTTTCCCTGCATGTGTATATTAGTACATTCGCACAAACGAAAAGCAGCGATAAGAAATTACAACTATCAGGTCTACAACCTGCTAATTGATAAGTATACCCCTAACTGATGTAACATAGATATAAAGATCTATATCACTGCGAGACGGTCTAGCGCCCATTCTCCTGGCACCTATGTATGGTACTGCACCCACTACACCTCTGCCACCTGAAATACTAAGCTGTAATATGACTTGCAAGGGCCAGGGGTAGGTGCCCGTACAGTAAGCGCCTAAGACCATGCCACACCAGTATAAAGTGGCTGCATGGGTATCGCCCATGTGTGCCACGAGGGAACTTGGGGCCTGATTCAAAGATGTGCACTAATGCCGCCGCATCGGCTGTACAAAAAGCGATAGCGTACAAATGCCCAGCGCGGGCACAGACCAGTCATTTATCAGCCTTCTAAGTAATGCTATGGTCGTGCAGAATGGCCACGAGAACTTAGGCGCTGTAGCCATTTTTACTGTGTATGGGATCACAGTCGAAGACAGAGACGCAGCTGCGTTTGAGCTGCCACAACCCCCCCTCCTCCATTGCACCCACCAACAGGGCCGAATAGAGAGCCCAGGACCCATTACTATTGGCGCATGGACTAATCATGGACTGACCGACGGAAAAAAACTATTTGCAGTGCCGCGCGCTGAGGAGGGGTGCGCTGTGAGCCCCTCAGCCAGCCTCAAATCCAGGTGGGGGGGCGTGATCAGTGGATCGCTCCCCTCCCCCCCACAGGCAGAGGATAGGAGTCTGCTGCTGCTTTCATCCCTTCCGGGAGTAGCCCGGAGAGCTGCTGCTGTTGGCCGGTTCAGGGGGGCCGGGGGCTGGACTGGTGACATCATTAGGCCCCTCCCCTTTTTTACAGTCCATGATTCACAGGTCTAAAATGAGGGGGCTGGGCTAAATGACCGCAAATCGCACCATTTAGCCCCGCCCCCTCCTCGCTGACCTACGAATTCCCCATTAAATCTCCCCATCCTGAATTCTTCACTAGGAAGTGGGCAGGATGCGGTAGGTCTGCCTACAATTCTGGGGGGAGCGGGAGGCCTACCCGAAAAATCGTGAGCCTCCCGCGACTTCCGGGAGTGTAGGCAATGCCCTGGTCCCACTGCAGCCCACCACACAGCAGTGTGTGCTGGGCTTCTGAGAGGTAAGAGGGAGGCCCCGCCAAGAAGCCCAGGCCCTGGTAATTAGTACCTGCCTTCCCCCCTCTCGACGCCCCTGCCACAAGCGTCCTTGCCTGTCAATCACTTTGCGAATAAAACCTTACTGCACACAATATCGGTAATTACACTTCAAACATGTGCAGAGCGCAGACCACTGATAATCACATAACATCGGCATTGCATGACTGGCATATTGTGCATGCAGAGGAACAGACTGGTGATTATGGACCAATGGCTGCAGGGATTATACTTTCATCAGCCAGGATGATGAGCCTGTAAGGAGCGTACATGCTCTTAAATGATTTACACTTGGATGCACATCATAAATATACGCCATTCTGTATTACTCAGGCTTCCCGACTGCTTTATCCCGGCGAGGGTTAAACGACAGGCGTCTAAATCTAGATGCCTGAAATTTTACAGACTCCGGGACACCGGCGGCCGGCATCTCGATCAAAGTGATGCCGGGCGCGGACACTGCAAGGGGGGGGAGCGTTAGGTTTAGGGCTCCCGGGAGGCACCCCCCCCCCCCGGGAGGTTAGGGTTAGGGTAGGGGGAGGGGTTAGGCACCCCCGGGGGGGACTTAGGGTTAGGCACCCCCGGGGGGACTTAGGGTTAGGCACCCCCAGGGGACTTAGGTTTAGGCAGCGGGGAAGGGAGTGTTAGGTTTAGGCACTTAGGGGGGATTAGTGTTAGGTACTGGGGGGGAGGTTCGGGTTAGGCACCCCAAAGGGAGGGTTAGGGAAGGGAACTAGGTTAGTTAGTACTTACCTTTAGACGATCGGGATTTCCACTGCTGCCGGCCTGCTGGTGTCGGGGTTCCAACCACCGGACATGCGTCTGGCGGTAAATCATACCGCTTCCCCTAGAATTGCTCAGGATAGAAGAGGAGGCAGCTTCTCAGTGGAGAATGTTGTCCCCTTATTCTATCAGCCCTGACCTCTTGTTACAAAGGGCCTGATTCAGAGTCGCTCGTAAGCGGCCGTACACTCGTTCCGAACGATGTTCGCCCATCTGCGCATGCGTACGGTTTGTAATACGCATGCGCGAACCAGTCAGTGCGGCCGAAAATCGTTTGTTCGCTATATAGCGAATGCCGGCTATTTTGAGTGACAGGAGGAGGCGTATGTGGGTGGTAACAGGGGAAGGTGCTTGAAAATGGGGAGTGGAATTAAGAACGCAGGCATGCTTAAAGGTCAAAACGGGCGTTTTATGGGTGTGCATAATTAATACAGCAGCGTCATTGACCACGTCACTTGGTTATTTTATAGTCAGAACTGCTCGCAATATAGTGGTAGGAAAAACCAGCCACAAGAATAGCGAGCAGTTCATACGCTGTTCCATGTACTCGATTAATCTAATAAATAGCGGACATGACGTATGATGCGAGAGCGGCCAGGGGGCGTATTTTTCAAATAAACGACCGCATGTTTTGTTCGCTCGTTTGCAGACATAGAGGCGTCAACAGACCGCAAAGAGCGAACGGTTCATTTGAATAGCCACCCCCTTTTTCTGAACGAGCGAGCGCTAATAGCGTCCGGCTCTGAATGAGGCCCAAAGTCTGCAAAACTTATACTGTGATGCAAACTCCTGTCCTTGGAAACCCAGTAATTTCCACTCTTTACATTTGGGAATCCACTACACTGGGACGTTCCACTTGGAGCTAGCGTCGGAAGAACAAGGTCCCAACCTGAGAATATTTTGGTTCATCGGCACCTCGCCATAGGCCTGAGGCATGGTTTGTCATTCGGCCACGACCTGACCCTGGTGAGTAATCTTATGGTTTTGTGGGTACGAAAAAAAGCTTTAGTAATCTACGATCCTGCACTATATGCCAAACCCTCGATACTATATGAGTTCTAAGATACTATATATGGAATAATACCCTAATTCTGAGGATTAAGATACAATCGCCTACAGTATTCCATTGTGCAATAATGCTGATTGCTCACACTATATATGAGCATGTGAATACCGAATGCTTTAAGTGGCTTTTATAATACTATTTACAGTGGAGGTCTCTTAGGCTCCTTGGGTAATGCTAATGAATTCGCCGTCTGGGTACTCACAGTCCAGTGACACATACTATATGATCTGATAGCATCTACCAAGACTGAGACAGCTGTCTCCTATGTAACTTTGCACTTTTTTTTTTTTAGTAAATAACTATCTACGACTGTTCCCCCTCAAGTTAATAAATGGAAATAAGCAGAGCAGTTAATTGACCACAGTAACTTACCCAGGTTTAAGGAACATTCACGGAAAAGCTGATATATTCGGTTATACGTCTAAAAGGTATTTTGTTTTCATTTATAAAACTGATGTTGGAATATATATATCGTCATAACCCCTGGTAATATGAAGATCACATTAAAATATCCTGCAAGCTGTTCTATGTTTACATTATGCTACATTAAGTGCTAGAAAATGTATATATTTCAAGTTATCACTTGCTGATCATTCATCAACCTAGCTTGCCTTATGACGAAACCAATATCTCACATACTTGGACTTGCTGTGCCATCTTGTGGCCGGCAGTTGTTACTACATGACCTGTTAAAGTTCTTATTAAAGGACCTGATTCATTACCGATCGCAACTGCGATCACGCACGCAATTGGGCGATTGTTGCAATCTGCGCATCGCAGTGCGCGCGTGCGAACCGGTCACTGCAATCAGGACTGTGAACACAGAGTGATTGACAGGAAGTGCCGTTTGTGGGTGGTGACGGGGGGGTAGTAGGAGAAACGTAGGCGTGTCAGTGCGTTTGAACACCGTTGCAGGGGCATGCACAAATTATCCACTGCAATTCCGTATGCAGCCTCAGCATAGTGGGCGGTCCAGAAGCGTAGCGGCATGATCATGCCATCGTGGCCCCCACTATACAGTTCCAATAAAACAGACATTGTATAGTGCGGGTGTGGCTATGACATCATTGCCCCCTCCAGTGCATGCGCAGCACTGTTTCCAGACGCGATAAGGTAGTGTAGGCAGGGAAAAGTATCTATTTCCCGAAAAGCTGTCATCGCAAAAATGACAGCTTTTCGGAATAGATACTTATGGAGAGGTGGAATGATGAATTCCACCTATAATTAGGTAGAACTCCATGCGAGTTCTAAACCTAATTATCTCTAGAGAATTTTTAGGTTTAATGAATAGGCCCCTATGAGAGGTAATTCCTGGATTAATTGACATATTGGGCAAGGTGTACTAAGCATCGCATTAGAGATGGGGTACATCCCGTCGGCCTTCGGGTACATACCACGAGTCATTATCTCTGGCGTCCTTCCGCGCATGTGCAGAAGGATGCGGGCCGTTTGGGGTGATGGGAGAGATCTGATCGGATCTCTCTCAGGGTAAGCGCCCCGGTAAGAAACCCATAGGCTTCTGTTGGGTAACACCACCCGAAAGTCGTACATTTGAAGAATGCGGTAAAACCCCCAAAAACTGCATTTTCGAGGGTTTTACTGCATCTTCACCTTTAGTACATCCCGTCCCATGTGTTAGTATTAGGGATGTTAGGGACCCATCTGATGGGTTTAGCCTTGATGCAGTGGATGGGCAACGCATTGGCCGAACATGTACTAAGAACCTCACTTATACTCCATGTTAATTGTAGAATTTATCAGGATTATTTTGACTATCATTGGGCCTGATTCAGACCCACTCGCGAGCGGCTGTCCGCTCGCAAGTGGGTCGATGGTCTGCACTGAGCATGCGCACGACGGAGGGAGCTCCGTCGTGCGCATGCGCCAGACACGACGAGCGAAGGGCTTTCCTTCGCTCGTTGTGTCCGATCAAAGGGGGCGTGCTGTCAATGTTGATTGACAGCACGCCCCCTTTGGTGGGCGTGCCGGGGGCGTGCCTCCCTGACGGGGGCGTTCCCACGGGAACGCCTCCCGTCAGAAGCCGGTCCACTGACATCACTAGTGATGTCAGTGGGAGTGATTTTGGCTCTGATAGAGCCAAAATCACTCCGGAGCTTGCGGTTGAAAACCTCAACCGCAGGCTCCGGCTCGCAATTTCGATGGTCGCGATGGTCACGACCATCGCGGCCATCAAAATGCACGCTCGTATAGCCTGTGGGTGGTGACCCACAGCTATACGAGCGTCCAGGAGGACGCTCCATGAAAATGGAGCCCGGCCCTCATGCAGAGCGTGCGCTCTGCTCAGAGCGTACGGCTCTGAATGAGGGCCATTGTTCTTTATACTGAGTGTGCACCTGTATTATATGTGGAACGTGGGTGACCCACTGACAAGGCCCGACTTGCCCTGGAGCATCTGTTATGATGTCCTAACGCTGTTCGCCAGAGCCGTAACTAGACTTTTGGTGCCCTGTGCCAGAAAGAGCATTGGCGCCCCACTCATTTTTCAAAGGGACATAATGCACCCAAAAAAGGGGAATGGCCTCATGGGGAAGGATCAGGGAATAGATAGAGGAGGCCAGGAGATGCTGGGGATGAAATAAGAGGAAGTTATAAGTGAGAATTATAATAAACAGAAATTTGACAGGGCCCCCTGACCTGTGGTGCCCTGTGCCATGGCACTACCCTAGCTACGGACCTGCTGTTCGCCCTCTTTTCCTTGTCTTGTCCCTTCTGGCTTCTCTTGTCCACCCCTCTAAACTATCATTTTCCTGACAATAAAACCCCGGCTGACGACCCATTTCAGGCCTGTTCATAGTATGTTCTACTTTTGGCCGTGCACGACATATGACTCACTATGATATCTCAGTGCTTGCCCTGTTATTCATGGCTCTGTCAAATTAGATATAGATAAACCTGTATGAAAAAAAAAAAAACATCGATTAGATCATTTGGTGGATTGTTTTGTAGAAAAGTAGCGTGAAAATAAATAAAAAAGTGTCTCGTGATCGAAGACGATTGCAAACGTTTACAGAAAACATGGCAAGACCTGGTCCACGCTGTGCCTATTGGCGGTGGCCATTTTGCCCTGTCTTGACTAGTCACAGTTTGTATCAACGCAGGCTGTGAGGCCTAGACTGTTCTTTATGTGTAAAGACCAGGTTCTCAGGGCTCCGTCTATATTTAGACGCTGATGCCACTGCCCCAGCTTTGTAGAACTATAAATATACCCCTCTCTGTTTCACTAATGGCTGAACTGAGTAACACAGACCCAGTAGTGAGAGAGGCCTTCCAACTATCCCACGACTATATTGCCTATGTTACAGGGAGAGCCACGGGACCAGCACCTTCCGCAGCCACCCTAGCCCTACGCCACGCCGGGGATGAGCTCCTGGAGAAGTTCCCAATCTTCTTCAAGCGGTGGCCGAGAGTTTTCAGTGGGGTAACAGAAGCCAATGCCTGCGACCTCCTCATTCAGATTATAGATGAAAACATGAAGGGATACTGGGATCGACAAAGGAGGCAGACAGGATACCCGCCAGACCTTCCGTGGAGCACTGTCCTGTCCATTTATGTCCTGGCCGGACAGATGGCCACTTACTGTCAGGAGCACGGAATGGAGAGCGCGTTAGTACAGCTGCCTGAACGTCTGGGCAGCTACGTAGAGGAACACATCTGCCCTGTGATTAGGAAGAAGGACGGATGGGTGAGTAGAGACAGATGGTGTCATTTGCAGAACACGTGCATGAATGAGACGGTGCTGCAGAGGTGATTGAGCCCCAGAGCCACTGATAACGCCGGTGGTGTACGGCTAAAAGCAACTGGAATCCGCTGCAAGGCACTTGCTAGTTAATGCCAGTTATAGTCACAAAAAGGGAAATTATGTTTTTCGCTGCGCTAGATCGCTTTAATAAGAATTATAATAGACTATGGGCCATATTCAATTTGAGGCGAAAAAAGTCCGTTATCGGCGATCATTTATCGCCGATGACGTCATTTTCGCCTGTTTCAATTATCCCCATATTGAATTTCAAAGACTTTTCGCCGGTGCGAAAAGTCTTTGTTAAAAAAAGGGGATAAGTTTTCAATATGTAATACATGGTAAAAAAAAGTGCAGAATTGGGGTTTAGGGGTGCAGGCTTAAAAAAATTAACCTGCAGCCCTGGGAGGGTCCCCTAATAGTAATCTGTGTCAATATTTTTTTTTTTTCTAAATAATCAGGATACCCCAAAAATGTACTTTAATTTTGGGGTGAAAACAGAAAATATTGGGGAACAAAGTTTTAAACAAGCAAAATTTATTCACGGGGGGTTCCCATGTATGCGGCAGGTGTTTTCTAGAATGCAGGTGGTAGCGGCAGGTGCATTTTTGAAGAATTTAAAAATATTACTTTAGCGACTACAAAATATGCTTACACCCACATTCATGTACCCCAAATTTGAGTAGTCCTAAGTGCTATTCTTCACCCTTTCTTCTAAAGCCGCATTTATGCACCTGCCGCGGCTATTAAAAACCCCGACTACCTTCAGCTGCCCAAATCGGGGGTACCCATAGTGATCCCCCATGTCAGGACATCTTTAGGGGGGTGACAGGAAGATTTCCCGAAAATTGAATGGACTTTTTCTTACCTTTCCGCCGGGTCCCGTTTTCGCCGGATCCTAATTGAATACAGGGATAAAGCGGGCACGCGCCCGATACTTTATCCCAGAAAAAACGGCGATGATGGCGAAAAGTCTGAGCTCGGACTTTTCGCCCCATATTGAATACGGGCCTATGTCTGCTTTTCGTCACCACACAAAAAAAAAGCACAGAAAAACATTTAATTCTGAAAATAACAAATATTAATATAGAAATCATATGTTACATGCAACAGTATTATCGGCACATTGGCAAACAGTAAGGGCCTGATTCTCAATTAGACGCAGCCGCCGCTGTATGCGAATGCCGCTACACAGCCCTTCCCTGGCGTACTGAGACGCCCACTGACAGTGTCCGCAGGCGCTGAAATACCGCCTGGTGCTTCTTTAGATGGCGCCGTAGAAACCAGCACCAGCCCGATAGCAGGTGCAGATTATTCGTCCGAATATGGCCCTTATTGTACGGTTCTGCGTCTATGGGCGCAGCAAATATCAGCGATGCGCCCAGTAAAAGGACCATCTCTATAAGTCTGATTATCCTCCCCCATTACCTCCCAGTCACTGCCCCGTATGCCTCTCACCCTTCTGTTACCGCACATCCAAATCTGTACTGCGAATCTGTATGTACAATATCAGGAGGCGTGCGCGGTGTGATTCAGGTACATGAGCAGACAAAAAACATCGCCTCACTGCGTCCAGCATTGCTGCTGCGTCTGACTCAATCACCAGTTCCTATTAGTAGGTAATTGTAGCCACAAGAGGTCGTTTCCAATGTAACCGTTACGTGGAATCTTGTATCAAAACAAAAGCGGTAGAAGGTCAATACTCAAAGTAGCTTGTTAGAATAAATAAACAGCATACATACAATGTGGAATTTCATTTAGTTTCAATTGTGTCCTTAAAGTGCAGTGTGAAGTCCCAGTATAGCGTTCTTAATGCTCCGGTTCAGAGCGATCAACTCTGTATAAGATTCCCGCTCTTGCCCTCTTGATTATACTCAATGAACTGGCGTCCTCCGAAACACCAGACAACATACTGTATACTGTTCCATTCCACTATAATTCTGCTGATCTTCATTGCCCATCAGGTCACTGCCCCTCATTACATGCAGCTTAATCTTCACTAACACAGCACTCATCTCCTGATATACTCTGCACTGCTGGGGAACCCTGCTCCTTCCACTATAAAACTATGTCTGTGTCTTCCTGCTGCCTCCATTCCCCTCCTCACATCATGTCACTGCCCCTATCACATGCATCCTTGTCCTCACTGACACATCACTCATCTCCTGATATACTCTGTGCTGCTGGGGGACCTTACTCATACCACTATATAACCCTCAGTCTGTGGCTTCCTGCTGCCTCCATTCCCCTCCTCACATCATGTCACTGCCCCTGTCACATGCATCCTTGTCCTCACTGACACATCACTCATCTCCTGATATACTCTGTGCTGCTGGGGGACCTTACTCATACCACTATATAACCCTCAGTCTGTGGCTTCCTGCTGCCTCTATTCCCCTCCTCACATCATG
The DNA here is from genome assembly GCA_031769625.1 of Taudactylus pleione. Lineage (NCBI taxonomy): Eukaryota > Metazoa > Chordata > Amphibia > Anura > Myobatrachidae > Taudactylus > Taudactylus pleione. The sequence goes on along the minus strand of JAUIMM010000013.1, from coordinate 326,835 downwards.
TCACTGCCTCTGTCACATACAGCCCTGTCCTCACTGACACATCACTCATCTCCTGATATACTCTGTGCTGCTGGGGACCCTGCTCCTATATACAGTAACTCTCAGTCTGTGGCTTCCTTATTATGCGGTGGTAAGAAGAAATTATACTTGTCTGAGGTAAAATGCTGGTCAAAACAATATGCCTCATAGCCTCCCAAAATCTCACAAGATCAGCCAGTCCCCTCCTGCTGCTGTGTCCATTCCGATGTGATAAACACTGTACATACAGACAAGCTAGAGATAAGAGATGTCCTAGTGATAATGGTGTTTGTCCTCTATAGGCTGGTTTCACAGAACGTTTCGGCAAGAAAGAAGAGACGGAGAGGAAGGTCCTGCGTGCCGGCTGCGCTATCCTGGTAGTGTGCTCAGCGCTGCTCCTCACCCTCTTCCTGTGGAAGAGAAAAATGTCTTCACCCTGAACTGCTCCATAAAGTATAATCATCAGACCACTTTAGACTTTAAGTCTGCCTCATTCTCCAGTGACGTAATGAAAGCAGAGCCGTCCAGTACGAACGCACAGTGTCGGCAGCCATTTTGTGGAGTGAATAGTCAGGAGGGTGCAGCCTACCAAATTAACTAGGGTCTTAAAGATAGATCTGCTATGAAGATTTGCCGAATGCCGCCAGCAACAGTCTGATTCAGGAGAGGTGCTTTAATAGGCATAAGGCCTAAGGGCCTGATTCAGAGCCGCTCGTAAGCGGCCGCTCGTTCGTTCCAAGCGATGTTTGCCAAACTGCGCATGCGTACGGATCGTAATACGCATGCGCGAAACAGTCAGTGCGGCCGAAAATCGTTTGTTCGCTAAATAGTGAATGCCTGATAATTTGAGTGACATGAGGAGGCGTATGTGGGTGGTAACAGGGGAAGGTGCTTGAAAACGGGGAGTGGAGATCCGAACGCAGGCGTGCTTAAAGGTCAAAACGGGCGTTTTATGGGTGTGCATAATTAATACAGCAGCGTCATTGACCACGTCACTGGGTTATTTTATAGTCAGAGCTGCTCGCAAGATTGCGGTAGGAAAAACCAACCACAAGAATAGCGAGCAGTTCATACGCTGGTCGATGTACTCGATTAATCTAATAAATAGCGGACATGACGTAGGATGCGAGCGGCCAGGGGGCGTAGTTTTCCAAAAAACGACCGCAAGTTTTGTTCGTTCGTTCAGACCTAGAGGCGTGAACAGACCGCAAAGAGCGAATGGTTCATTTGAATAGCCACCCCTTTTTTCTGAACGAGCGAGCGCAAATAGCGTCCGGCTCTGAATGAGGTCCTAAATTCGGTGAAAAAGTCCCATTTTTGTAGGATTATACACACACACACACACACACACACACACACACACACACACACACACACACACACACACACACACACACACACACACACACACACACACACACACACACACACACACACACACACACACACACACACACACACACACACACACACACACCTCAGATACAGTATCCCTCAGGCCCCTAGTATCTAGTGGTTGGATATATGTTGAGTTCTCACACAAAGGGGGCGATTCAATTCAACGCGAATTGATTAGCACCAGGAGCGAGCTCCCGAAGCTATTCAATTCAGTGCGCTGTGTAGTCGGAGAATGCCGGTTATTGCGCTTATCGAGCCTTAACAAGGGTGTTAAGGCGCGTTAACCGGCATTCTCTAACCAAAGTGCCGGGCGCGCGGCTGTTAGCTCCGCGCTATGCAGAAAAACAGCGGCGCACCCGGCACTTTGGTCGGATTTCTTCTCACATCCCCAGTGGGGTGCGAGAAAAAATCCTTAGCGTGCCAAAACAGTGCGTTGAATTGAATAGCTGCGGGAGCTTCCTCCCGCGGCTATTCAACAGCGCATTTAATTGAATCGCCCCATAAGATACCGACTAACATGGGATGCGGTCAAAAGGACAATATTTCAACACTGACAATGTCGTCATGGGAAATGTAAAAATCCTGCAGGAAGCAGAGGGTTAAGGTTAGGCTGCGGGATGGGAGAGGGTTAGGCACTAGGGGGAGGGTTAGGCACTAGGGAGAGGGTTAGGCACTAGGGGGAGGGTTAGGCACTAGGGAGAGGGTTAGGCACTAGGGAGAGGGTTAGGCACTAGGGGGAGGGTTAGGCACTAGGGAGAGGGTTAGGCACTAGGGTGAGGGTTAGGCACTAGGGGGAGGGTTAGGCACTAGGGGGAGGGTTAGGCACTAGGGAGAGGGTTAGGCACTAGGGAGAGGGTTAGGCACTAGGGAGAGGGTTAGGCACTAGGGGGAGAGTTAGGCACTAGGGAGAGGGTTAGGCACTACTGTGAGAGGGTTAGGCACTAGGGGGAGGGTTAGGCACTAGGGGGAGGGTTAGGCACTAGGGGGAGACTTAGGCACTAGGGGGAGGGTTTATGTACCTTGTAAGGCGCTGCGGAACACTTGTGGCGCCATATAAATAAACGATAATAATAATAATAATAATAATAATAGGGAGAGGGTTAGGCACTAGGGGGAGGGTTAGGCACTAGGGAGTAGGTTAGGCACTAGGGGGAGGGTTAGGCACTAGGAAGAGGGTTAGGCACTAGGGGGAGGGTTAGGCACTAGGGAGAGAGTTAGGCACTAGGGAGAGGGTTAAGCACTAGGGGGAGGGTTAGGCACTAGGGAGAGGGTTAGGCACTAGGGAAAGGGTTAGGCACTAGAGGGAGTGTTAGAAAGAGGGTTGGGGATAGGCACTAGGGGGAGGGTTAGGTTGCAGGATGGGAGGGTTAGGGCTAGGCAATAGAGGGTGGGTTATGCTGCGAGACAGGAGGGTTATGGTTAGTCTGCGGAAGGGAAGGGTTAGGAACTTAGTGATGCACCTTGGATGTGACCCGGCCCCATTACACCATTGGTGTGTATGATACAGGTCACAAAATGGGTAAATGACCCACAGTACAGCTGGTATTCATTTATAAACACACATCCAAAACTTACCAACTCTCCCTAATTGCACTTTACCCCCATTATGTAGCTGCTATATACTTGGGGGAAAAAAATAAATCAGAAATATATACCTTTATATGGCATCAGCAGTGCATTGGTTATAAGGCACAATGATCCCTATGGGTACATGCATTTTCATATAAGGTTTATCTTGCCTTCTTATATGGAACCCTTGTAATACACAATACATGAGCAAGCCCTGAAAAGTATCAGTGTGTTTTCATCAACAAATAGATCTTACTAAGGGCCCCATTTACAAACGAACAAAAATACCAGTTTTAGTATCTCTGTGATACAAACGAAAATGCCACTGGTATTTAGTAATACTTACCCCTCCGGTGAGGTCCCGCAAAGTCCTCGTCCTCGGCGAGGTCCTCTGCTGGGCTGCTGGCAGCCTAGCGCTGCCGGCGACGAGGCTCCTGTGTTATGCGCCGACAATGGGGCCCGCATAGCTCTCGCCATCTAACACACACGGTGAAAGTAAACTGATTGTACAAGTTTTAAAGGTCTTCCCCATTTAATATATGGCCAGTAATGAACATTTCTGATATGGTGCAATGCTATTCAGGCATACCACCCACTTTACAGTGTCCAATAGACCAAACATTAAAAAAACTATTTACAGCTGTAAATTACAGGTTACCGCCACTAGATGGCACCATACGTAGCCTTCGTATAGCGATGAGCTGGGAAACACTTCCTTGCCTCGCTTACGTCCTCTGCAAATATGTCCGACAATATGAAGGGGCACCAGGGATACAACAAGTATAGGGGAGATTTATCAAATCTTCTAAAGAGAACAAGTGGACGTGTACTCCGTATCAACCAATCAGCTTCTGGCTGTCCTTTAGCTAGATCAGTGGTTCTCAAACAGTTCACGTCTTCCAGGGCACCCAGCAGGTGCATTCATTATTCACTCAGGGTGGGATGTACTAACAGTGAAGGGCGGTGAAACATCAGAAAACTGTTTGACCGCATTCCCAATATGCAACAAGCTCCAGAAAGCAAAACTTTTCAGAGCTTGTACACAATAGGCAACGCCAGGTCACCCCCGCAGCTCACACAAATTTGATTCAAATTTGCTTATTTTTGTTGATGTTTTGTAAATATTTCTTCAATTAAAAAATAAATCTGTAAATGGATCGCACCAGAAGTAACAAGAGATGCAGCTGATTGATGTCTGTGCTTTATGTGGGTAGGGATGACCATCGACCATTGAGATTTCCAAAACATCGATGGTTGCTGGCCGATTTCAACTACTTTTGTCATCAATGGATGAGCAAGAGACTATTTTTTTTTTTTTTTTTGTGGCAGGACGGAGCCTGGACCCCCCCCCCTTCCAGGTGCGCCTCCATTCTTGATTGGCCCGTGTGTGTCCACAGTAGAAGTGACCATCGAGGGGGTTACAAACCACCGATGGTTCACTATAGATGGTTTGTGTGCCATCGATGGCCATCCCTAATGTGGGATATACACTGCAGTCTGTGCACCCTTCACTTTCCTTTACTAATGAATATTGTTCAGCTCATTGCCAAAACTCTTCCCCCACCTGTACTACGTGTGAGTATGGCGAGGTATGTATGACCGCCGGCAGATGAAGATCCCGACTGAGGTGAGTAACTACCCTAACTCTCCCCCCTAACCCTCCCTTAGGGGTGCCAAACCATAACCTATCCCCTAGTGCCTAACTCTAACCCCCTTTTCCCTGACCTAACCCTCCCAGATGGTGCCTAACCCTAAGTCCCCCCGGGAGTCCCTAAACCTAACCCTCCCCCCACGGCTATGAGCTCCTGATGCCCGGCTCACCTACGTTTTGGTATGCCAGGCGTCGGGATGATAGGCGTTGGTATTGAGATGCCTATCATTAGTCCCATGCCGAGATTTCACTGTCGGGAAGCCGGCGGTCGGCATTTTGACCGTTGGCTTCCTGACTACATCCTGTGAGTATATAGAGACTGGTAAGACCTATATATGGAGTACTGTAACGCTACTCACTATGGCCTGGATCTGGTAATGCTACTGTCGCGCTAATGCCCGGGTTGCCATGGCAGTGTTCAATCCGGCAATGTACTATTAAAGTTTAATTGAAAAAAAGTTCCTGCATTTCCTCATCAATGAAAACCCACGATACTTCCATGGGGCCCATTTATCACTGTATATTTGAGGTATAATCCCAGAAAACTCCTGCTTTCGGGGGTCAACCACAAATATTAAGTGTCCCCCAGATGTATGAAGGAGGGATCCCTCCGTTCCCACAGGCAGCCGCATCCCCCTTATGTTTCTATGGGGGTGTGATGCTGCCAAATTTACCAACATCCGGAATGTGATGCATTCCAGATATTGGCCCTTGAAGATGGCATTAGCCGCTGTAGCCTGTGGGCTACACCAGCGCATAAATAGCCGGCGGAGGTTCCCTCTAACACCAATGGCGGTCGTGCATGTGCAGTCAGCTCAGATCACATTGCAATGAATGATACATGGGGGCCTTGGTGCCACTGACGGCTGAGGGGACTAATGCGGACTCATATGTACCAACAGCCTTCCCGATTTTTATCGTGTCCCATTTGACCGTGTTTTGACACCAGTTCTAGCTGACGATTTTATTTAGCTCCTGCATTTCTAATATCTTTTCACTAAAAATTGTAATTTGAGCCTAAGGTTAATGTTCTCTATGTACATTTTTGCTGTGGATGTTTAATAAAGAAATTTTTTGTATAATGAGTTGATTTTTATATATATATATATATATATATATATATATATACTTGTATGCTTACATATACGATACATAATATTTGTATATCCTTACGAGAGAGAGATAGATATTGGAGGTCTTTGGGATGCGCTACCACAATGTCTTTGAATTAACACTTCAGTAACCTGGATGGATACGTTTCCTGGAGATGTTTTCTGAAGATGGAGAATTTGAGAGGATTTCTTCTTGAGACCCTCATACCAGAGTTCACCCAAAAGACAGAATCAATATTTCTGTATATATCTATAAAATTATATTATTCATAGAAGTTTTAAAGGATCTTACCTAGCAAATACAGAGTGATTTAAGCAGGCCAGCTGTTAAACTTGATGTGTGAGCTCATTTACACCAAGTGTGCCCGCCTTTCACTACTGCATTAATCACCCAACGCGTTTCGTTGAATTATCGACTTCCTCAGAGGTGTTCAATGTTTAAACCAACATCTCCAAAAATGGTATTAATCCTTCTACTCGGAGGTGTATGCTATATTAGATAATTAGTAGAATAATCTTCCCTTCATAAAATAGTAACTTCTTAGAATCACTCTATATAAATACTGCAGCTGTCTCCTATGTGTGTTCATTATTTGACTGAGAAACAGAACACACACAGGAGACAGCTGCAGTATTTGGATACTATGATCATACAGGCGTTACAAACGGACATCACCGTCACTAATCAGGCAACTGACACATGGTTGTGACCAGTCATATTAAGGAACACTGGGCCTGATTCAGACCAATTCGCTAAGCTGCGTTCGCATGTAGCCTGCCGATGTTTGCAAGCTGCGCATGCGTATAAGACGCAGTGCACGTGCGCGTACCAGTCAATGCGATCGCCCCTTGTACATAGACGCCTCGCTAGAATGAGTGACAGGACGAGCCGTTTGTGGGTGGTGACAGGGTGGTCGATGGAAACAGGGGTGTGGTGGTGCAAACGCAGGCGTGTCTGTGCGTCTTAACGCCGTTTCAGGGGCGTGCATAATTAAGACGCAGCGTCAGCATACACATCACATGGCTGAATTACACACAGCGGCACTCGCAGTGCTTGCAGTAGGGTATGGTCAGCTACAAGTGCTGCGTATGGGTCCGACGTTGCTCGATGTTACCGACTGTTGAAAACACTTCCTGGAGATGACGTGTGTAAGGGAAAGTGGGCGTCTTAAGACAGGCTGGTGGGCGTCTAAATACATACCACGATCGCACGGCAAGACATAATGGGCGTACAATTGTCTTGCCATGCGATTGTAGGATTTGCATACTTTGACAGCTGCGTGCGAACGCATCTAGCGAGCGGGTCCGAATCAGGCCAACTTATCAATAGGTTACATCCCACAGAGAGGGGTTTGTTATTTTCTTTAAACAGCTAATTATGACCATTTTAAGCTTGTATCTGATAGTAATATTTCTAAGCTGTCCTCCTTATAAATCATTATATCCCCATTTCAAAATGTCTCTGGAGATCAGACAAGCATGGCTGCGCCATAAATGTTGTGTAATTGAGGTGGGCTGGGGATTTTACAGTGAACACTGCAGATTGATATCATGGGGGAGTGCCAAAGCCTCTCTGCTCTCTACATCATATGCCATGTGACTGTGGTTGCCATGGTAGTCACACGCAAAATTATAAATCAATAATTGCAGCCTGAAGAAACAAACCAAGGAAAAATTAAACTGTCCACATTCTTCATATAGCCTGAGATACTTGCCTGATACGAAAGCAAAAAACTATGTTAAGTAATTTCTTTATTGTGAATAAAGGCAATGCTTCAGTCATTAAAACCTATACAGCAGTTAAGAGCACTGAATGCCCATGCTAAATGAGCCATACTGCCAGGCTTACAGAACAAACAACTGGGGCCTAAAATATATGGCGGGATTATAAAATATAAGAACTGAAACAGCCCCTGACCCAAAGCATTCTGATTGGAGAACAAGACAATGCGCCACTAAAGGTGCACGCCCACCACACGAGTGTAGAACGACTGTACGATTACATCGTAATCGTTCATCATCGCTCGCAGGGGATAATGTGCCCTCACTGAACGATATGTCTGTGCAGGCACCCTCTCTCATCGGCGAACATGCACAACCTGACGATCTCATTAGGTTGGCCTGCGTGTTCGGGCGATGACAGATGCCAACAATGACCAGCGGGAACGCGCATCGCTGGTCACTGCCGGCATAATTACTGCTCATTTAATGAACGACTACGACGTTATTATCGTTAATTTTAATCGTGTAGTGGACATGCGCCTTAAGGAAGAAGCCCGATTTCCAGCCGTAGCACCAGGGCCGACCCGTACAAATAGTGATGTATAAAAGACACTAGGGGTAGACTAGATATCACGCTTTCTCATACACTCCATTACAGCCAGTTTGTATCAGACACTTCCCCACGATTGACCGGCCGATATATCATGTGCCCGTCAGCCAGTGCGTACCAGCAATATGTCTGAACGACGTCGTTCACAGACATATCGCGTCGGCTCTGCTGCACAGCCAATGCCCAATATATCTGCACATTGTGCTGTGTGTACGGGCGGTCAGCCGAACGCCAGTACACTTGCAGCGGAGGGGATTGCGGCGATGATTGTTCAGTTTGTATGAACCACCATCATCTGCAGATATATGGTAGTATGTACCCAGCTTGACATTCCAGGAGTTTAAATAGGAAACAGTTCAGTATTCGGTAAGTGCAGCACGTGCGTGTGCGCATATATACACACAGTATATATATTTTTTTTTTCCTTCAAATAATGTGGTCACATCTCTGGCACCACAGACAGATGCAGTGCCGTAGATTAAAGTCTATTGTCTTTACCTGCATATGGACGGACAGATAAATATATTTTAGCTATAATAATAATAATAATAATGTGGATTACTTTAGACACGACATACAAATGTTGCGCACACTATAATATACGGGGATGACTGTCTCCGTATGAATCATTTCCTAGGTGGATCCCTTAGTAGAATCAGTCTGGGCGTCACTGCAGACAATCAGCTGCTGCGCTCTATAAATGCAGGAACGATCATCAGCTTTCCTCACTGCACAATACACCTTCATACAGGGAGAGCCTTGGTATTGGGCTGTGCGACAATGTACAAAGAGGAAGATTACATAACTAAAAATGTATACAAACAGCACAGATGCACAACACTCTAATACCGCTTTTATACCCAACTTCCGGGTCTGACCCAGAGGTTGGAACAGGGTTCCAAACGGGATCAGACCCGGAAAATTCCCGAGTTGGCGCCGTTCACACCGGAGCCGTGTCTGCAGTGACCCGGCTCTTCCGGCGTGGAAGTGGACCCTTGGGGATGTCGCCATCTCCAAGCGCCACTGAAGCCGGCCACTCGGCCAGGATGCGGCACGCTCCAGGTCATCATGACCCGGATCGCGCCGTTTACACTGCAGGATTTCATTGGTCATTCCCGTGTAAAACCCTGCAAGTTACCTGGGTTGGATTGCTGGGTCACTTGACCCGAGAATCCAACCCTGTCCCCTTTTACACCAAGGAGCTACCCGGGATAACCCTGCAGTAACCCGGGTTTTAGCTCTGGTGTAAATTGGGTATTATCTATCAGAACATCTCATGGTGTAAAACCTTAACTGATCATTTAGAGGACATTTGTGAGCAAATGATGCAGCGGCAATATTGCATCAGATCCTCTATTACAGTATTTACAGGAAAAAAGTTGTATTGTGCTACTGCAGGGAAGTTTCCCCAAACACCATCATTACAGGCCAGGTTTTAAGGATACCCATGCTTAAGCACAGGTGACTTAATTAGTACTTGTCAATTTGATTTAACCATCCGGGCCGCAGCATGGATAGCCTTAAAACGTGCACTGTAACGGTGGCATTGGAGAGACTGGAATGTCTATGGTAAAACTGGCGTTTTCCATTGCACTAGATGTCCTAAGTACCAAACAGTATTACAAGTCAGTGAGATAAGGAACATATATATTAAAGACTGAAACCATCTCATTGGCCTAAAAGTAAATAAAAAGCACTGTAACTTCTATATGCAGACTACAGGCTTTGCACCATACAACTAGTCATAGGAGGGTTTCCCAAACCCAGTATGTTTTCCTTACCTTTGTGCCTGAGCACAAGTGTATTACTGTCTTTTTTGTTTAGACAATTACTAATTAGGTCACTGGGGATTCTGATGAGACCCGAATAACATGCACTGGTATGGTGCCCTGGGGACTGGCTTTAGTAAACACTGTTCTAAAGCTTAACCATAAGAACCATTTATATACAAATTGACTTACCTGGAATGCCTAATGTTACATAGATCGTCCAATGGCATCCTATTCATCCAGCATAGTCACAGGAATATGGTCCCACAGCCATGCCCCCTTAGTCATAACTAGTGTATGTAGAGAACATATTACAAGGGGAACCCCCCTGGCATACACACCGCTTAGCTTGGATATACATGAGCTCACACACTGGCATCACGCTACCGCATGCGCACTAACATGCTTAAGGGAAATTGAAAAAACAAGAGATATGGTAAGAACTTACCTTTGTTATCTCTGTTTCTACGAAGTCCATAGGGTCCACAGGGTTGACCTTGGGGGGTTATAGCTGGAACAGGATCCATGGGCACCACACAGTTAAGCTTTTAGCTCCCAGGATGCACTTGGGTCCTCCTCTATACCCCGCCCCCGAGCCACAGGCACCTCAGTTGGTAAGCAGCCTAGGCCGGAGGAGAATATGGAACAGAGAGAAGGAAGACTGGAACACACAAGAAACCATACTCACAGCAATGGGAGACGGAAAACCGGTGACCAGCCACACAGCCCATTTGAAGCCAGGTGCGTCAGGGCGGGCGCCCTGTGGACCCTATGGACTTCGTAGAAACAGAGATAACAAAGGTAAGTTCTTACCATATCTCTTGTTTTCTATTTCAGGGTCCATAGGGGGTCCACAGGGTTGACCTTGGGGATGTCCCAAAGCAGTTCAACTAAGGGCGGGGACGCTCCTGTGCTGAAAGGAGCACCCGGCGCCCAAAGGATGCATCCTGAGAGGCGAAGGTGTCAAACGCATAGAACCTCAAAAACATTTGAATAGAAGACCAAGTGGCCGCCTTACACAGCTGAACAGCAGAAGCGCCACGTCTAGCAGCCCAAGAGGGACCCACAGAACGAGTGGAATGAGCCTTAACAGAGGCTGGCACAGGTAAGCCCTCCTGTGCATAAGCCTCACAAATAACGGAACGAAGCCAACGGGCTAACGTTTGTTTGTTGGCAGGCCAACCCCTCTTGTGAAAACCAAAGAGGATAAACAAGGAATCAGACTTCCTAACCAAAGCCGTCCGGTCCACATAGATTCTAAGCGCCCGGACCACATCTAAGGAAGTCTCACCAGCTGAAATATCAGGGGACTGAAAAGCTGGCACAACAAGTTCCTGATTAATGTGGAACTTCGAGACCACTTTGGGCAAAAACTCAGGATGAGTGCGGAGCACCGCTCTGTCCTGGTGAAAAATCAGGAAAGGAGGGCGACAGGAAAGCGCCCCCAATTCAGACACCCTCCTGGCCGAAGCAATTGCCAAGAGAAAAACGGTCTTAAATGTCAGCCACTTGAGCTCCACCGACTCAAGAGGCTCAAACGGAGGACCCTGCGGGACCCGTAGAACCACCGCCAAGTCCCAAGGAGCCACAGGAGGCACAAAGGGAGGCTGGATCCTGAGAACACCTTGGAAAAAGGTGTGAACGTCCGGCAGCATTGCAATCCGCCGTTGAAACCACACAGACAAGGCGGAAACCTGAACCTTCAGAGATGCAAGGCGTAAGCCGAGGTCCAATCCTGATTGAAGAAATTCCAAGACCCTAGAAACTCGGAACACCTGAGGATCATAATTTCTGGACTCACACCACTGAAAGTAAGTGTGCCACACCCTGTGATAAATCCGTGCTGAAGCAGGCTTGCGTGCCCTGAGCATGGTACCAATAACCGAACTGGAGAAGCCCGAGACCTCAAGACGGCTGTCTCAAGAGCCACGCCGTCAAAGACAGCCGACCCAGATCTGGGTAAAGACAGGGCCCTTGAGACAACAGGTCCCGACGCTGAGGAAGAAGGTATGGAGCGTCGATGGAGAGGCTCCTGAGATCGGAGTACCAAGGACGTCTGGGCCACGCCGGAGCTACCAGCACTAGCGTGCCGCCGTCCTGCTTGAATTTCCGCAGAACCCGAGGAAGTAGGGATATCGGAGGAAACAGATACGCCAGGTGAAACGTCCATTGCACCGACAGCGCGTCCACCAGACTTGCGCCTGCGTCTCTTGTCCTTGACCCGTAAACGGGCAACTTGTGATTGTGACGGGAGGCCATCAAGTCCAGCTCCGGCAGTCCCCACCTGTCCACGAGTAGCTGAAACACCTCTGGGTGAAGCGACCATTCCCCGGGATGCACGTCGTGACGGCTGAGGAAGTCCGCTTCCCAATTGAGGACTCCAGGGATGAAGACCGCCGAGATCGCTGGAATGTGACCCTCCGCCCAAGTCAGGATGCGAGACACCTCCGACATCGCTGCCCGACTGCGAGTTCCTCCTTGGTGGTTGATATACGCCACCGTGGTGGCGTTGTCGGACTGCACTTGTACCGCCCTTCCGTGAAGAGCGGGGCCGGACGACTGCAGGGCCCTGTATACAGCCCTCAGTTCCAGGATGTTGATGGGAAGAAGAGTTTCTTCCGCAGACCAACGACCCTGGAGAGACAATGAGCCGGTCACTGCCCCCCAACCCCGGAGACTGGCATCCGTCGTGAGCAGGACCCAGTCCGGGATCCAAAAGGGGCGCCCCTCGACCAGATGAGCTGTCTGAAGCCACCAAGCCAAAGATTGCCGAACGTCCGGAGACAACACCAGCACCTGAGAGCGGATCCGGTGAGGTAACCCGTTCCATTCCGATAGAATCAGCCCCTGCAGGGGCCGGGAATGGAACTGGGCAAATTCCACCATGTCGAATGTCGACACCATGGACCCCAGAACTCTCATAGCCGAATGGACCGACAGGTGGCAACTGCTCAGGCAACTGCGTATCCGCAGCTGTAGGGAGGCGACCTCCTCCGGAGTCAGGAAGATCCTTTGCTGACGTGAATCCAGCAGGGCTCCCAAATGAACCATCCGCTGTGATGGAATCAGGGAGGACTTTTTCCAATTTATCAACCACCCGTGTGCTTGCAGGCAAGCGATCGTCAGGTGGAGATGTTGAAGCAGTACCTCTGGGGAGCTCGCCAGCAACAGGAGGTCGTCCAGATACGGCAGCAGCCGTACATTCTGGTTCCGAAGATGTGCGGCCATGACCGCCATAATCTTCGTGAACACCCTCGGCGCCGTGGAGAGACCAAAGGGTAGCGCCCGGAACTGATAGTGGTGTTGAAGGATAGCGAACCTCAGATACCGCTGGTGCGAAGGTGCTATCGGAACATGGAGGTAGGCGTCCTGTATATCCAGGGACACCATGTAATCCCCCGGTTCCATCGCCAGAATGATGGAACGTAACGTCTCCATCCTGAACTTGGGAACCCTGAGGAATTTGTTCAGAGACTTCAAGTTGAGGATAGGGCGATGAGAACCATTGGGTTTCTGCACCAGAAACAGAGACGAATAATACCCCGTCCCTCGTTGTGATTGAGGAACGGGAACAATGACCCCTGCTTTCAGCAAGGACTCTATAGCCTCCTGAATCCGTAACGCCTTGGTCTTGTCCTGAGAAGGACTCGTGCAGAAAAACTGGTGGGGTGGTCTGTACCGAAAAGACAGGGCGTACCCCTGGGAGACCACTTCTCGAACCCAGGCATCCGTGGTGGTATTGTGCCAGCACCGGGCAAATAGAAGAAGTCGGCCTCCCACTCTGAGGTCCCCCAGAGGGAGGCCCGTCCCATCAGGCCGCAGGTTTATCTTCCTGCTTGGAAGAAGGGCGCCGTGCACTCCAGGCTTGCTTCTTGGGCTTAGAGGCAGTCTTACTCGCAGATTGTCTCGGGAAGGACTGACCTTTCGCCTTCCCCTGAACCCGAAAGGAACGAAAAGCCGAACTCCGAACCTTAGCAGGCAGTGCCGCCGAAGGGAGGAAGGCTGACTTGGATTTAGCCAGGGTATCCACAATTTTGTCCAAGTCCGGACCAAATAGTAATTCCCCATTGAAAGGTAATGCCTCCAGGCCCTTCTTTGAATCAGAGTCCGCTCTCCAGGACCGCAACCATAAGGATCGGCGGGCAGACACCGCTGCAGCCGATACCCGCGAAGTCAGCAGACTAGCATCTAAAGAAGCTTCTCCAATGTAAGAAGCAGCGTCCCTCATCTGTCCCAACAACGCCCGCTGGACATCCGGAGCGTCATCCGAGAAGGTATCTTCCAATGCATTGGCCCACCCCTCAATGGCCTTGGCCACCCAGGAGATGGCCATGGACGGTCGGGCCACCGCCCCGGAGGGAGTAAATAGACTTTAAACAAGTCTCAACTTTCCTGTCCGTGGGATCCTTCAGCGAGGATATCGACGGTAATGGTAATAGTAGCGCCCCGAGTTAAACGGGTGACATGGGAATCCACCACCGGTGGAGTTTCCCATTTTTTACAATGTGCCTCAGGGAAGGGATAATTAGAAGCCAACCGCTTCTGAGGAAGGAATCTCTTAATGGGCGCCTGCCAAGCTACCGCCATATGATCCGTCAACTGATCCGACAGGGGAAACACCGCAGAAGCCACCCTAGTTTTTTTGAAACTAGGAAACTTCGACTTAGGAACCGGTGCCTCATCCTCTATAAGAAGAATAGCTCGCACCGCCCTAACCAGTGCTCGCACATTAATGGACAACTTGGTATCCATTTCCTGGACCGAGGCGTCCGAGTCAGTGTCATCAGGGACCTCCCCATCATCTGAGGAACCCTCTGAGTCCGATACCTGAGCAGCCCGTGCCATGAGTGAGCGTTTTGAAACCCTAGAAGGCATGTCAGTCTGCAACATTGACTGAAAAACTGAGGAAGCGGCCGCCAAATTTTGTACTGAGTTGGAGAGCACATCCACCCAGGGTGGAGGAGTCACCATAGGGGCCTGAAAAGGTACCACAGGCTGCTGCGGCACAGGGGAAGCCTGTATATACATAGGCAACCCCGCATAGGGACCCACCGACTGAGACCCAGGAGGACTCCGCAATAACTGCGGGACACCCGGGGAATGGGGGATGGTCGGCTGGGGTAACGCCCTAGTAGGGAGAGCAGTCGGGACCGATAGACGGTCCGCAATAGACACCAGCACTTGAGAAAACATCGCCCACGGTGGTTCCTGCGTCAGAGGTCTGGATGGGCCAGGAGCCACCTGGCACCGACTACACAGACCCTCCTGTGACAAATCCTCCCTATCCACTCCTGCAGAACAGCGTCCGCAGGAGGCCAACATCGGAGCCACTGAGCGCTCAACCTCCTCGTCTGACATGACAGAATATATTATATATCTGGCACCAGGGTAGAAGTAAAACGCACTCACCGGTGTGCTGAACAACAGCCCACAATATGGCACTGAGTAGCACACAACTGTATGTGACGGACCTCACAAATACGTCATCTATATAAGTGAGGTCAGTAGAAACGCCCCTCCCCCACACACCTGTAGGGCCCATAGGAGAAGTAAAGGGATAGGTATAAGCTGACAGTAAGCAGAAAATAAGCACAGACAGGCAGCACTAGCAAAAGTCACATACCATGCAGAAGTAATACTCACTGCACCTTTACACTACAATCAACCTGGAGTGGCCGAAGAGACTGCAGCTCAGCGACGCCAGACTGCGTGCTGAAAGGCGCGCTGAGCTGAGGGGAGGAGCCGCTGACAGGGAAGGCTTCCTCCCCTGGCTGGCCATAACCCCAGGGATGCTGGCTTCCCGCTTGCCCCTTTATCCCTGGTGGTCTAGTGGTCCCACGGGTTATGGGGGGGGGGGGCCCGCCGCCACTGCCAGCAGCCTCCGGTCTGTCCCCAGGACCGGAGGCTAAAGGACTGCATTTAAGGCATTCCGCGCGCCGCCGCGAACCAGCGACGCGCGGCTCACCTGCATCCCCCGGCAGCAGTCCTGGGAGGTAGACACAGTCCGGCTAGTACGGACTCTGCCCTCCCGCCGCGATCCCCAGATCAGTACTGGCGTCGCGGCGCCAGTCGGGGATCAGAGCGGCAGCGTGGGCGTCTGTACAGACAGCCCTTCGCTGCCGTCTGTAGTAAAAGAAACTAAAATAAATAAATAAAAAAGCTTCTGGGGGCTGCTCCTGCAGCCCCCCTGCGCGGTGACCGACTCCGGCCGGGCACCAGCTTACACTGAGGTGCTTGTGGCTCGGGGGCGGGGTATAGAGGAGGACCCAAGTGCATCCTGGGAGATAAAAGCTTAACTGTGTGGTGCCCATGGATCCTGTTCCAGCTATAACCCCCCAAGGTCAACCCTGTGGACCCCCTATGGACCCTGAAGTAGAAACCAACATAACTCCCAGTGACCCATTTAACAACGAAGCTTAGTACCAGCGTCATCTTTTAGTATCGTGGTGATAATGAAAATGCCACTAGTATCAATACTAGCCCTCCAGTGGGGTCCTCCGCTCAGCCGCTGGCAGCAACAGGCTCCTGTGTAATGCACATGCGCGATTGTCTGAGCATGTGTATGGTACTTTAACCCGGCAGGCTTTGATGAAGCTGAAAAGGCAGTGCTAGGTCAGCATAGGCTGCAATGGGGGAACCACATAATCTATAGACAAGCACAGTGCAGTGACAGACAGCAGTAATCTTAGATTACCACTGGTCACTGAATAAATAAAGGATTACAACCTATTTAGCAGGAACTAAACTGGTTATGCATAAAGGGGGCCCTGGATTCTTACCAGGTTGTTCTCACCATACACCAACTCTGGTGCAGATTTATTTCAAATTGGGATAAACACATCAGGGAGAACATAGTCTAAAATAGACAGCTCTGTGCTTGCTCTCTTAGGGCTCCATTAACATTATTTTTACTAAAATAAAGTGAAAAAGTGTGTTTTCACATTTTAGTATCACCTATAGTTACTAAAGGGCAATTGGAGAATTCGTAAAAATTCTACTCCAACCCCTAAGTATCACTTTTTAGTAAAGCAGATCACATTTCCCATAACTGTAATCAGAAGTGTGATCTGGCCAAAGTTACTAAAAATAAATTGTGAAAATACCGGGGAAAGCCCTGTGATAATAACGCCACCTGGAGGTGGGTATCCAGGTTCTCCCCCGGTTACCGGACTCCTGCTCCGCTGACGGGGAGAGCAGAGCCCGGAGCCGGCCCCAGTGATCAGCTGTGTGGTCTAAACAGACCACATGCTGGCTTACCTGACTTCAGGGACTGGAGCTCAGTGCCCCGGCGATTGCAGGTGGCAGGGCTTGGCGACGGGGGGGGGGGGGGGGGGGGTAGCAGCGGCGGGCACATGTGCGGGGCACTTGTCACAATTTTTTTGCAAAAATACCGTGACGTGTGCGGAGGGGATTCGCAGGGACAGAGCTGTCGCGCAAGATGTCCCTGCAAGGCATTTGTAGTAAATCCCGATATTGCCTGAATTCACAATGCGAATTCAGTCGGTAACATCACACTACAATCTGCATTAAAAATGCGGATTGTAGTAAATGGAGCCCTTTGTGTGTTGATATTCATCTAGTAATTAATCTCATACACGCAGTGATTTAGCAGAGGGGGTGGGCCTGGCATATGCAAAGTAGGTCACACTGCATATTTGTAGTTAAGTATCAAGTCATAAAAACCACTTTGGTAATTTACCCAATTACACTTATGACCTGTTAAACTGACAGCCTCACACTACATTAAAGAGTTTAGGGTAGCATGCAGTTCTGCTGTGATGTCACCATGCCATGGTTTTAATCAGCTATAAGGCACTACTGTATGCCAGTCACTCTGCAGTCCTATAATAGCCACTTGCTCCCAGCATGGAACCCTGTAACAGGTAGCGTAGTCAAGATGCTCTACTCAGGGGGTTTATGTATCAAGCAGTGAAAAGCGTCAAGTGGAGAAGTTGTCCATAGCAACCAGCTTTGAAGTAGCATCAATCAAGTATAGTCTATAAAATAGGTAGGAGCCAATTTGCTGCTATGGGCAACCCCTCGCTTTTCACTGCTCAATACATAAACCCCTTAGTAATAATTACAGCAGCTTCAGAAATAGCTAAAGATTGTCAGTTACCCAGACACATCCAGCCCAGACTATTGACCTTAAAAGTAATTTTAGTCTTGCAGAGCATAAAGTATTTAAGAACCAGGATACTCTAGTGTGCATCTATATAGTCAGGTGGTTAGAACCAACATGTTACCCAGTGTGCAAGCCTTGCCCAAGTGTCATTATTCAGATTCTGTTACTTAGGTCCCAGTTCAACACCACAATCCCTAGGGCAGATACAGAATGTATCTTCAGAATCAGCACCCAGCAGGTCCACTACAAATACACCAAGACAAGAAATTCTGGAAAAAATGCTTTAATGATGGTTTAAGATCTGTACAGCATATAGTATAAGGAACTGGAGGAGGAGGGAGAAAAAGTGAACACAAGGAGACAAGTAGAGACATGAACATCAGAAAAACAAGTTCACATTAACAGAAGAAGTTGCAGCATTGAACATAATTTACACAACTGTTAGAACAGACGGCTTTATGCAGCCTCTTCCTCAGCCTCCTCAT
Source organism: Taudactylus pleione (assembly GCA_031769625.1). Lineage (NCBI taxonomy): Eukaryota > Metazoa > Chordata > Amphibia > Anura > Myobatrachidae > Taudactylus > Taudactylus pleione. The sequence continues at coordinate 308,376 of JAUIMM010000013.1, read as the reverse complement.
CAAACTCTCCCTCCTCTTCAGCTGTGGCATCTTGGTACTGTTGGTACTCTGAGACCAGGTCATTCATGTTGCTCTCCGCTTCCGTGAACTCCATCTCGTCCATGCCCTCCCCGGTGTACCAGTGGAGGAAGGCCTTTCTGCGGAACATGGCCGTGAACTGCTCAGAAATGCGCTTGAACAGCTCCTGGATGGCGGTGCTGTTACCGATGAAGGTAGCAGACATCTTCAGGCCGCGGGGAGGGATGTCACAGACTGCAGTTTTAACATTGTTGGGGATCCATTCTACAAAGTAGCTGCTGTTCTTGTTCTGTACGTTGAGCATCTGCTCATCTACCTCCTTCATGGACATACGGCCTCTGAACACAGCAGCTACGGTCAGATAGCGCCCGTGACGTGGGTCACAGGCAGCCATCATGTTCTTTGCATCAAACATCTGCTGTGTCAACTCGGGTACGGTAAGTGCTCTGTACTGTTGGCTGCCACGGCTGGTAAGTGGGGCGAAGCCAGGCATGAAGAAGTGCAGACGGGGGAAAGGTACCATGTTGACAGCCAGTTTACGGAGGTCAGCATTAAGCTGGCCGGGGAAGCGCAGGCAGGTGGTGACTCCGCTCATGGTGGCGGACACCAGGTGGTTCAGGTCACCGTATGTGGGGGTGGTAAGTTTTAGGGTTCTGAAGCAGATGTCGTACAGGGCTTCGTTATCTATGCAGTAGGTTTCATCTGTGTTCTCTACAAGCTGGTGCACGGACAGGGTGGCATTGTAAGGCTCTACTACAGTGTCAGATACTTTTGGGGAGGGCACAACGCTGAAAGTGTTCATGATTCTGTCTGGGTACTCTTCTCTGATCTTGCTGATTAGAAGTGTACCCATGCCAGACCCAGTACCACCACCCAGAGAGTGGGTGAGCTGGAACCCCTGAAGACAGTCACAGCTTTCAGCCTCCTTCCTTACAACATCCAGCACTGAGTCAACCAGTTCTGCTCCCTCTGTGTAATGTCCCTTCGCCCAGTTGTTTCCGGCACCACTCTGGCCTATACAAAGAAACAAAAGCCAATAATTAGACACGAGAACCATTCAATAGGGCAAACAATTAACTTAATTTAAATAAGATTAATGTTAAGGGGTAGACAATAGGCCGACAAGAACACCTGCACGAAAGGAGAGGACCTCAAGTTCAGTACGATCTAATACACATTGCAGCCATCTCTTGAAGTTAAGCACTTTAATGTATAACTTACCAAATACAAAGTTGTCTGGTCTGAAGATTTGTCCAAAGGGTCCGGAGCGCACAGAGTCCATGGTCCCTGGTTCCAGGTCCACAAGTACAGCCCGGGGAACGTATTTGCCACCTGCGGGTGAAGGGTAAACTGTAAGCAATGTTTGAGGTCTGCAAACACACAAGTCCTATAGATCTGGAAGCCAATAATCACCTGTTGCTTCATTGTAGTAGACATTTATCCTTTCCAACTGCAGATCGCTGTCGCCATGGTATGTGCCAGTTGGGTCAATGCCATGTTCATCGCTGATTACTTCCCAGAACTAGACAGAGAAACCATACACCATTAGTTTGCAGAACTGATTATACTAGGCATACAAATCATTCTATTTCTCATCAATATGGGATTGCAGCCCAGTTACTTGTCCTTGCTGAATTAGCTGCCACCAGGTGCCTTAATACACTAGTGATCATGCAGCCACTGATTTGTTTCAGGGATCCTAGGTAACATCCTACCCTTCAAAAGGCCACACATTACCCTTGATCCAATTAGTAGGAAAAATGAATAAGTCAGTGGGTCCATGTAGTGTACCAGCAGTCCTTTTACACATGCATAAGGTATAGTATAACAAAGGAACTGGGGGCTGCAAGTCAAGGCTTGAAGGGGGTTGCATGCCACCTGTTATACATCACTGATCTATGCCACAAAGGGGGTTATGTATCAAAGCTTCTATGGTAGTTAACTGGAGGTGTTGTCTTTAGCAACCGGATTCTCACTACAGTACCATTTTTTATTTTTTTTTGGGGACATGCTACATAAATGGCAGCTGCTAGACAGGTTGCCATGGGCAACACCTGCACTTGCCCTCTTTAGATTTGATACAGCGCCCCCTATGCCACTTACTGAGCACACATACCATGAATACAGAGGAATAAGATCAGACAACTCAAAATACTCATAAAAGGGCAGACAGGGCATTTTACAGCAACAGAGGCAGGTGGGGAGGAACTCAGTCTCAGCAAGCTCTGCCACCCCCTGTACCTACAGGTGTTATAAGCCTAACACAATAGGCTGGACCATATGCAGAAAGCATTCTAATCAGAGCAGCATTACAGGACAGCTTATTACAGCACACTAGTGACGTCACACCGCACCTGGCCTGCACAGATGGGCTCCCATCCCGCCAAGTCACCTATTTGAATCCCAGAACACGTGACCCAACAGGTTACTAGAGACACCCACTCAAACCGCCAGCGGCCCGGCCACGCCCACCCGAGAGCTGGGCCAGGAGAACCGGCGAATGCCCGGTGAGGTGCGGGAAAGCCGGAGCCTCATGGGCAGCTCGGTAATAAACGGGACTCGGGGACCCAGAGCCTACACCAAGCTATGAGGGAGTATGGTCCCCACACACAAAGGGCAAAACACCGCAATGCGGCATGAAAGGGGAGGGGCCGCCATCTTGGGGCCACTAAGACGGGGGCGGCCATCACCACCATCAGAGGGAGAAGCACCCACCTTGGCTCCGATCTGGTTACCGCACTGTCCAGCCTGCAGGTGCACGATCTCCCTCATGGCGCCGGTTTAGGTGTCTATCTGTCGGCTCGCTGCTAAATCCCCTGTACGGTGCGAGAGCAACTGACTCCAACCGTCTCCGGCGACTCCTTTTATACTCGAGTCCTAGACGTTGCTGCTGTTGAAATATCAATGCGCTCGAGTCCCTATTGGATAACAGAATGTAGGCGGACAATTTCGGGCGCTAGGGATTGCTCGTCCTCCTGCCTCTCAAACTCAGATATTTGCATGCCTGGAGTCTGATTGGCTGAGTGTCGGCGGCTGCCACAGAATCCTTCCTCCCGCCGCAGCTGGGGGCTGATTGGTTCTATTCAAATGATTGACTGGTCGTCTGATTGGTGGACGACTCCCGGAGGGGCGGTGCCAGTGCAGCGTCTTGGTAACCACCGCAATGCGCTTCAGGGCGTCGAGGGCTGGTGTTGCCAGGCTCCCATTCATAGACGGCTCTACGTTGAAAGTTGTGCGCATCCTCATGTCGGTGACGCTCTTCTACGTCACCGTCGGTTTCCATGGGGTCTTGGTTACCGGCTGCTAGTTAGGGACCCGTGTTGTTTCCCGCTACTCAGGCCTCTGTTTATCCTGGTTACATGTCTTGTTCAGACAAGTCACCTTCTATGTTCTATTACACTAACCAGTGGATTAATACAAACACAAGCTGTGACCATGGTTTCTAATGGGGGTGGGACTAGTTTTTGCAGTGAATCTGTATTTCCCTTCTAATAGATCCAGGATCAGTATTAACATAGTGGAAAATTACTATATATTTGTAATCCTTATAAATGTTCTTGAAATTAATGATTTGCAGATGGTAATTTTAATCCCTATTTTAGACACTGTAGACACCCATTACATAAGGTGCCCATAGAAAACCAACTGAATTACCCCCTGTATTTGACTATGGGGCCCACTTATCATTAAATATTATTGGCGTACTCCCTTAAAATATATTTTTTGGGGGTACCTGCAAATATTAAGTATCCCCTAAATGTACTCTGATATCTGCTGTGGTCTCTCCATTGCAGACAGCAGCCGCAATCCCCCATAGGCTTCTATTGGGGATACGATGCTGTTGGATTTACCACGTGTGGTCCCCGCCTCTAACACCATCTGAAGATGGCATAAGCCACCGTAGCCTATGAGATACACTTCACAAAACTAACCGGGAGAGGGTTCCCTTGGAACCCTCCCCAGCAATGGCCGCCGCGAGTGAAGAGACCGCTGATCCCGTCGCTTCACTCCGAGCACATTGCAGGAGCGCAGTTTGATACATTCCGGCGCTAATAACGCTCCCAGATCTCATTGAGTATGCGATTATTGATTAATGGGCCTTTTTATCAGGGCCGAAACTAGGATTTTTGTCACCTGGGGCGAGACAGTAATTTGGAGCCCCCCTTCCCCTCCCTCTCAGGTGATGATGTTTAAAATGTCTTACGCTGGGCATACACTGCCAGATAAAATGTCTGCCAGACCGACAGACATTTTATCTGACAGCCTGCCAGCAGCAGATGTCGCCGGCATACACTGTGAGAGTGTATCAGCCCGACATCTGCGCTCCGCCCCCGGGGGAGGAGACATTTCCCTGTTCCTTCCGTAGGAAGGAACACAGGAAATGTCTGTCTGTCGGCTGCGCTGGGCATACATTGCCCGATGCGGCCGACAGTTTACCGGGAAATATCGCATCAGACGGGCATGCTGGACAATCCAGCATGCCCGACCGTGCAATATTTAACCCTCGGTCGCCCCCCCACACGCTACAATTATCGCGGCGATCCGCCGATATCATTTTAATGCACACTCAAACACAATATGATATCGATCAGAGATATAAAGAAACCACCATGAAAATTTAAAGTTTGAGGAAGCTACAGTTTTAAGCAGTATGATATGCATTTGGTTGCATGAGAAATTGAGAATGGAACAACTTATTACAATTTACAAAGGTGAACGCTAATCATATTCTTTAGGACAAAACTATAGGGAACACCGACCAGCCTAATGTTATATATTTAGCATATTATTTTCTACCTTATAAGCACCCTGTTTAGCAAATATTACTTTACTAGTTTTGAGGACCTGTCACTTGCCAAGGCAGCGGGCACTAGCTAGTGCCCGGCAGTTTTCTTCTCCCCTCCTCTCTTCTGCCCTCTTGCCATCTCGCTCCCCCTTCTCCTGTCTTATCCCTACCACCCAGTATCTTTCTCTACCAGCCGCCTCTCTTTCCTTTCATGTGCCAGCGCCCAGCAGCCAGCACTGCAGCCCACTGACTTTTCACTGAGCCCAGCACCGCCTGCCTATCCCCGCAGGCCTCACCTCATGGCAGCTCAGCTCTCGCTGAATAGATCACACAGCCAGGAGCGGAGCAGCCGCTATCCAGCCCTGTATCACCCCCGGCCGGTGATTCACCGGCTCCCGCGGTCCGCCTGACAGTCACTCCGGCGGCAGCGCAGTCATTAGTGCTGCACTCTCACTTCAATGAGGCCGGCGCAGCCCTCATTTGTCGCCGCCCCCAAGTCACCGCGGGGGCTGCAGGGACTCTAGATACACCGCCGCTGCCGGTGCGTTCGAGGCCCCACATCACCCGCTCACATCCCGTACATCACCTTCGTGCTGCTGAGGCAGAGCCACCAACAGCCCTCATCCCGGTCACAACAGCGGCCATCATGCCGCTCTGTCTGTGTCCTGCGCACACTGCACTGCTTCCTTGTCTGGAGAGACCTTCATCTCATCACCCCCTCAGATCCGGCACCCGGTGCACATGCACCCTTAGCCCACCCCTAGTTGCGGCCCTGCTTTTATCTTGTTATGTCCTTCGAATCTCAGTCCTGAAAATAGTGAGATAATGAGCGTGGTCAACAACATTTGGTCATCATTTGCATGGATCAGAAGCGGACTGGCTCACCAGGGTATTGCCGGGATCCGCTGCCAGTCTGTTTATGCCGATACAATGTTCAGAGGCACCTGGCACGTTACTAGCACTCTCTAGGCATGGAAACATCCAATTCATTTGCCATCCCTTGGTCTAAAAAGACCCTTTTATTCATACTTGCCAACATTCAGCTCCCTCCTTCCGGGAGGGTTGAATGCCTACATGTGGCATGGCCAGGCAATGACTCCGTATTTGGGGTGGGGCCAGGCGCATTTCCGCACGCTCGTGTCATTGTGGCCCCGCCCCCTCTTTACAATGGCAAAATTAAAGGCACTGTGAAGCAGGGGGCGGAGCCACGATGACGTGATTCAGCGCAAATCACGTCATCGATCCCCCACCGCCCCACCCCACTGCGGGGGTTTCTATTAGTAGTCCAGGGGGGGGGCAGACGGCAACCGGGAAGCTTTCCTGGGGGTCGGGAGCAGCACCCGTTATTCGGGAGGGTAGGCAAGCCTGCTTTTATTGCTCTCTGCACCCACTCGCCATGATGAGTATGATAAGACACCCAACATTCCAAGCAGTCATTCTGAAAGTCCTTGTTGGCGGGATGGTCTTCTTAAATAAGGATGTTGAGAGGTATGTATATATTCCTGATTAAGGGGGATACATTCTAGAGGTCAAGTAGAGGTGTTACCCAAAGCAACCAATCAGATTATAGCTTTCATTTGTCTAGTACATTCTACAAAATGATAGCTATATTCTAATTGGTTGATATAGGTGACAGCTCCATTTGTCTTCTTTAAAGTGTTTGATAAATCTCCCCTGTTGCAACTATAATCATGTGCACTGTTTGTACAAACAGGATAACCTCACACACAGTACCAGTACTCAGAGCCGTAACAAGGGCTCTGAACGCACTGTGCCGGTCCCGCCCCCTTTGCGCTTGACATCATGATGTTACGTATAAGGGGGTGGGGTCACCGGCACCCAGAACTACAGCAGGGCCAGTAGCATCTTCAAGACACTCCGGGCAGCTGTAATTATGGCAGGGTGCCTGCCTGGAGCGTCCACTGGGCACCATGCAGCCAGAAGCAGGGGCCGTGGGGTGGAAACGGGGCCGCCCACAGAGCTCTGCGCTCTGTGCGGCCGCACTGGTGGTGCACCCCTAGTAACCGTCCTGCCAGTACTTACCTCCCATTTAGACATGCAGAATTCAGTCAGAATATGCCCCGCCACCAATCTACAGAATCCTTGCCCCAATCTGCCCAAACTCCACTTAAAATTGACCAGAAACGCAGGTTTTTGGATGAAACTCTGCCCCTTTTGCGGTCTGCGAATCAGGACTGTCGCAACAGCATTGGGACAGTTGGGAGGCAGACCTTTAGGTGCCTCTGTAGATCATTAGTCCCTGACTGCTGTCTCCTGAATATTGGTTCAGCTCACAAAATCAGACTTGCCTACATGTTGCCCTCTAAACTCTGTGTTATATATTATTAATAAATTGCTGTCAGTAGCAAAGATAAGCTGTTTTATTTTCTGTCATAACCTTGTCTCTGCCAAAAATAAACATTTGGTTACTTGTGTGCAATCTGCTCTCATTGTTTCACATTTAGGATCCACATCTGACCTTCCGCAGGGCCTTACTGTACAGGACTCTTCTGCTACAAGTTCCATACTTTGCAGGCTTCTTTCGGCCTTCACATTATTCTCATGGTTACCGTGTGGAAAGAAAGCCGCCATTCACAGCATTAGGCTGAGAGCATTATATATATATGTGTCCATGTAACAAAAACTCTTCCCTACCATTGACAATAAAATGATTGTGTACACAATACCGTATCGCATTGATATCACATGTGTGGATTTTAGTTTTTAAAACCTTCATTGTTAATCTAATGTTGGAAGAATGATATTTTTTTAAAGCTGCGCTGACACCTTAGATATATATTTTCCTAATGAGCCCCCTCCCTCTAGCTAGATGCCTGGGTGCTGCTATTTGCGGCCCTTTTTCCCAGGACTCTGGAAACACAGGGCCTGATTCAGAGCCGGACGCTCTGACCAGAGCGCTCGCTCTGAATCAGTGCCCTCCTCCCTAAAAATGGAGCGGCCTTTTGGACGCTCGCATAGCTGTGGGTTACCACCCACAGCTTATGCGAGCGTCCATGATGATGGTCAAAGACCATCGCGACCATCGGGCTTGCGACGAGACCCTGCGGTAGGGTCTCGCTTCCGCAAGCCCAGGAGTGATTTTGGCTCTATCATAGCCAAAATCACTCCCACTGACATCATTACTGATGTCAGTGGGGCCGGACTCAGACGGTAGGCGTTCCCATGGGAACGCCTCCGTCTGGCAGCCACGCCCACCAAAGGGTCGTGCTGTCACTCACCATCTACAGCACGCCCCCTTTGGTGCGAGACCCCGAGCGACGTATTTCCCGTCGCTCGCCGGGTCTCGCGCATGCGCACAAAGGAGCTCCCTCTGTCGTGCGCATGTGCATTCACCAAACATCGACCTGCTTGCGAGCGAACTTCCCTCGCGAGCAGGTCTGAATGACCCCCACAGAACCAGCAAATCAGTAGATCTTTACATTTTTAAATGGTATGGGGGGGGCTTACCTTCCATCTTTTTATGTTTATGTGGCATATTCGTGACAACTACACTCTTAAAGATGATGGTATGCTTATGAGTAACGTCACTGTGCTGTGGGAAGCGGGATGAAGTTATGAAACCCCCAGACCGCCTCACATTAGTGGAGTTGGTAGGTTCCAGCTGAGTTCCCTGATATTCCGAGTCTCCCAGACATTTATTTTAATATATATATTAATATATTTATAGCATGGACTCTTTATCTCATATTTGCAGAGTGGCATCCACTGAAAGCTGCTGTGACAGCCACTGAGCGGTTGCTGTGATAAACAAGAGCCATTAGCAACGGAGAAATCAGCATGTGTCTGGCTGGTCACTTCCTAACTCCTAGCAACAGTTTGTGTTCCTGCGCTGCAGGCGATCAGCCTCCCAGCATAGGTGATGAAGGTTTGCTTAAGGACAACATTAGGAAACTCTTTCAGCTCAGAAATCAACAATGATGAAAATGTATCACTTATACTGAGTGGAGGCAGCCATTTTGGGCCTGATTCAGAGCCACTCGCAAGCGCACATCACTCTCAAGCGGGTCGATGGTCCCTAGCAGGAAGTCCCCTCGGGCTTGTGGGAGCCGAGACCCTACCACAGGGTCTCGTCGCAAGCGCGATAATCGCGATGGACTCCAGGCCGCTCGTACAAGCTGTGGGTGGTCACCCACAGCTTTGCGAGCGGGCTGGAGGAAAAAAAAAAAAAAAACACGCCCATCAGACCTGCGAGCGAGCGGGTCTGATTCAGGCCCTTCGTGCGCTAAGTTGGTGTCCTGCAGCTAGAAGTGTCCAAAGCTCTACACTTTCTTCTGTTTCTCCCGCCACCTTGTGTGATGTCACGTGTTCGGTGGGCAGGGCCAGCACAGGACAGCTATGAGCCCTGCTCAGACGCTGGGTTCAGCCAGCGCTGCTTCTGTGGGTATTACCTCAGCATATGGCAGTAGTCCCGTGTTAAGCAATGTTTAAGACTTTTGCACTTTTTTCTTGTTTTATTTGCAGTGTTTATGTACTATGTAAGGTGCAGCGTGCCCCTCATGGCACCATTAAATAAAGGATAATAAATAACAGTAGTTTCTGCATGTTTAATGTAATGGACGCATTCATCATTAGTGCCACAATGTGCCTGCCATCCATCATTAAGTTTGATGCTTGACTGAGGAAACTAGCACCCTATTGGAAGAAGATCCGGAGAATGAAGAAGGATCCATTTGGATCCTTCCGCCCCCTCTGCCCCTGGCTATGTGTATGCATGAAGTAACTTCAGATATGTGCAGTAAAGGTGCATACACACGTAACGATTTGGTATGTTAACGATTTCCCTTAAGATTTTCCCTTGAAAAATAGAACAAATTTAGGTAATGAAATTAACGATTTTCACAACGATGATGGCTGTGCTTAGCTGAAACCGTCATGTAGTACAGTCAGAATGGGCGATGAACGATAACTACCAACTACAAACGGGAGCGCGCATTGGTAGTTATCGTTCATCGTTTTGCCCCTAAAACTGGACGATTTTTTGAATGATAACGATATCATTAACGACCAATCGTTCAAAAAATCGTTACATATGCGCACCTTAACACTGCCTGGAAGTGTAGACTTTGATGTCCCAGCAATGGACTGAATTGCTATAGTGCATTGGTGTCTACTGCCGCGGCTTGCAGTGAGTTGCATACATAATTTACGTTGGGCCATCGGGTGCTAATAATGATACTGTGTCTAACAACATTCACAATGTCGACAAACATAATGTTGACATTGTAAATGATGACAGTCGGCATACCGACAATGGGATTTTCAGTTAATGGTTAGTCTACAGCTAACCCTAACCGCAGCCTAACTATAATCCTAATTGCAGCCTAACCCTACAATGGTGTCTTGACATACTAAGGGCCTGATTCAGAGCCGGACGCAATTAGCGCTCGCTCGTCCAGAAAATAGGGGTGGCTATTCAAATGAACCGTTCGCTCTTTGCGGTCTGTTCACGCCTCTAGGTCTGAACGAGCGTACAAAACTTGCGGTCGTTTTTTAGGAAACTACGCCCCCTGGCCGCTCGCATCCTACGTCATGTCCGCTATTTATTAGATTAATCGAGTACATCGAACAAGGTATGAACTGCTCGCTATTCTTGTGGTTGGTTTTTGCTACCACAATTTTGCGAGCAGTTCTGGCTATAAAATAACCCAGTGACGTGGTCAATGACGCTGCTGTTTTAAATATGCACACCCATAAAATGCCCGTTTTGACCTTTAAGCACGCCTGCGATCGGATCTCCACTCCCCGTTTTCAAGCACCTTCCCCTGTTACCACCCACATACGCCTCTTTCTGTCACTCAAATTAGCAGGCATTCGCTATTTTGCGAGCACATGAATTTCGGCCACACTGACTGGTTCGCGCATGCGTATAACGATCCGTACGCATGCGCAGTTGGGCAAACATCGCTCAGAGCGAACGAGCTGCCGCTTACGAGTGGCTCTGAATCAGGCCCTAAGTACATACTGTAGTTATAGCTATTGACAATAAAAAAAAAACATTTTTTATATCATTCAGAGTTGAAAACAAAATCTTCATTTGAATAATAAGGCATTTTTTTATTGAATATGTCCTGCTACCGCCATCCGTTCGGGATATCAGAAGAAGGATCGCTTTGGGAAAGCCAGCGGATCCTATAGCATCGCTATGGTCTGAATTCGGTCACCCCTTGATAGAGAGAACCCCAAATTCCGAAGACAAAAACAACCACTGTAAGGTATCGACAATCAGCTTCCTCTTGTATTAAATTAACTGTCAAGTAATCAGTGTTTGGTAAACAAAATATATTTACGGCCTGACTACAAAAATGTTGCACAAAGGTCACTTGTGAGTTCATTTTTGACTATTTTTCTTTGTTTTGTTCTAAATATATTACAGAGACACGTGTAGTACAGGCTCTGGAAACCGGAGAGCAAACACGATACACAGACACACAACACCCTGTAAATTGCTAGGTGTTTTATACACACAGTGGAGTTTGCATTCAGGAGTTTGGGCTCTATGGTAACCTCACACCACTGATGTGGCCACAAAGGGAATGCTAATTAGTGTAACTGGTGTAAAGCTACCGTTGTTTAATAGTAAAGGACATTTCTTGATCCTTTGGGCCTTCGATTTTTTAAACAACCTTCTACCAGATTTTATTATTAAATGATTAGCAGGCAATACTAGACATAGGGGTCTATTTACTAAGCTGAGTTAGAAGATTTTGGGGCCCATTTATCAAAGATCATTTGAGGTAAATTCCCCGAAAACACCTGTTTTCGGGGGTTTACCTCAAATACTTAGTATCCCCCGAATGTATGAAGGAGGGACCGCAGCAGGTATCTCCGATACGTGCTGCGATCCCTCCATTGCCACCGGCAGCCGCCTCCCCCATAGGTTTCTATGGGGGATGCGATGCTGCCAAATGTATCAATATCGGGAATGCTTCGCATTCCCGATATTGACCCCAGCAGCTAACGCCATCTGCAGTTAGCGTTAGCCGCTGTGTCCTATGGGCACTTACCGCATTTGAGCCGGCGGAGGGATCTACCAGATCCCTCCGCCGGCAATGGGCGCCGCTCATGTGCAGTCCGCGGGACTGTGCATTCGCAGCAGCCCGGAATGCGCTCCGGCCACATCGCAGGGACGGGCTCTTTTCGGAGCCCGTCTCCGTGCATGTGCCGGGTCATACATTCGGCCGGTATGATCGCATTTTGCAATGCGATCATGGGCGATACTGCATGCCCTGATCGCATTGCAAAATGCGATCCTTAATAAATGGGCCCCAAAGTGAATGGAAGTAAGGTACCACGCAATCAGCTCAGCTCCTAACTGACATCTCACAGGCTGTGTTTGAAAAATGACAGTTAGGAGCTGATTGGCTGGTACCCAGTGGCGGGCTGGGCCGGGGGGCAGGGTGCCATGTGCCCCCCAGGCCGCAGCGTCATGCGGGCCGCGGGCAGTCTGTGTCACTGTGACACAGACTGCACCGCGTGTGTAGCGCTGACCGGACGGATTTCGGTCAGCGCTACACAAGTGACAAACACACAGCCGCCGGCTCCGGCAGCTGTGTGTTTGTTTTGATCAGCAGCCAATGAAAGTCTGTCAGACTCTCATTAGCTGCTGCTGCGCCCACTGCAGGAGCCGCTCCATCTTCCGGCTCCCGCAGTGGGCAATGGGAGAGGCGTCATGACGTCATATGACGTCTCTCCCATAATGCAGAGCAGCCCGGCCCGGGAAGGACAGACGGAGGAGCGGATGGCGACGGCGGGAGCGGGGATTCAGGTAAGTGTTTTTTGTTTTGTTTTTTACTACATGTGTCTACTGGAGGGGAGGCTGGCACTACAAGGGGGAGACCACTACTGGGGGCACCACAAGGGGGGAACCACTACTGGAGGCACTGCAAGGGGGGGACTACTACTAATGGGGGCAATACAAGGGGGGGACTACTACTACTGGGGGCACTACAAGGGGGGGGACTACTGGTGGCACTACAAAGGGGGAACCACTACTGGACTGGGGGCACTACAAGAGGGAGGGACTACTACTGGGGGTACTACAAGGGGGAGATCACTGCTGGGGCACTACAGGGGGGAGGGCACTACAAGGGTGGACCACTACTGGGGATTATAACTGGGAGCACTTCAAGGGGGGGCTACAACTGGGGGGACTACTACTGGGGGCACTACAAGGGGGAGGACTACTATTACAAGGGGGGAATACTACTACTAGGGGCACTACAAGGGGAGGGAACAACTACTAGGGGCACTGCATAGGGGGATCACTACTGGGGGCACTACTGGAGGCCTGCATAAGGGGGTCCTCTCCTGGGGCACAGGGGGGCACTGCATATGGGCACCACGATGGGGCTGTTCCTAATCTTTATTTTTGCTTTACATTAATCCCATATGGACCCGCCTCCTCCCTGGAACACTTGAGGGGGGGGGCGCCGTAGCACGCACGTTCTTCGGGCACCCTGGCTACACGCTACCCCTCTGCCAGGGCCGCCTGCATGCATTTGCCCCCAGGCTAAAAGTTGCCAGCCAGCCCCTGCTGGTACCTTATCTCCGTTCACTTTATCTCCTAACACAGCTTAGTAAATAGACCCCTTGGTGTTAGATAAGCTGTGTGAATTAAAATGACAGCAGAATGACGTGTGATATTAATAGTAGGGATGTGCAGGCTCGGATAGGTTCGAGTTTGCACGCCGTGTTCGGATTTTTCCCTCAAAAAAAACGGGACTCAGAAAGAGGCAAAACGTCATCTTACATGGACAAACATCATCATTCCTGTCATCTTTCATGGACAAACATCATCATTCCTGGACAAAAGTCCAGGAATGATGATGTTTGTCCATGCAAGATGACGTTTTGCCTCTTTCTGAGTCCCGTTTTTTTGGAGGGAAAAATCCGAACTCGGCGTGCAAACTCGAACCTATCCGAGCCTGCACATCCCTAATTAATAGCATTAATATAATAACATAATCTGTAATAAATTAACAATAGTACCTTGTAATGATAAAATGAGTCATTTAAAGTTATCACAAGACAGAAGGAACTGGAGCTCCAGGCCATGGGCTGGTTGGCAAATTTCAGCCTGGTGGGGAAGCACACAGGACCTGATTCAGACCCGCTCGCTAAAGCGCGATCGCTCGCTCTAAGCGATTTTCACCCTTCTGCGCATGCGTATAATTCGCAGTGCGCATGCGCAAGCCATTAGTTGAGATCTGATTTTCGTAGCTCGTAAGCCACTATCAGGTCGCTGCTTTGAGTGACAGATAGCGCCGTTTGTGGGTGGTAACAGGGGAAAGTGCTTGTGAACGGGGGAGTGGATGTGTGAACGCAGGCATGTCTGTTTAAAGGGCGTGCATAATTAGCAAAGTAGCGTCATTGTACACGTCACCTGCATGTATTTCAGCCAGCGCTGATCGCTGTGCTTGCGGCAGGCTAAGGCAACCCCAAGGGCTGCGAGCAGCTCTGATGGCTCACGATGGTCCCGATTAATCCTTCAATTCCCGGAGATGACGTGTGTTGCGAGTGGCAAGGGGGCGTCTTCAGACATTTGCGAGCGCACTTTGCTGTAGCTCGCTAAAACATAGTGGGCGTCCTTACGCAACGCAGTGCAAGCGCTTAATTTAAATATCCGGCCCCTGTTTGCCAGCGAGCGATCGCATCTTGCAAGCGGGTCTGAATGAGCTTCACAGTACAAAGTGCCCATAAGCAGCGGATCATCATTAAAATATGGTTTTACATGTAGAACTCAGGGGCTGATTTATGAAAGGGACGAAAGGCCTTTTCCTGGAGAAAACAGATGATTTACATGGGAAATGGATTAGTCTTTGCATCATCCTGTATACTAATGGGGTTACCGCCAGTGATGACCCATGTTGGGGGAGCCTACTTATCACGCATCAAGGCGCTACTCCCTGTTCTGGTAGCTTCTGCCCTTAGAATGATGTATTCTTTAAGTAAGTCATTTTAATGCATAACATTTTAAATTATTTGCATTGATTTATATAAAAACAAAAAAAAAGAGAGAAGTACTTGTTAATTATATAGGTGCCGCTATAGCTCCCCAGTGTTTCCCACTTAAACGTCTCCCGCTGCCTGGCTCGAGTCAGTGAATAGGGTAACATACCAGCCTGGCAGCAGAAGGTTTAAAAACGGCGAATTAGAAGGATGAAGTGGCACGGCGCTGGCTAGCTACACCGGTGTCCCTGTGGTTACCAAGTACCAAAAGAAGAACATTCATTTCATTAATTGAAATTAGTCTAATGTAAATAAAATAAAACCATTTATTTGTAACAAGTTACATTTTACTAACCTCCTCCCTTCCCTAGCTCCAGACTAAGGAGCGAATTCAATTAGCCGCAAAAAGTGCCGTCTGGCGAAAAGCGGATTGAATTCGCCTGTTGTGCCGTGATGTTTTCTTCATGCGCATCCCCACTTTTCGCCCTATTCAATTGTAAAACACGTGAAAAACTGAAAATGCATATAAGCGAATGTTCTCTAAAGCGAAACTAGCGAAAAGGACCTCTTTGATTGGGGAAATCAGTCTGTACCCCATAAAAAGCTTCAATGACTCTGGGAATCAATATAGAATAGTACTAGTAGCCCTAATAAAGGTATTTAGTGATTTTATTTTGTTGCAAAGGGCTATTATAAGCATATTTGCATATGTGTGGAAAAATTATAGAAAGCAATGTGGTTGTTTTTTTTCAGAAAAATTAAGTACCGAGGTTAAATTTGAGGTACCTGAAAATGGGTACTAGTGTATCTTAATGTCTCTAAAATTAAGATTTTTAAAAATCTAAAAAATACACCTGCTGCAGCCTCCTGCTATCCCAAAAGCACCTGTCCCAACCATATAGCCCCCAAAGTACCAATTTTTTTTATTTTATTTTCACCCCAAAAATGATATATCTGCAAATAATGGTTGTTCATACACACTGAACAACCATCACTGCTACCTGGCTGGGGGCCTGTGCAGCAAGTCATCCTAGATGTTGTGTCACAGGAATGGTGGGGTTGTTATTACGGGATCGATATGAAATAATGCGTCCGGCGGTTCGAATCCCGATGCTGGAAGACCGGCAGTGAAGATCCCGACAGGTGAGTATTTCCCTATTCACTAATCTAATCCCCTCCCCTAACCCTCCCTTAGGGGTGCCTAACCCTAACCCCCCCTGTAAGTGCCTAAACCTAACTCCCCCCTTCCCCTAGCCTAACCCTAACCCTCCTGGGTGGTGCCTAACCCAAAGCCCCCAGGAGCCCCTAACCTAACCCCCCCCTCCCCGCGCAGCTGTCTGTGCCCGGCGCCTGGCTTACCTTCGATCAGTATGCTCCCGGCATAAGTAAAATGACAGGCATCGAGATTTCGACGCCTGTCATTAGACCCTTGCCGGGATTAGACAGTCGGGATGCCGACAGTCGGCATTTAGATCATCGGCATCCCGACTGCACACCGTTATTAGTACACTACTAAAGGGACCCGGCATATTCCAAGTCACCTCAATGTCTGCGAACAGCTCCACCCCGCCCCCCTCTCTATCCACTTCTCCACTACTACCGCTCTCTTCCGCCCCGAGAAATCATTATTGGGCAGCACGGCTGGTGTAATGGGTTGCATTACTGCCTCACAGCACTGAGGTCTTGGGTTCAATTTCCATCAAGGCCCTATTTGTGTGGGTTTTGTATGTTCCCCCCATATTTGTGTGTTTCCTCCCACACTGACCTCCTAAATTATGATGAATTCAAACATCATCATTTAATAACACACTATTATTTTTTCCCATCATTGCCCTATTCATTGGTGTTATTGCTATGTGTTATACCTATTTTATTCTATATGTACATAAGCGACCGGCGTATATACCTCCAGGAATGCAATAACATGAATACAAGCATTGACGTGCTGGGAATATTGCTGATATTACAAGCTTTATTTTAATGCACATTACCTTGGGGCTCAGCCTATACCTGAAGCAATGAAATATTAACTCTTACTAAATCTAGGCTAGCGTACATTCTAGAGTAGCCGAGAAGTGTTTAGTATAGGATTATTATTATTATACTTTGTCTATATGGTGCCACAAGGGGTCCGCAGCGCCTTACAGAACACATAAACCGGAATAGTATGAACAGAACAAGAAAAGAGTGACTTACAGGACAGAACATTGCAGGACACGGACAGGGTGTATAAACATTGCTGCAGCGGGGCGGTAGAACCCGAAGGTTTGGTGCCGTTGTAGGCAGAGGGGAGGGGATGATGGAATAAGTGAGGGGTGGAAAGCACATGAGGGAAGAGGGCCCTGCTCGTCAGAGCTTACAGTCTTCAGATGAAAGTGTTATTAATCAGGCTACATCATACTTGCCGCATGGCACGTCTCCAAATAACGCCAGGCTGGGGGAGAGCCCAGCCCTCCGTCACTAGCTGGGCTTCCCCCAGCCCTCTCCTGGCACTGAATGGATGTCGCGCACATGCGCGCAGCATCAATTCAACTACTTCGGGGTCCGGCAACCCTAACCCCCCCCTTCCCCTAGCCTATCCCTAACCCTCCCGACTGGAGCCCTGAAACCTAACCCTCCCCCCCGCGGCTGTCCGCGCCCGCCGCCCGGCTTACCTTCGTTATGTATGTTACACCGCCGGCCGCATGGTTCAAATCCTGGCAGTGCCAGCCCGACGTGGAAGGAAATCCCGATCGTCCGAAAGGTAAGTAGTTCCTAATCTACCCCCTAACCCTAACCCTCCTTTAGGGTGCCTAACCCTAACCTCCCCGTCCTGTGCCTAACCCTAGTCCTCCTTTAAGTGCCTAAACCTAACCCCCCCTTTCCCCGCCATCTAAACCTAAGTCCCCCGGGGGGGGTGCCTAACCCTAAGTTCCCCCCGGGGGTGCCTAACACTAACCCTCCCTCCCCCTAGCCTAACCCTAACCTCCGGGGGGGTGCCTAACCCTAAGTCCCCCCCCCCGGAACCCTAAACTTAACCCTCCCCCCCGTGGCTGTCCACGCTCAGCGCCTGGCATCCCTTCGATCGGGATGCCGGGCGCCAGTCTTCCGGCGTAGGTTAATTAACCCTCGCCGGGATTCTGTAGTGGAGATGCCGGCGTTTGCCATAGCGGCCGCCGGCATCATAAACGCATACCGTTCGGTATGCCGGGCGTCGGGCTCCCAAGGTAGGGATAATGATAGGCGTCGGTATTTTGACGCCTCTCATTAGTCCCCTGTCAGGATTAGACAGTCAGGAAGCCAGCGGTCGGCATTTCGACCGTCGGCTTCCTGACTGCATACCCCGCGAGGCACCCTAACAGTCCAGGTTTTAACAATATCCATGCTTGTACATAAATGGTATAATCAAACTGACCGAGGTACTAATTAAGTCACCTGTGCTTAAGTATGGATATCCTGAAAACCTGCACTTTGGGCACCTCTGCACTATATGATGTGTGTGTGACATATTGGTATGTGTACAATCCATAACTATTTTATATTAAATGATACATGACATAAAACACTCCTTACTGGACGTTATAGGGATGTTAGAAGCCACCGAGGAGATCTGGGACCAATGATCATATATGGCCAGAAATCTCTGTGTATATTTCTACAGATACTATTCACAGTAGTTTATACAAATATTAACCTTCCTTGTGCATTATAATGTAATAAATAGAATTGTGTTTGGCCTGCACAGGAACCCGGGGATGTCCGTGTTACAGTCACACTTTCATTCTTTGTTGTTTGGTAGTCGCGGGAGCAACGACTGTGGTCACACCTGCAAAAATGGTTTCATCTCACAGCCTGTTCCTATTGTTCTTATCACACAAACACAGCAACTCCATCAACACAACAATATCACACAATGTCATCTTCATTCTTCTCCACCATCGCTCACTGGGCCTGATTCAGAGACGCTCGCAAAAAGCGGGCGCTCGCTCTGAATCAGGGCGGCCGCTTTTTTTTTTTACCCGGCCTCCTGGCCGCTCGCTAAGCTGTGGGTGACCACCCACAGCTTTTGCGAGCGGCCAGGTGATGGTCGCGACCATCGCGACCATTGGGCTTGCGATGAGACCCTTGTGGTAGGGTCTCGTTCCCGCAAGCCTCAGTGAGCTTCCCGCTCTAATAGAGCAGGAAGCTCACTACTGACATCAAGAGTGATGTCAGTAGGGCCGCCCACAAACGGCAGGCGTTCCTTCAGCAATGCCGCCGTTTGACCAGCCCCCCCCCCTCCCCGCCTACAAACGGGGCGAGCTGTCGATCAACATCGACAACCGCCCCGTTTGTAGTGAGCCCCGGAGAGAGTGAGAAATTCACTCGCTCTGGGGCTCACTACAAACGTGGCTCGTGCACGTGTGCAGTGCCCCACCATCGACCCGCTTGCGAGCGGGTCTGAATCAGGCCCTCTGCACATAGGAGATAGATCAGCTCCAGCAGCAACAATATTTACAAAGCGGAGCTTCTCCCCGGATTTGACCTCCAACTTTAAAGTGAAACTAATATTGGGGCTGATTCTGATTTGCACGCTATGATGATGTCGGCTAAGTGTTTTTTTTTTTTTTACTGCGCATGCATCCAAGTGTCATCGCGCTTGTGTCCAGATTGTGCTCGTACAGTGGGCCTGATTCAGACCCGGACGCTATTTGCAGACAGTCGTTCTAAAAAAGGGGCCGTATATTTAAATTGAGCGCTCGCTCTTTGCGGTTTGTCGACGCCTCTATGTCTGAGCGAGCATCTGAAAAAAGCGCTTGCTATTTTGTTCGCATCACACGTCACACGTCATCTCCGGTATTTATTAGATTAATCGGGAGCATCGAAAGGCATCTGAACTGCTCGCAGTGCTTGTGGTAGGATTTTCTTACCGCTATCACTGCGAGTAGTTCAGGCTAAAAGACAACCAAGTGACGTGGTCGATGACGCTCCTTTACTAATTATGCACACCCATTAAACGCCCTTTTGACCGTTTGGCACGCCTGCGTTCGGATCTCCACTCCCCCGTTTTCAAGCACCTTCCCCTGTTACCACCCACAAACGGTACATTCTATCAATCAAATTAGCAGCCCCTCGCTGTTTTACGAGCGCACGATTTCCGATCGCAATGACTGTTTTGTGCATGCGCATACGCATGCGCAGTTGTGCGAACATCGCTCAGTGCGAACGAGCGGCCGCTTACGAGCGGCTCTGAATCAGGCCCAGAGTCGCAGTAGCGATTTCAGGCACATGCACGCAGAAGTGTATGGATAATGTATTGGGCATTCCTGGGAGCGGTGACTGGGAGGTGGCTATTCGGACGCACGGAGATGGTCCGTATTATGGGAGTGTGGCGAGCGTGTCGCTGAAGTGGTTGTATATACAGATGCTCACGTTGGAGGCCACACAGATGGAAAATCTGCACCTAGCATCGGGCTGCAGCAAGTTTTCATTTGGCGACCGATGGTGGCAGACAGATGAGGTGGGCATCTCAGGGGTAGACTTACAAGAGCTTCTAAAAATGAAAAGTGTAAGCGTTGCCTATAGCACCTCCTTCTGCATTTGCATTTTAAATGGATGGCATTGCACAGATGCTTGTGTGCGGCTTGTGTGTGGCTTATGTGCGGCTTGTCTGTGGCTTGTGTGCGGCTTGTGTGCGGCTTGTTTGCGTCTTGTGTGTGGCTTGTGTGCGGCTTGCGTGTGGCTTGCATGTGGCTTGTGTGCGGCTTGCGTGTGGCTTGTGTGCGGCTTGTGTGTGGCTTATGTGCGGCTTGTCTGTGGCTTGTGTGCGGCTTGTTTGCGTCTTGTGTGCGTCTTGTGTGTGGCTTGTGTGCGGCTTGCGTGTGGCTTGTGTGCGGCTTGTGTGCGGCTTGTGTGCGGCTTGTTTGCGTCTTGTGTGTGGCTTGTGTGCGGCTTGCGTGTGGCTTGTGTGTGGCTTGTGTGCGGCTTGCGTGTGGCTTGTGTGCGGCTTGTGTGTGGCTTATGTGCGGCTTGTCTGTGGCTTGTGTGCGGCTTGTTTGCGTCTTGTGTGCGTCTTGTGTGTGGCTTGTGTGCGGCTTGCGTGTGGCTTGTGTGCGGCTTGTGTGCGGCTTGTTTGTGGCTTGCATGTGGCTTGTGTGTGGCTTGTGTGCGGCTTGTTGTGTGTGGCTTCCGTGCGGCTTGTGTGTGGCTGTACAATTCCATCCATCTCTGAATCAGACCCAGAATGCGATAAATCCAGGCGTTAAACTGATTCCGCTCTATAAATGAAGTGACCTAGTGAAATGTATCTGAACCTGCCTAGTATGTGGTGCAGCGTTACACACCAGCGAGCAGAACAGTGCTGTGCTCAGGCCATGCTGGCACTAGGTGGATACAGTGTTTGCAAACAAGAGTACAAATGTGACCTCACCTCCCATAGGAACTGGGCTCATCTCCTGGAGACTGCTGGCAGCGGCCATTGCACATGCAGTATATGTACTAAGGGCCTGATTCAGACCCATTCGCTAGCGCTGTGTGCTCGCAAGCAACCCGATGTTCTGCGAAAGCGCATGTGCATGCTTCGTTCTGCGCGTTCGCAAACTACTCTGTGCGAGGCCGGTCGCTCACTTAGCAAAGACAGCCCAGTGTAATGAGTGACAGGAGAGGCCGTTTGTGGGTGGTAACAGGGGCAGGACACTAATAACGGAGGAGTAGAGGTGCGAACGCAGGCGTGCCTGAGTGTTTCAATGCCGTTTCTAAGGCGTGCATAATTAACAGGCAGCGTCATAGTACATGTCACATGCCTGTTTTTTACACTGATTTCCTCGCAGTGCCTGCGGTAAGGTAAGGCAACCACAAGCGCTGCGTTCACTACCCATGGTCCTTGATGTACCAATGTTTTAATACATTTCCTGGAGATGACGTGCGCTAGTGGGCGTCTCTACATATGCTAGTGGTTGTCTGCATACACAGAGCGATCGCTCGCACAGCTAAAGTAGGTGTGCTTATGCCTTAGCGAGCACTCGCTTCCCATGGCGCCACTTTGAAAAATTTGCATACGCTGGATGCAAGCGATCGCATCTAGCGAATGGGTCTGAATCAGGCGCTAACTCCTCTGTACCGCGGTATAAATGGGACTGATTGAAAGCCGTGCACGAAGCCGATGTTCATGCTTGTTGAGCGATTATTTTTTTTATACTGCGGGTGCGCGAATATCACTAAAAACTCCTATAGCGTACCTAACAATATCTGAGTCCTAAAATACGGGCGCCACGCTGGCCGAAGGCACATGTGTCTTAAAGGGGGTATGCAGGTAAGGGGTGCGGCCTTGTGGCAAGCCCCCAGTTTTATCATTCTGGGGGCGTGCCTAGAACTCCTGGAGATCCTGGTCTCTCCCCGCACTGTGAACAGATGCCATGCGCACGCCATCTATTCACTTATGGTGATACATAGTTTAGCATACTTTCCAACTGTCCCAACATCCCACCCGCAGGCTGCAGGTCTGGTCTGCACTATGCAGTGAGTGGATAGTACCATGCGCATGCACACAACATCCAGGGCCGGATTATGGGCCTGGGGCTGAAAATTATCCAGGGCCTATCGCGACCAGTGCTGTGTGGGTGTAGTCAGGGCCTGATTCTGACCCGCTCGCGAGCGCTGTACGCTCGCAAGTGAGTCGATGGTGCCGAAGTGCGCGCACGACGGAGGGAGCTCTGTCGTGCGCATGCGCGAGACCCGGCGAGCAACGGGGAATCCGTCGCTCGGGGTCTCGCACCAAAGGGGGCGTGCTGTCGATGGTGAGTGACAGCACGCCCCCTTTGGTGGGCGTGCCGGGGGCGTGGCTGCCAGACGGAGGCGTTCCCATGGGAACGCCTACCGTCTGGGTCCGGCCCCACTGACACCACTAGTGATGTCAGTGGGAGTGATTTTGTCTCTGATAGAGCCAAAATCACTCCTGGGCTTGCGGCAGCGAGACCCTACCGCAGGGTCTCGTCGCAAGCCCGATGGTCGCGATGGTCTTGACCATCGCGACCATCATCATGGACGCTCGCTATAGCTGTGGGTGGTAACCCACAGCTATGCGAGCGTCCAAGAGGCCGCTCCATTTTTAGGTAGGAGGGCTCTGATTCAGAGCGAGCGCTCTGGTCAGAGCGTCCGGCTCTGAATCCGGCCCTCAGTCCCGTGTGGGCGTGTACACTCCTTACACTATCAGCCCCAATGTTTCCCTAAATATGTAATCGGAGATAAAAATTCTGAGAAACAAAACCCACAAATACAGTTTCAATACACATGATTTCTGGCCGAAAACAGCCCGGGGAGAGCTGGGCACGCCACTAGCATTCTAAAGAATGGCGGTATGAGCCTCAGCCACTTCACCAAAATGACGTACAACAGGAGTGTGACTGCCCCCTTTTCATACTTCTCTAGAATGCTTTAGATGAATGATAGCTAGAATCTGATTACGGCCTGATTCAGACCCGGTCGCAAGTCTCCGTTCGCCCGCTAACCACCGATGTTTTTGTTCTGCGCACGCGCATAAGACGAAGTGCACGTGTGCGAACCAGTCACTGCGATCGTGAGGCGATCGCAGTCAGTACTCAGACTCCCCGCAAGCATGAGTGACAGGAAGTGGCGTTTGTGGGTGGTGACGTGGGGGTGGTCGGGGTGAAGGCAGGCGTATTTGTGCATCTGAACACCGTTTCATGGGCGTACATAATTAAGACGCGTCGTCAGCTTACGTAGCAGTGCCTGCGGCAGGGTCAAGTCAACCACAAGCAGTGCACATGGGTCCGGTCAGCCGATGTTACCGATTATTAAGTGAACTTCCTATATATGACGGATGTGACAAACGAAAAGTGGGCGCCTTATTTCAGGCTGGTGGGCGTCTAGTTTCTTACGGCAAAAGATAGTGGACATGGTAAAGTTTTGCTAGCGGTTGCCAGATTTGCATACTTTCACTGCGGACGGCTGCGTGCGTCCTTGTATTAGCGAGCGGGTCTGAATCAGGCCCTTAGTCCATTTAGATGACTACATGAGTCTGGATTTGACTTTGTACGTCTACTAACTGTTTTGTTTCTCTTCTGCGTCAGCAGTTGGGGCTCTCTGTGGAGAGACAGATTCGGACACTACGTTCTTCATTCAGTGGTATAGGTACCCCCTAACCATCTAGGATCGCCCAATGGTAACGCCAGTTCTGGACCTAAGCACAGCAAGATTGGCGCTCAAGTCCTTAGTTCCAAAAACAGGTTTCAGATGTCTCCATTTCAGCTGTTCATAGACAACAGGATAGCAACCATATGTTCTAATATCATAGTGGTGACGCTCATCCCATATCTCCATGCAGGGAAGCGCTGGAGACCTGGGATTGGTCAGTTCCTATTTGTACCAGCGCGTTTCGCTAGACAGGGTGGATCGCTATCCTTCCAGATGTGGATCTTCTTTTTTTTTATTTGGGAACCCATCTATAGTGCAAATCCTTCTCTATGTCTCAAAAATATGGACAAAGGGAGCATGGAAGATGGACGTTAGTGCTGAAGTCATGGGGTGAGTTGCAACGTTAGGAGCACAATTAAGGATAAACATTTACAACATTTACAAACATGATCCAGTATCTATGCTAAATTGTATGTGTAAGAAGAAGAATGGGTGCTGGACTGTTACTGAGATTCAGTTGGCCAGCCAACACATCTCTCAGAAGGGAAATTCCATTGTGAGGGCTTGTGGTGTTCGGTGAAAGGATGTGAAGCCCCTGGTATCTCCCCTGATGATGTGTTAATGCTTATTAGCACCACCGTACAGGCCAGAGGAATGTGAGGACACTGATAGGGGGAAATAACCTTGTAATGTCTGACACAATGAAGTGTGTGTCTGTGTGTACGTGTGTGTCTGTGTGTCTTTTAGATATCATACCTGAGAACCTCACTCAGCTCTTGGATGGCTTGGGGGCGCATAGTTTTCTTAATATGAAATCTAACCCAACAAGGAAGTGGGCGTGTACTTCTGTGTGAACCGGGGGAGGGGGGGTGGGTTACATTGGAGTATTAGTAAATATGCAGTGTGTCCATATATTCTTTGGCCAGTAAACGAACCTTCATGTTTATTTATTACTAAAATGTTAAATAACGTTCATTGGAGTTTATCAGACAGAAGTGCCCAGGAATCTATCTGAGGTACCTGCAGGGTCAGATGCCGCTCCAAGGCCCTTCCCTGGCGCACATCTGTGCGTCTAAATGTGGAAGGACCGAGGCGCCCTCCGACGGCGTGCGTAGACTCTGCAATACCGATCAGTGCATCTTTAGACGCACCATCTGTCGCACCATTGAGGCATATAGCTGCACTTACTCGTACCCACGGTAATTGAATTGAGCCCCATGTGTTAAAACTGCGTTGTCATGGTGTCGGTCATGTGACATGCAGCTGCCATCGCGGCGTTGGTCCGTTGTCATCTCGCAGTTGAGAAGCTTACTCCAGTAATCCACCACTCGTACACAGTTCTGCTACTTAATATGGGGCCCTGATTCAGTGAAACCCAATGGTTCTGTACAACTCCAATTTTGAGAGACCTGCGCACGCAGATGACCTGTACTGCCCATGTGCAGGTCTTCCTCTGCGAGATCGCTCTCAGGGCCCACAAGCTGTACCCTGATTGACAGGCTGGGGCTGTTTGGGGGAGTGGGCGTGATGTGCCCCCGTTTTCTGGGGGTGCCGACACAGACTTCCTGGCCTCGGCTTCGGAGGTTGCTCAGATTGCCAATGCTCTTGCAAACGTTCAGATGCTGCATCCTAGGGGCTAATTCAGCATTGCACGTAATCTAGCTTGTTTCTAAAATTATCGCAATGTGTATTCTAGAGGGTACATTTAGTAAAGTGAGAGTTTTTAGAAGTGGAGATGTTACCCATAGCAACCATTCAGATTCTACTTAACATTTAACTAGCACCTTCTAGAAGATAATAGCTAGAATCTGATTGGTTGCTATGGGAACATCTCCACTTCTATAAATTCTCACTTTAGTAAATTTACCCCTCGATGTTCCTTGTGTGTGAATTTTGGAGGACAGTGATGGAGACAGCACGGAGCCATGTATAGTTGTGTTTGTATGAGACCAGCAGCCTCCCTGTAAGGATAATAACCCCTCCCTTGCCAGAGTGTCTTTGAATGAAGCCTTTATTTGTGGAATGTAGACGCACCGGTAGGCGTGAGTGGGTGGCACACTGCATACCAATGAATAGTATGTATATATAATATTTCCTTTTACCTTCCCAAGACCTGGGAAACAGCCAGTCATTGCGCACACTAATATCAACGGCATTACTCCACTTTCATGCTATGCTATTTTTTATTCATTGTTAATTTCTAAGAACTCATAAGGGAAAGTTTATAACAAAAAAAAAATGTGCAAAAATCATTTTAAGAACAAATCATCTCTGGCAAGGATTGCACAGGATTTCCAGGACTCGTCCCCTCCGATAGTATTATAAACAGTACGAGATGTGAAAGTTGGATGAAGTTTTAAGTATTATTTTTTTGTTCCTTATTTACAATATAAATAATGTAAATAAAAAAAAAATAGCTCCACTGAAGACCTGGAGGCTGAGGGCCTGATTTAGGGCCTGATTCAGACCCGTTCGCGAGCGCACAGCGCTCGCAAGCGGGTTGATGGTGGGCCAGTGCGCACGTGCGGCATGCACAATGTGCGTGTCCGGCGTGCGCAACACGCGTGCGCAAGCCCCATAGCGAGTGAGAAATCAATCGCTCCGGGGCTCGCAACAAAACTGGGCGGCTGTGGATGTTGATCGACAGCTCACCACGTTTTGTAGGCAGGGAGGGGGGGCGGCTGAACAAATGGAGGCGTTCCCGAAGGAACGCCTGCCGTTTGTGGGCGGCCCTACTGACATATCTAGTGATTAGAGCAGGAAGTCCACTTGGGCTTGCGAGACCTGGGACCCTACCACAGGGTCTCCTCGCAAGCCCGATGGTCGCGATAATGGTGCCCATCTCCTGCCAGCTCGCACTAGATGTGGGTGGGCACCCACAGCTTTGTGAGCGGACAGGAAAAAAATAAAAAATTCCTCCCCGCCCTAATTCAGATCGTACGCTCGCAAATAGCGAGCGCCTCTGAATCAGGCCCTTAGAGATGGTCTGAATTGCAGAGATGAACACAGGCGACTGTGCAATTCCGTCCATGCGAGGCCTGATAATCTGCGTCCACCGACGCAAATCCTGACCTCTTCCCTCCTGGAAAACTGTGGCCAGCCACGCCCCCGTTGTGTCTCACAAACGCTGCAGCGCGTCAATTATGCTGCATCTTGGGGGGGGGGTCTGCGAGTCACCTAATTACTATTGTGTACCCTAAAGCTCTACACAACGGGAAGCCGCCGTACCAGTTTTTATCAGGCTCCTTCAGAGTGACTATACCTATTAAAACCGGTATTATTCAAGTTGCCACTGGTATTATTATATGATGATTACCACCATTGTCCTATAGAGAGGTTCAATTATCTACATTCGTTTCCAATACCATTTCTATGATCTATTGGACACAGCATGTGTCCAGTTTAATGGTATATTAGTGCAAGTACCTATTGACACTGTTTACATCGTTATACGTAATGTGTAATGACTATATATATGTTTTCAGAGTTGAACTGCAGTTCATCTATTCATGTGTATAATAAATGTATATATTTAAAATTTTCACAGCCTATGTTTTATGTATAGGGATTAGCGCAGACACCTAATTTGTATTTCTGGTTTTTTTGTGGGTGATTTGCAGGTATCCCTCTGGTGTCAGCAGCAAGTCTCTATATTAGACACCACCTGAGCAAGCAGCGTACCATTTCTTCTTTTTCCTAAATATTTGCTGCATAGAGAATTTTTGTGATGTATTTATTTCATTAAACGCGCAGAGTTATTATATGTGTCTTTATTTGAGACTTTGGACCTCATTCAGAGTCGGTCGTAAGCGGCCGCTCGGTCGTACGCCTAACGACCGCAAAACTGAAAAAGGAAGCGATCGCACGGCCGGTCGGTTGCAACCAAAGTGACACCCATACGTGAACAATGCACCTCCTCTAGCTAGCGAGTGATAGCAGCTAGCGATCGAGCCAATCGTTGTCAGTCGCTGTATGTTAATTTTCTTCTGATGGTTGCGGCTGCTTGTGTTGTGTGCAAATTACACCAAAAATTAACAAAAAGCCGCATAGAATAAGCCATCCCCCTGAAATATATCTATTCTTATTATTCTCTAATGCAAACGCAGCTGAATCAATTACAAGCCAATTAGCAGTGCTATTAGTAACAACAAACGATTATTAGCTGCTTGCACTGTGTGGCACAAAATAGAAACATCAAACATAACATCAGTCACATTCGACAGTATCGATTGTACTCTGGGGCTTGAGAGAGCAATTACCCAACCTCAAGCTGTACGATCAGCCAGGCCTCTAACCTGCTCGCGGAGTGACGTTTTACTACTTCCGGCCTTCTATGTCGGTCGTAGCAGGAAATTTATGTACGCCCCTAAAAACGGTGAGGAACGCCTGCGTTTTCAGACCACCACCCCCGTCAACACCCACAAACGGCCTTTCATGTCAATCAACTCTCGGAAGCCACTTCCTGCTCGTAAGCCGTACGATCTACAGCATTTTGGATCGCAAGGTCTCGTACGCACATGTGCACAACTAACCGTACGCATGCGTGGTTTGGAAACATCGGATGCGTACGACCGAGCGGCCGCTTACTACCGACTCTGAATGAGGTCCATTATCTGTTCAACATTGTGGCGTTTTACTTGTTGTTATTAGTGGTCTTTGGCCCTGATTCAGAGCCGGACGCTCTGACCAGAGCGCTCGCTCTGAATCAGGGCCCACCTCCATAATTATGGAGCGTCCTCCTGGACGCTCGTATAGCTGTGGGTCAAAACCCACAGCCTATACGAGCGTGCAGGTTGATGGTCGCGATGGTCTTGACCATCGCGACCATCGCCACTGCGAGCCGGAGCCTGCGGTTGAGTTTCTCAACCGCAAGGCCCAGAGTGATTTTGGCTCTATCAGAGCCAAAATCACTCCCACTGACGCCGGCTTCTGACGGTAGGCGTCCCCTTGGGAACGCCCCCGTCTGGGAGGCACGCCCCCGGTACGCCCACCAAAGGGGGCGTGCTGTCAATCAACATCGACAGCACGCCCCCTTTGATCAGACACAACGAGCGAAGGAAAGTCCTTCACTCGTCGCGTCTCGCGCATGCGCACGACGGAGCTCCCTCCGTCGTGCGCATGCTCAGTGCACACCATCGACCCACTTGCGAGCGGACAGCCGCTCACGAGTGGGTCTGAATCAGGCCCTTTATTATTTAGTAAATGTCCTTCATGATGTTTTGGGTACATTTGGACTCAGAGAGAGGACATTAATGTAACACAAAGAATAACATGTTTCATATAGGAGACCCCGTGAGGACAGTAACTTTCCTGCCCTCTGATGTCACAAACAATTCTAGAAATAGATTCTTATTGCAGATTATAGCAGTCTGTACAACGTACGATATATCATTTTGTACCTTACTGTGGGGCCCATTTATCATTGTATATTTGTGGCTATATCCCAGAAAATACCTGTTCGGGGGTTAATCGCAAAAATTAAGTTTCCTCCGAAACCCTCCCCCGGCAATGGCGGCCGTGCATGTGCAGTCAGCGGGACTGCGCATGTGCGCCAGACCCCACAGCTCTCCAGGCACGTCGCACGGACGGGCGATCCAGGCGCTATGATCTCATTTTGAAATACGATCATGGGGGTTCTGTCATACCCATATCGCATTGCAAGTGTGATCATTAATAAATGGGGGTCTGTACTGGTTAGCGATGGTGGTCGGAGAGAGGATTTATTCGCGAAGGGAGTGACAGGTAGATGGCGTTCGGGGGAGTTACATTCTCTGTAAAGCGTTACAGAATATACGTACGCTGTATAAATAACTGGTATTAAATAGCAAGTCCCAGCCTGAGAATCATTAAACTGAAGAAGCTGCTCATAAAAGAGGTTCTGGTAACATACAGGTGTATACGTGTAAAATAACTGTATAATTATAATTTATTTATAAGGCGCCACAAAGCTCTGCAACACTGGAGATTCTGCCTAACAAATCAAATATTAAAAAACATATGTTTTGATTCCCTGTCCCTGGATGTGTTTTATGACGTATTCCGGCGATCTTTCATTTGTAATTGCCGCTATAAGTGGCGATAAGAAATGATAATTAACGGGTCTAATGGTGCGTACACACGGTACGATCAGTCAACGATAATGATATCGCTGACTGATCGTCCTGCACCTTCCCGGAGTTCTGGATGATCGATATCGATCATCCAGCACACCACCAACCCACCAACGACTTGCGATCAATGATCGTGGGTCCCAATAGTAACCTGGTCGATATCCACCAGGTTGGCTTACATGCACGGGCGATGGACGATATATTTATCGTCCATAAGTACCCGCGCATCGCAGGTCATTGGTGGGATAGAAGGGACCAAAAAATGCACGATATGAACGATAAAGTTTTGATCGATATTGTTACGTACCGTGTGTACGTACTTTATAACATGATCATTAATGAATATGCTGCTTTGTATCTAACGAGTCTGCAGAGGGTACAACGATATATACTGCACCAGAGCAGTAGATGTTTATCACAGTCCTGGGTACAGAATTATATTTTACCTCATATATGCAGCTTTGGGTATGTCTCTCATTGCCCATTTCTCAGTAAGTGTTAGTACCGCTATCCCAGTGTAAGCGGATGCCCCTGTATGAGCAAGATATTTGCATGTGGCTCATACAGGTAGGAAGTAGTTTTGCATATTTTGCATAATTTGATGTTGGCAAAAGCTACAAGTTCCTTTTTTCTCAAACTCTTCATACAACAAAAAAACAAACAAGAACAAATTCTATGTAAATGTTACAGAGCTTTTAAGGACATCACATGACCTCAGGGTTACTCAGGCCAAAGGGCCTGATTCAGAGCCGCACGTAAGCGGCCGTTCGTTCCGAGCGATGTATGCCCAACTGCGCATGCGTACGGATCGTAACACGCATGCGCGAAACAGTCAGTGCAGATGAAAATCGTTTGTTCGCTAAATAGCGAATGCCTGCTAATATGAGTGACAGGAGGAGGCGTATGTGGGTGGTAACAGGGGAAGGTGCTTGAAAACGGGGAGTGGAGATCAGAACGCAGGCGTGCTTAAAGGTCAAAACGGGCGTTTTATGGGTGTGCATAATTAATACAGCAGCGTCACTGACCACGTCACTGGGTTATTTTATAGCCAGAACTGCTCGCAAATTTGTGGTAGCAAAAACCAACCAAAAGAATAGCAAGCAGTTCATACACTGGTCGATGTACTCGATTAATCTAATAAATAGCGGACATGACGTAGGATGCGAGCGGCCAGGGGGCGTATTTTTCAAAAAAACGACCGCAAGTTTTGTTCGCTCGTTCAGACATGGAGGCGTGAACAGACCGCAAAGAGCGAACGGTTCATTTGAATAGCCACCCCTATTTTCTGGACGTGCGAGCGCTAATTGCGTCCGGCTTTGAATCAGGCCCAATGTCCCTGACTCCATGTTTTGTTTTGTTTTTGTCAGTGCTGTTTCTCAAAAGGTCAGAGGTCGGCCCCACCCCCAAACTCTACACATCCCTGGCCACTTCATTGACGCCTACCACGCACACGCATTATAAATTTACAGTCAGGTCCATAAATATTGGGACAATATTTATGGACCTGACTGTATGTGGCACTGATAACACATCAGATTAATGGTGATCACCGCCCATCCTGCTGGAATACATTTTTGTAAACATGAATATTGATTTTTGTTAAGATCATATCCCTGCAGTGAGGGCACATAAAGCGGCCTAGGAAGATGGGTATTTATGTCCCGGCCTTGCCCTCTCACTAATCACAACTCCCCATGCTTTGGAGCTGTCCCCTGTGAGAAGCTGTGGAAAGGACGGAGCCAGGATCTGCAGAGCAGGGTGTCAGAGCCTGCACGCAGAGGAACTTGCTGGATGTTTTTGCACAGTGAATGCTGCCTGCTAATGTTCCACTGACCCAGATTAGCAGGCCGAGGTTTCTGCAGCCAGACGAGTGCTGCAGTGAGCAGACACACCCAGCAGCTCTGTGCCAGCCCGACAAGTGTGACCTCAGTTTGCTGAACGCTGGCTGCCAGCCCAGGCCTCACTGCAAGGAGAGCTGCAGCGGGGACCATTCTACTGGTGCGTTACCAACATACAACGGTTACAACCCAGCCCATCGCCTTCTAGATTGTTACTTGTCTTTCTTTATCCAGCTTTTTTATTTTTTTTTTATTCGCTTTGGGTTTTATGCACATTCAGTCCAGCACTGCTTTTAAAATTGCTGTTTTAAAAGTCACCGGGTGAATTGGCAAAACAATTGTAGAGTTTAAAAACCGTCGCTCAGTACACGAGGCCCAGACTGTTTTTTATCCTTTGCGCTAGGTGGCGTTGGCCAGGGCTAGTGAACAGACAAAAAAAAAGACAAAGGGGGAGATGTATCAAGCAGGGTACGAGAGTGGAGAAGGGGACAAGCGGTGAAGTTTCCCATAGCAACCAATCAGCATCTACCTATCATTTTATATAATGTATTTGATAAATGCTGACTGGTTGCTATGGACAATTTCTCCACTGTTTGATACATCTCCCCCAAGCGTTTTCCTGATCACGTTGTTATGTTATCCCATTCAGGCCTACTGTGACTCAAAATCATATCTTTGATACACTCTGCAGGAGCAGCAGAAGGGGGCATGGGGCGTACAAGTCTGCGGCACAGGGTGTTGTGGTGATGAGGAGGCAGTCTGTAACTAGGGATAGGCAATATATTTCTATCGTAGAAATACTGCAGTCATAAATAATGACAGTAAGACAGTGATGCTATTCTATTACTAGACTATGCAGAGTTGCTTTTTTTTGTGACAGAGGTGCATTATGCATTAACGCTGCTTGAGAATGGAATCTCTGTCTGTAGCCAAGATAAAGGAGGGAGAAGAGTGTGGAGAATTGCAGGGGTAAAGGTGAGGGAGAGAGAACTGCAGGAAGAGAGAGGGGTGCAGCTGGGAGGAGAGTGGGAGAGAGAGCTGCAGGAAGAGAGAGGGGTGCAGCTGGGAGGAGAGTGGGAGAGAGAACTGCAGGAAGAGAGAGGGATGCAGCTGGGAGGAGAGAGTGGGAGAGAGAACTGAAGGAAGAGAGAGGGGTGCAGCTGGGAGGAGAGAGTGGGAGAGAGAACTGAAGGAAGAGATAGGGGTGCAGCTGGGAGGAGAGTGGGAGAGAGAACTGAAGGAAGAGAGAGGAGTATAGCTGGGAGGAGAGTGGGAGATAACTGCAGGAAGAGAGAGGGGTGCAGCTGGGAGGAGAGTGGGAGAGAGAGCTGCAGGAAGAGAGAGGGGTTCAGCTGGGAGGAGAGTGGGAGAGAGAACTGCAGGAAGAGAGAGGGGTGCAGCTGGGAGGAGAGTGGGAGAGAGAACTGCAGGAAGAGAGAGGGGTGCAGCTGGGAGGAGAGTGGGAGATAACTGCAGGAAGAGAGAGGGGTGCAGCTGGGAGGAGAGTGGGAGAGAGAACTGCAGGAAGAGAGAGGGGTGCAGCTGGGAGGAGAGTGGGAGAGAGAACTGAAGGAAGAGAGAGGAGTATAGCTGGGAGGAGAGTGGGAGATAACTGCAGGAAGACAGAGGGGTGCAGCTGGGAGGAGAGTGGGAGAGAGAGCTGCAGGAAGAGAGAGGGGTGCAGCTGGGAGGAGAGTAGGAGAGATAACTGCAGGAAGAGAGAGGGGTGCAGCTGGGAGGAGTGGGAGAGAGAACTGCAGGAAGAGAGAGGGGTGCAGCTGGGAGGAGAGTGGGAGATAACTGCAGGAAGAGAGAGGGGTGCAGCTGGGAGGAGAGTGGGAGAGATAACTGCAGGAAGAGAGAGGGGTGCAGCTGGGAGGAGAGTGGGAGATAACTGCAGGAAGAGAGAGGGGTGCAGCTGGGATGAGAGTGGGAGAGATAACTGCAGGAAGAGAGAGGGGTGCAGCTGGGAGGAGAGTGGGAGAGAGAACTGAAGGAAGAGAGAGGAGTATAGCTGGGAGGAGAGTGGGAGATAACTGCAGGAAGACAGAGGGGTGCAGCTGGGAGGAGAGTGGGAGAGAGAGCTGCAGGAAGAGAGAGGGGTGCAGCTGGGAGGAGAGTGGGAGAACTGCAGGAAGAGAGAAGGGTGCAGCTGGGAGGAGAGTGGGAGATAACTGCAGGAAGAGAGAGGGGTGCAGCTGGGAGGAGAGTGGGAGAGAGAACTGCAGGAAGAGAGAGGGGTGCAACTGGGAGGAGAGTGGGAGAGAGAACTGCAGGAAGAGAGAGGGGTGCAACTGGGAGAAGACTGGGAGAGAGAACTGCAGGAAGAGAGAGTGGTGCAACTGGGAGAAGAGTGGGAGAGAACTGAAGGAAGAGAGAGGAGTGTAGCTGGGAGGAGAGTGGGAGAGAACTGCAGGAAGAGAGAGGGGTGCAGCTGGGAGGAGGAGAGTGGAAGAGAACTGCAGGAAGAGAGAGGGGTGCAGATGGGAGTAGAGTGGGAGAGAACTGAAGGTAGAGAGAGGAGTATAGCTAGGAGGAGGAGAGTGGGAGAGAGAACTGCAGGAAGAGAGAGGGGTGCAGATGGGAGGAGGAGAGTGGGAGAGAGAACTGCAGGAAGAGAGAGGGTGCAGCTGGGAGGAGAGTGGGAGAGAGAACTGCAGGAAGAGAGAGGGGTGCAGCTGGGAGGAGAGTGGGAGAGAGAACTGCAGGAAGAGAGAGGGGTGCAGATGGGAGGAGGAGAGTGGGAGAGAGAACTGCAGGAAGAGAGAGGGTGCAGCTGGGAGGAGAGTGGGAGAGAGAACTGCAGGAAGTGAGAGGGGTGCAGCTGGGAGGAGAGTGGGAGAGAGAACTGCAGGAAGAGAGAGGAGTATAGCTGGGAGGAGAGTGGGAGAGAGAACTGCAGGAAGAGAGAGGGGTGCAGCTGGGAGGAGAGTGGGAGAGAGAACTGCAGGAAGAGAGAGGGGTGCAGCTGGGTGGAGAGTGGGAGAGACAACTGCAGGAAGAGAGAGGGGTGCAGCTGGGAAGAATGAGTGGGAGAGAGAACTGCAGGGAGAGGAGTGCAGCTGTAAGTAAGGAGTGGGAGAGACAACTGCAGGAAGATAGAGGAGTGTAGCTGGGAGGAGAGTGAGAAAGAGAAGTGCTAGAAGAAAGAGGGGTGTAGTTTGGAGGAGAGTGGGGGAGAGAAGTGCAGGAAGAGAGGGGTGCAGCTGGGAGGAGAGAACTGCAGGAAGAGAGAGGGTGGGAGAGAGAACTGAAGGAAGAGAGGGGTGCAGCTGGGAGTAGAATGGGAGAGAACTGCAGGAAGAGAGAGGAGTGTAGCTGGGAGGAGGAGAGTGGGAGAGAGAACTGCAGGAAGAGAGAGGAGTGTAGCTGGGAGGAGGAGAGTGGGAGAGAGAACTGCAGGAAGAGAGAGGGGTGCAGCTGGGAGTAGAATGAGAGAGAACTGCAGGAAGAGAGAGGAGTGTAGCTGGGAGGAGGAGAGTGGGAGAGAGAACTGCAGGAAGAGAGAGTAGTGTAGCTGGGAGGAGGAGAGTGGGAGAGAGAACTGCAGGAAGAGAGAGGGGTGCAGCTGGGAGGAGAGTGGGAGAGAACTGCAGGAAGAGAGAGGAGTATAGCTGGGAGGAGGAGAGTGGGAGAAAGAACTGAAGGAAGAGAGAGGGGTGCAGCTGGGAGGAGAGTGGGAGAGAGAACTGCAGGAAGAGAGAGGGGTGCAGCTGGGAGGAGAGTGGGAGAGAGAACTGCAGGAAGAGAGAGGGGTGCAGATGGGAGGAGGAGAGTGGGAGAGAGAACTGCAGGAAGAGAGAGGGGTGCAGCTGGGAGGAGAGTGGGAGAGAGAACTGCAGGAAGTGAGAGGGGTGCAGCTGGGAGGAGAGTGGGAGAGAGAACTGCAGGAAGAGAGAGGAGTATAGCTGGGAGGAGAGTGGGAGAGAGAACTGCAGGAAGAGAGAGGGGTGCAGCTGGGAGGAGAGTGGGAGAGAGAACTGCAGGAAGAGAGAGGGGTGCAGCTGGGTGGAGAGTGGGAGAGACAACTGCAGGAAGAGAGAGGGGTGCAGCTGGGAAGAAAGAGTGGCAGAGAGAACTGCAGGGAGAGGAGTGCAGCTGTAAGTAAGGAGTGGGAGAGACAACTGCAGGAAGATAAAGGAGTGTAGCTGGGAGGAGAGTGAGAAAGAGAAGTGCTAGAAGAAAGAGGGGTGTAGTTTGGAGGAGAGTGGGGGAGAGAAGTGCAGGAAGAGAGGGGTGCAGCTGGGAGGAGAGAACTGCAGGAAGAGAGAGGGTGGGAGAGAGAACTGAAGGAAGAGAGGGGTGCAGCTGGGAGTAGAATGGGAGAGAACTGCAGGAAGAGAGAGGAGTGTAGCTGGGAGGAGGAGAGTGGGAGAGAGAACTGCAGGAAGAGAGAGGAGTGTAGCTGGGAGGAGGAGAGTGGGAGAGAGAACTGCAGGAAGAGAGAGGGGTGCAGCTGGGAGTAGAATGAGAGAGAACTGCAGGAAGAGAGAGGAGTGTAACTGGGAGGAGGAGAGTGGGAGAGAGAACTGCAGGAAGAGAGAGGAGTGTAGCTGGGAGGAGGAGAGTGGGAGAGAGAACTGCAGGAAGAGAGAGGGGTGCAGCTGGGAGGAGGAGAGTGGGAGAGAGAACTGCAAGAAGAGAGATGGGTGCAGCTGGGAGGAGAGTGGGAGAGAACTGCAGGAAGAGAGAGGAGTGCACCTTGGAGGTAACAGGTGCACATTAACTTTGAACAAGTCTCTGAGCGCTATCACCAGAGGATGGTAGGATGCGCAGAGCGGGCCGCGCTGTGATGGCCTCATTCTGTGCTGGGCTCGGAGCAGGTGGGAATGCGAGCTGGCAGTATAGATTACAATACAGACACTGTCGGCCTGTTATATCCTCGTGTAATTATAGCATCTTTCTGCAGCTTTTGTAAGACGCTCTGTGACACATGAACCTTACACCAGCAGCGTTCACTACAAACCTCTCATAGTATTCTACATAAGTCATAGCCCCCTCCAAACGCCGTGTTACTGGCCAATAAGACCTGGCTGCTGGAGGAGAGGTAGGCTCAAGGCCAAGCCGAAGCGTCTTTAACCCAGTCAGGTCTTTGTCGGACATTAATATCCTGAGGCGATTAATATTCTTCTATCTCACCAATGAGCTCCATCAGTAACTAGCAAACACAGATATGCCGGCCACAGGACATTTTGCTCTATATATATTTCAGGTTATGACTGGTGCTGACATCACTTTTACATTTATTAATTTTTTTTTTTTTCGGGACCACTGTTTTAAAAACTAATAGGGCTCTTGCTCTCTAGATATTATGGGGGAGATGTATCAAAATCTTCGAGAGAAAAAGAAAAAGTGGAGAAGTTACCAATTAG
This sequence comes from Taudactylus pleione, assembly GCA_031769625.1. Taxonomy (NCBI): domain Eukaryota; kingdom Metazoa; phylum Chordata; class Amphibia; order Anura; family Myobatrachidae; genus Taudactylus; species Taudactylus pleione. The sequence goes on along the minus strand of JAUIMM010000013.1, from coordinate 271,172 downwards.
CAACCAATCAGCTTCTAACTGTCACAGACTGTGGTAGATAAATGATAGCTAGAAGCTAATTGGTTGTTATGTTCAACTATAACTTTATCAGTCTCTAAGGTTTGATGCATCTCCCCTCTAACACATATTACATTTATATATGTAATAGCTTAAAGAAAAAAAAAAAAAACCCGTATACAGTATTTATCTTTGTTTGTGCTAGCAATGGAACTGGATGCCCAGTGTGTGTCTTGTGGCTAGCGCGCCTGAGCCTCTGCACTGGGGCCCTGGGTTTGATTTCCAATCTCACCAGGGCCTTATCGGTGTGGAGTTTACACGTTCTCTCCCATGTTTGGATGCGGTGGTTTACTCCTCAGAGACGGACATTTGAATTGCAAGCTCCAATGAGGCAGTGACCAATATGAACAGCTACTGAGAACTCCAAGATGGCTGCCTGAGCCTGCCTCATCCTCTGTGGTAATTTCATTTGTTCTGAGTCCTATAAGGAGGAAAAGACCTACATAGGTAGCATTATTACATAGGGGTTACGTTTCTGCACGCTGTGGTGGCAATTGTCTCCACAATGTGTGGCATCAAAAATTACATAAACCCCCCCCCCCCCCAAACTGTTGGTGTTAGCCCCTTATTATTCCCCACTCCCAGTCACTCTGATGAGACCGCCAGTGTTGGGAGGCATATCATTATTTTTACTGGAGCTGTGCTCTATTTTGCTTTCAACATTCTAATGTGCTATATGAAAGTATTCCAGAAAGTTTATATCATACTCGCCTACTCTTCCAGAACGGCCTTGAGGCTCCTGAAAAACGTTTGGCGCTCCCGGACGCCTAGAAAAGTGCATGTCTTCCGGCCAGCCGCCAACTGTCCGTATGCCCACGGACCCCCCCCCCCCCAGCACCTCTACACACACCCCCGCAGTGGAGAGGGAAGGGGCGATGACACAATTCACGCTGAATCACGTCATTGTGGCCCCAGACCCCTGCTTCACAATGACAGTCATCTCTGCATTATGTAGTGGGGGTGTGGCCACAATGACGCAATCGCGCGGTCATGCCCCCGCTTGTCCCCTAATGCCGCGCCATGTCCCCGCCCCACGTCCCTGCTGTGCTGACCGGTCTGCCCCTTCCCTGAGAGGGCAGCCAGAATGTTGTCAAGTATGGTTTATGTTTAGTGAAAATTAAAATGTGCTCATCACCTGCACGCAGTAAAGGCAGCCATATTATGGGCTGAAATAGTAGCCTCAAGACAGAAGCCTTTCAGTTCCTCTTGGCGATGTCACTGGCTCCTAGTGAATGGATAAGCTGCATTCCCAGTGATGTCACTTGTTCTTAGGGAATGGATAGGCTGCATTCTCAGTGATGTCACTGGTTCCTAGTGAGTGAATCGGCTGCATTCTCAGTGATGTCACTGGTTCCTAGTTAATGGATAGGCTGCATTCTCAGTGATTTCACTGGTTCCTAGTGAATGGATAGACTGCATTCTCAGTGATGTCACTGGTTCCTAGTTAATGGATAGGCTGCATTTTCAGTGATGTCACTGGTTCCTAGTGAGTGAATCGGCTGCATTCTCAGTGATGTCACTGGTTCCTAGTGAGTGGATAGGCTGCATTCTCAGTGATGTTACTGGTTCCTAGTGACTGGATAGGCTACATTCTCAGTGATGTCACTGGTTCCTAGTTAATGGATAGGCTGCATTTTCAGTGATGTCACTGGTTTTTAGTGAGTGAATCGACTGCATTCTCAGTGATGTCACTGGTTCCTAGTGAATGGATAGGTTGCATTCTCAGTGATGTCATTGGTTTCTAGTGACTGGATAGGCTGCATTCTCAGTGATGTAATTGGTTCCTAGTGAATGGATAGGCTGCATTCTCAGTGATGTCACTGGCTCCTAGTGAATGGATAGGCTGCATTCTCAGTGATGTCATTGGTTCCTAGTGAATGGATAGGCCGCATTCTCAGTGATGTCACTGGCTCCTAGTGAATGGATAGGCTGCATTCTCAGTGATGTCACTGATTCCTAGTGAATAGGTGGGCTGCATTCTCAGTGATGTCACTGGTAGCTAGTGCATGCTTAGGCTGCATTCTCAGTGATGTCACTGGTTCCTAGTGAATGGTGAGGCTGCACTCTGTGATGTCATTGGCTACATTCCCATGACTATTAGTTAATCTCACAAAATGGCTGCCTCTGTGGTGTGTCGGTGCACCCGAATAATTTCTGCACATATCATCAGCTAGACAAGAAAATTATATCATTCTAAATTACTTATTATATCATTCTAAATTAAATGTAATCATTAAGAAAAACTGCATGCATCATCTCTTGTGTTCAAACGAATACATGTTTGTCAAACACTTCTTTAAATAAAGATGAATGATTATTGTTATAAGTCTGTATACAGAATATAAAATGAGATTAGACACCATTACACTGACAACAAGGCAGCAATACACTATATAATGGACAATAAAAGCAATATCCGTACTGAAAATGACGTGCGTGCGCTCTGGAGTAATTACGGGAGATATAGTTATTAATTATCTATTCCATCAATCAAGCATCTCCTATCCCATTACACGCTCATCCTCTTGTTACCTAATTACAATTTAATTGTTTGTGGCCGGTAAGATGAGCTGTGGCATACATGTGTACAATCCTCTCCTCACAGCTGGAAGCCTGCGACTAGTTGTGTGAATGCAACGTCTGGTGTGTTATACAATGGATGCGCCATGTCCCAACAGGACCATTTCTTAAAGGACCCCTCTATAACACATTAACTACTATTCCCAAATAGCTGCACGACTTGCAGAAAACCATCACTGATCATAAGTCAGTTTTTTGTTTCTTATGAAAACTAGATTTGTCTGGCTGTAAAAAAGGACAATACAGTGAGATGCACAGAGGGCCTCATTCAGACCCGCTCGCAAGCGGGTCGATGTTGAGGCCCTGCGCACGTGCAAATTCTCTCGCTCCGGGGCTCACTACAAAAGGGGCGGCTGGCAATGGTGATCGACAGCTCGTACCGTTTTGTAGGCGGCTGGCCAAACGAAGGCGTTCCCGAAGGAATGCCTGCCGTTTGGGGGCGGCCCCACTGACATCACTCGTGATGTCAGTGGTGAGCTTCCGGCTCTATTAGAGCCGAAAGCTCACTGGGGCTTGCGGCAGACGAGACCCTACCACAAGGGTCTCGTCGCAAGCCCCGATGGTCGCGATGGTGTTGACCATTGCGACCATCAACCTGGCCGCTCGCTAAAGCTGTGGGTGGTCACCCACAGCTTAGGGAGTGGCCAGGAGGCCGGCCCTTTACAAAGAAGCGTCCGCCCTCATTCAGAGCGAGCGCTCACATTTTGCGAGCGGCTTTGAATGAGGTCCAGAGCCTCAAATGGTTGATAACAGAGGACAATAACGGTCAGTCGGGAAAATGCAATAAATGGAGGCCAGCAGCACAAATTCCCTCTGAATCAGGACTGTCCTCCAAAATCGAGACAGTGAGAGGTTTGTGATTTGTATTGCACCTATTTGCAAAAGTGAGATTTCGTGTTATGGGACAGGGAGGTTTCATTTGTGCTCCTCAGGTAGCGGGTGGAGCCTTTACCCTACTAAATTACCTAATTTTTACATGTCCTTGAAGGCTGAGCGGAGATGGGACACCTAGGGGGGGCATCCTGTTGAAACAGTTTGTGGTATTTGTTTGCGTTATCTACCCCAAAACATAATAAGTTATTGTTCTAATCTTCATTTTATTCATTAGGAGTTGAGTGCTGAGGTAGAACATCCTTCAAGCCCATCTCTTAGGAAGATGACAGGAAGGACCCATATTGGTAGCATCTTTTGCGGGTTTTCGTTAGCGAACACAAATCTGATCCCTCAGCGATCCGAGACCATTTGCTGTATGCACTGCCTTGCGCATTGAGAACCGAGTCAATGGCGCAGAATTAGGCACATTGGCGCAAAATTAATTACGTTGCTCATCTGTATATTTTGCAGCTAGTAGATTATATAATATGCCCCATCCCCCAGTACAATATATTGTCCTGTATGTCTTTTACTATTGAAACAAGTTGTATATTATTTTTTTTGTTAGCCCTTAATAGAAATTACAACCGGCCGGAAATTAAGTTCTCTTAAGTATACTAATTAGCGCCTTATTTCCCAGATACCCCTCACCCAGCGTTCTTGTGTATCTATGGTGCCATCCACATGACATCTGTCACATTCTAAATTGGCACATTGCCGTTGTGAGAAACTCGCAATTAAAAATACAATATTTGGGGAAAGGGTACCATATTGAAACACACGTAATTTCCACTATTCTGTATCGTTCCCTTATTCCCTAGATTAGATTGCAAGCTCTTGCAAACAGGGCTCTCCTTCCATTTGTCTCACGTTTCTGTATAGTGCTCCCTGTTGCTTTTAATATCTATGGAGAAAAGCTGACCACCATAAGACTGATCTCAGAACATATAAAAGGAATAACTTGGCTCCTATGTAATGCCCTTGCGGAGCTCCCATAAAAGGCATACACACATCTATGATAAATGTAAAAATAGAGAAGAAATACAAGTACATATTAACAAATATCCAAATGTGTGTATCACCTTATTATACACTATGGGGGTCTATGTACTAAGCCTTGGAGAGAGAGATAAAGTGGACAGAGATACAGGGCCTGATTCAGAGTTGGGAATATAGAGAGAGAGATAGCATTTAACTTTGTACCTGGACAAACCATGTTGCAATGCAAGGGGTGTAAATACATTTTTTTTTTTTTGCATGTAGGGTAAATACTGGCTGTTTTTACATGTAGCCCACAAATACTGCACAGCTTTATTATTACTCTACAATTTAGATGTCAGTTGGGACACCTCCCTCCCAAATCTAAATCTCTCTGCCCCACCTGCAGTGCAGCATGGTTTCACTAAGATGATCAGTTGAGAGAGATATCTCACTCTGGGCCTGACTCAGAGTCGGACGCTCTGACCAGAGCGCTCGCTCTGAATCAGGGCCCTCCTACATGAAAATGGAGCGTCCTCCTGGACGCTCGCATAGCTGCGGGTGACCACCCACAGCTTATGCGAGCGTCCATGATGATGGTCGCGATGGTCAAGACCATCGCGACCATCGGGCTTGCGACGGAGACCCTGCGGTAGGGTCTCGCTGCCGCAAGGCCAGGAGTGATTTTGGCTCTATCAGAGCCAAAATCACTCCCACTGACATCACTAGTGATGTCAGTGGGGCCGGCTTCAGACGGTAGGCGTTCCCATGGGAACGCCTCCGTCTGGAAGCCACGCCCCCGGCACGCCCACCAAAGGGGGCGTGCTGTCAATCAACATCGACAGCACGCCCCCTTTGGTGCGAGACCCGGAGCGACGGATACCCCGTCGCTAGCCGGGTCTCGCGCATGCGCACGACGTAGCTCCCTCCGTCGTGCGCATGCGCAGTGGGGTAACATCGACCCGCTTGTGAGCGTCCTGCGCTCGCGAGCGGGTCTGAATGACCCCCTCTATTCCCAACTCTGAATCAGGCCCAACATACCATCCAATCAGCTCCTGTCATTTTTCTAACACAGCCTGTAATGTGTTAGGAGCTGATTGGTTGGTACTTTATCCCTCTCCATGCTTAGTACATAGGCCCTGATTCAGACCCGCTTGCTGCTGGTGGCAGCTTGCAGGTCTGAAGAGCGTTTTGTTTTTTTTTGTCCGGCCTTCTGGCCACTCGCTAAGCTATGGGTGACCACCCACAGCTTTTGCGAGCGGCCAGGTGATGGTCGCGACCATCGGGCTTGCAACGAGACCCTTGTGGTAGGGTCTCGTCTGCCGCAAGCCCCAGTGAGCTTCCTGCTCTAATACAGCAGGAAGCTCACTACTGACATCACGAGTGATGTCAGTAGGACTGTCCCCAAATGGCAGGCCTTCCTTCGGGACCGCCTCCGTTTGGCAAGCCACCACCCCGACCCGCCTACAAAATGGGGCGAGCTGTCGATCAACATCGACAGCCACCCCGTTTGTAGCGAGCCCCGGAGCGAGTGAATTTCTCACTCGCTCCGGGGCTCGCGCATGCGCATTGCGCAGGGCATACTGGGCATACACGTCCCAATAAAATGCCTGTTAGACCGACAGACATTTTATCTGGCAGCCTGCCAGCCGCAGATGTCCGCGGCATACACTGTGAGATATATCACAGTGTATTAGCCCTGACATCCGCGCTCCGCCCCCGGGGGAGGAGACATTTCCCTGTTCCTTCCATGGGAAGGAACACAGGAAATGTCTGTCGGCCGCGGCTGGGCATACACTGCCCGATGCGGCCGACAGTTTACCCCCTAAATATCGCATCTGACGGGCATGCTGAGCAATATTTAACCCTCGGTCGCCCGCACACACGCTACAATTATTGGGGCGATCCGCGGAAATCGGGCGGATCACCCCGATCATTGTTGCGTGTATGGCCAGCTTAAGTAGGGCAATAGGTGAAATAATCTGGAGAATTAGGTTTTTCCTGGTTGTCACCTGAACCTATCCTGAGCTATTTGTAGAGTATTCTGAACATCTGAAATATTGTCAGTGACATAACTGTGACTCTGGGATATAATCTCTTCTATGGTCACATTAGACGCTAATTTGCTACTGGAGGGAATCATTTCTGTTTCTTCATGCTGGCGCCACCGTATCTTATAAACATACTCGCCCACTCTCCTGGAATGCCCGGGAGGCTCACGAAAATTGGGTGGCGCTCCCAGGGGCAAGGCAAAGTGGGTAAATCTACCGGGGGCGGCTGCCGGACCCCCCCACACACACCCACATTGGGGGGGGGGGTGCAATGGCAAGATTTGCAATGTGGCCCCGCCACCCTCCCCCCCACTCTATACCGGAGGGGGCAGCCAGAATGTCAGCAAATATGCTTATAAATGTAAATTCATACCAGCCAGCGGCGGTATAAGAGAGGGGGGTGCCCATGTGCAGGCTACGTACGGTTCCCAATATTTCTGCCTTGTGCCAGAATCTACTGCCCATACGCAGGTCTCCGGCATGCTCACATGACCAGAGCCGGCCCGCCTGTTAAGCCGACTACGCAGGTGTGTACAGCGCCAGCCAGCAGAGGGTGCTGTGATTAGCCCCCGCCGCTGGGCCACAATTCAGTCCCCAGCACCACAGTCCTTTCCGCACCCCCCCACCATCGCCAAACTTTCCCCCCGGGGATTAAGGTAAGTATTGTGTTTTGCTTTTTTCGTGTGGGAACGGCACTCTTTCCGGGGGCATTACTACTGGGGGCACGTTTACAGGGGGCATTAATACTGGGGTAATTTTTACAGGGGCATTATTACAGAGGCATTACTACTGGGGGCACTCTTACAGGGGGCATTACTACTGGGGGCACTCTTACAGGGGGCATTACTACTGGGGCACTCTTACAGGGGACATTACTACTGGGGGCACTCTTACAGGGGGCACTGTTACAGGGGGCATTACTACTGGGGCACTTTTACAGGGGGCACTCTTACAGGGGACATTACTACTGGGGCACTCTTACAGGGGGCATTACTACTGGGGGCACTGTTACAGGGGGCATTACTACTGGGAGCACTCTTAAAGGGGGCATTACTACTGGGGGCAATTTTTACAGGGGCATTATTACAGAGGCATTACTATTGGGGGCAAATGCTAAGGGCTCCCCGGATTTACCTTGTACAGTCTGGTGTCCTTCAGCGTTCCGGCGTCGGGTTTAAGATAGGCGTCAGTATTTCGACGCCTGTCTCGGGATTTGGATGTCGGTATTGAGAAGCCGGTCTGATAACTATGTCCCTTTCCGAAGAAGTGACTAGAATAATGTGGCGGGAGGCTGCCAGGTGAATAAATGCCCAGCTCTCACTATAGATGTGCCACTGTGTGTAGGGCTGATATCACGGCTGGGTGCTGTCCTACGCACTGTGGGTGGATATGCCCTAAATTAGCAGCTGTGCAGGCCTTGGCAGAAATCGGAGTAGGGGCAGGATAGGGAGGATGCTCACTCTCCTCATAGATTACAGGAAGGAGCGCAGGAGAATTGTGACCCCTGGCGCATCCTCTGAAATCCTTACATAGGCCACTTTACTCCTACAATAAGTAGGTTGTTTTTTTTATCAGGGCGATAAGTAAAATCACTGATCATTGCAATATACTCTAAAAATACCCCTGGGGCAGCTGAGAGATACTCAGGAACGGTAAGGGTTAACTTATCGCTTCAGCAGACGAATCATACCGCTGGGGGGGTTACTGCGGAGGTATTAACCCTTTTCTGTATAGAGCAAGGTAAGAAAGAAAAAGTCCTGTCGCTGCTGATAATTACAGTTTTTTTGCTGGCAATACGGCTGTTCCCCCGTAGCAAATAAACCCCTTTAATCTCAAATACATTCCGTTGTGACGGCCTCTGAAACCATGACAGAAACACACAGCGATGTGATGAAACATTATTTACCATCTGTATGTAGCAGGTGATTTACATTACAAAATACCCATCTTGTACTGAGAGACAAGTTCATTACTAATTGCATAGTAGTATCAGTATTACCCCTTTTACACCAGAGCTAAAACCCGGGTTATTGCAGGGTTAACCCGGGTAGCTCCTTGGTGTAAAAGGGGACAGGTTTGGATTCCCGGGTCGAGTGACCTGGCAATCTAACCCGGGTAACTTGCAGGGTTTAACACGGGAATTACCAGTCAAACCCTGCAATGTAAACGTCGCGATCCGGGTCACAATGACCTGGAGCGCACCGCATGCCGGCTGAGGGCCTGGCTTCGGTGACGCTTGGAGATGACGTCTCCAAGCGTCCACTTCCACGCCGGAAGAGCTGTGTCAGTGCAGACCCGGCTCCGGTGTGAATGGCACTGACTCGGGAATGTCCTGGGTCTGATCCGGTTTGGAACCCTATTCCAACCTCCGGGTCAGATCCGGAATTTAGGTATAAAAGCGATATTAGAGTGAATGGGTTAGTAGCTAGGGCAGGTGTAGTGGTTAGTGAGGGGGTGAAATTAACCCTACACCCAGAAGGAATGGCTATTGGTTATCAAGCCACGATAAGGGGAGTGTGAAATGCACTTTGTTGGGAAATTATACCTCATAAACATTTGTATTATTTATTTAGAATGCATTTAAGGGATTAAGGGGTCTATTTACTAAGCTGTGTTAGGAGACAGAGTGAAAAGTGATGACAGTGATAAGGTGCCAGCTGATTGGCTGGCACCTTATCACTTTCTTATCACTTTTCACTCTCTCCTAAGACTGCTTAGTAAATAGACCCCTAAAGGGGAATTTTAGATGCTTATGTAAAGCGTCAAATATTTATTAAAAAAATGTAATAAAAATGTTGTATAATTATTAGTACTAGATTGTCAGCAGCAGATTCCTTATTGGAAACTCTTTAGCCTAATCTACACAGCAAACTCTCTATGTGCTCTTCTGCCCTCTAGTGTTCACTTGGAGAAGTTCCAAGCTTAGAGTCACAGAGGACAGTGGGGGAGATGTATTATCCGGCGTTAAGGGCATAAGTGGTATCAGCGCACGTTATGTGCGCTGATACCGCTTCTCCCCCATGTATATTGTGGGATTGGGTTACAGTTCACGTGACATTCAGGCACTACTAACAGTACATGTTTTACACATCTCCTAGCTGGAGCACAGGCGTATTTATTACTGACTTCCACATTATAAAGGAACCCCAGGTGGTACTTATTTCAGTTGTGACTCTGTGAGGAGAACTAGAAAACATGCACTGTTAGCGGCCCGAGGAAATGATTTGAGAAGTGCTGACATGGGTGACTCTGCATGTGTTGATGATGGCTGATCCTGCTCTTGAATGAAATAAAAAGTCTAGTACAAAATCATATAGACAGAAAGCAGTGGGGATATAAAAAAGTAAGTGGTCTTATATAGACGTACAATCATGGTACAATATGTCCTGTACCTTACATGTGAGGCTATGGTTTAAATATGGGAAAATCAATCGTTTTATTGAGTGCCAAATAATATATTAGCAGTTACAGCAAGTTGTTATTACTGGAAGCGCCGGGAGCCCCCTGGCTGGAAACGCCGAGAGCCCACTGGTTTCTGGACACATGTCATTCAGAACCGTAACTAGACTTTTTGGTGCCCTGTGCCAGAAAGAGCATTGGCACCCCCTCATTTTTCAAAGGGACATAATGCACCCAAAAACGGGCCATGGCTTCATGGGGAAGGGTCAGGGAAGAGATAGGAGAGGCCAGGAGATGCTGGGGATGAAATAAGAGGAAGATACAAGCAAGAATGATAATAAACAGAAATTTGATAGGTCCAAACAGCGCCCCCTGACCTGTGGTGCCCTGTGCGATGGCACCGGCCGCACTACCCTAGTTACGGCCCTGATGTCATTATATGGAATATGTAAGTGAATTGATTTCCTGGGCGGTCACCGCTGGTTTAGCGCACTGGGGAGGGCGGTGGAGGGTTGGGCTGTGGCGATGAAACTCCTTGCTCAGAGGATTCCTGGACATCTGTCATTTCCAGGCTATGGCTTGAGGATTCTGCTGGATCGGGTGATACATTTGGTTTTGCCGATTCCTCTTCCTCATGGAGATGTCCCTGTTCTAAGTCTGTGTATAGAAAAGAAGCATGCAATCACTTAATGTACTCAATTAACGTTCTAGTTTAGATCTGCATCAAGCCTCATTAACCTTGGTAGCCAGCACTGCAATACTGTGTACTACAGTATCATTTAGCGACATAAGTGCGTCTGCGGTAGGGGAATTGTAAAACAGATAAGCGCCTACTGACTTCTCTGCAAGGAACGCCCTGCCCCACCCAATATCTGCCATCTGTTCCTCCACAAATGCCGGCATCTTGTTCTATAAATCTATATGCGCTTTGGCAGGATTTTACACGCACTTGTGCAAATCTCCAAAGAGTGTATTGCGCTACACAGTGGCCATATTGTGCTTCAGAATGAGGCCCCATGTTTATAGTAAAAGTTTCTTGAGGGCTGACTCTCTGAGCTCCTGCCAACAGCTATATGTCAGCAATCTTTTTGTGCTGGCTGGAGTTTGTATCGCACGGACCTGGATGTCTCCCCGAGCCCCCTTCGCTTACCTCTTGGTGGGGTTAGCTCCAGACCAATACCTTATTCTGTACTCGTGCTCTGTATATTTGATTTTCTACATTATTTTTTGTTGATTTTGTCATATTCTCCTTCTTGTACCGATTTAACGCGGCAATTTTGTGTCATTAAATGTGGTTATCGTAATATTTCCTACCTCCCATTATTGTCTGCGAGGCTAATTCAGTGTCCACGGCTGATCGCAGATTTACGACTATAGGGAATCTGTGCAAGAGCAGGTCCTGATCTGAGCATGTGCAGAACGGGTCTGCGATCCAGCATACAGTCTGCTGCCGTTTCTGGGCAGGGAGGGGACGGCGACGGAGTGGAGAGGCCAGGATAACCGCCGGCTAATGAAGATTTCCTGGCCTTTTTTTGTGCATCTGCGACGGCTGGGTTGCGTGACCCCGTGGGTCACTTAGCAGGCCGATGGTATAGCAGATGACCGGATGCTTGAACACAGCTCACATCGATTGAGGAACACGTGTGAGATAAGTAAAAGGATTTCTGGTTAGATCCTGGCCGGCTGCATAAAGGAAGTAGAGAAGAACTGACCTGGAAGTACTTGTGAGCTATCCCAGTCACCAGGCAGGTTTGCAGACTCGCCGTCTCTCTCCCCTTCTCCCGGGGCGTCCTGCTGGCTTTTCTTCCTGGCGTCCACCTCTCTAGGCTACAAGATTGAACGGCTGAGAATTTGAATGGAAGTGCCTCGATGAAGCAACAACTACAAGGCCCAGCCAACCAGCAGCTGGAACATGTAGTTCTACAGCAGCTATAGTGTCACTATGATAGCACCAGTGCTCTTGTCCTCTGAGCCACCCCTTTTCCCAAGGCCAACATTAAGGAGCAATGCCCTGACCACATTAAGGACCTCATTCAGAGTCGGTCGTAAGCAGCAGCTCGGTAGTACGCATCCGATGTTTCCAAACCACACATGCGTAAGATTAGTTGTGCGCATGTGCATACGAGACCTTGCGATCCATAATGTTGTCGATCGTACGGCTTACGAGCAGGAAGTGGCTTCCGAGAGTTGATTGACATGAAAGGCGTTGTGAGTGTTGACGGGGGTGGTGGTCTAAAAACGCAGGCGTTCCTCACCGTTTTCAGGGCGTTTTAGGGGCGTACATAAATTACCTGCTACAACCGACATAGAAGGCCGGAAGTAGTAAAACGTCACTCTGCGAGCAGGTTAGAGGCCTGGCTGATCGTACAGCTCGAGGTTGGGTTCGTGCTCTCGCAAGCCCCAGAGTACAATCGATACTATCGAATGTTAGTGATGTTAGGAGTGATGTTTCTATTTTGTGCCACACAATGCAAGCAGCTAATAATCGTTTGTTGTAGCTAATAACACTGCTAATTGGCTTGTAATTGATTCAGCTGCGTTTGCATTAGAGAATAATAAGAATAGATATATTTCAGGGGGATGGCTTATTCTATGCGTGTTTTGTTAATTTTTGGTGTAATTTGCACACAACACAAGCGGCTGCAACCATCAGAAGAAAATTAACATACAGCGACAGACAACGACTGACAACGATCGACTCGATCGCTAGCTGCTATCACTCATTGTTTTTTTGTTTTTTTTTCTGATTCTCGATCGTTAGGCATACGACCGAGCAGCTGCTTACGACCGACTCTGAATGAGGTCCTAAAACCGTACTAGAGCTCTTTGGTACTGCAGTAAAGCCTTTTTCTGATTAAACAATGAACATACATTTATAGGGAAATGTACAGAGATTTAAGTGAATGAAAATAGAGGAAATTATATTTTTCCTTTCACATTTTGAAATTTCACACAAACAGTATAAGTATTACAGTATAGACCCCATCGGGCCAATATGGGCCTGCGGAGGATACTACACTGTAATATAATATTACTCACTGTGTTATAGGGCTCCGTGCCTGTCTCAGAGCTCTGTGAGAAGCTGGCCGAGGATGGAGAATCTCTGCTACCGGAGTCACGTGACCGCGCCACATCGCAAACCACAGAGCCTATTGGCCAGATAGAGACTGCTACAGACCATATTGTCACATACACTAACAATGTGGAAAACGTTCAATGCTTTGTTTAATATATTACGTTGAACATAGCTCAAGAATGTAGATAAAAGAGTGACTCTGCCTCAACGGAGGCAGCCATTTTGTAAAATGAACAGGTAGTTATGAAGAAGCGGCCTATCAATTCACTAGGGACCAGTGACATCACTGAGGCACCAGGTTTCCAAATGGCTGCCTCCTCTATGTGAATCAATGGGTGCAAACGGAGAGGTTTTTTTTATTCATTTAGACAGACATTGACATCCAGACATACACAAAATGGCTATCGCTATACATTTACTCCCATTATAGGATCCCAGTTCTCAAACCTTTGTTAACACAACTTTTCTGAGGCAGAAAGACCCACAAAATTACTTAACTGAGGGACTATCTCAGAGATGTACGGAACTCCGATGTTCACGTACATCTCCGATTGTTTGAGATATGCGCAGAAGCCACACTGTGCATGTGCAGATCTCGCCTTGTAGGCATCCCGGGGTAGAGCCAGGGGCAGTTTCTCAAATCGGAGGCACGGTTCCTCCATTTTATGGGAGTGTCGAGGACAGTGACTGTGGCCCTGATTCAGAGCCGGTCGCTCTGACTATAGCGAGCGTCCATGATGATGGTTGCGATGGTCAAGACCATCGTGACCATCGGGCTTGCGACGAGACCCTTGTGGTAGGGTCTCGTTGCCGCAAGCCTCAGAGAGATTCCGGCTCTAACAGAGCCGGAATTTCTCCACTGACATCACTTGTGATGTCGGAGGGGCCGGCACCAAATGGTAGGCATTCTCATGGGAACGCCTCCATTTGGGCAGCCACCCCCTGGCCCGCCCGCCAAAGGGGGCGTGCTATCACTCAACATCGACAGCACGCCCCCTTTGGTGCGAGACCCGGAGCGACGGATTGCCCGTCGCTATTCGGGTCTCGCGCATGCACACGACGGAGCCGGCTCTGTCGTGCGCATGCGCTCTGGGCCACCATCGACCCGGTTGCAAGCGCTCAGCGCCTGTGACCGGGTCTGAATCAGGCCCTGTGTCTTCTGATGCAGATTCTCTGGCCTCGGCAGCGGAGATAAGGCGGCCATTCTGAGTAGGCGATGGTCGCGATGTAGGTCAGATGCTGCATTTTAGCACGCAGCCCTCGGCTCTGCGATGTCAGCAGTATGCGCCTCCTGCAGCATTAGCGTAAATTTGCACAACCGCTGCGTAGAAAAATGCAGCAGCTGTGCCTTTAGCGTCCATTTCTGAATCAGGCCCTCGGACATGGGGTATACTGTGATGCTACTAGCTTGTAGTGCACTGAAGGCTGTATTCTCATGAATATTACTTCAGGTCACAAAATGGCTGCCTCCGCTGTGGCTGCACATTCATTCGTACAGATATAGAAGATTCATGCTTAGAAATACTACACATCATTCCAACGCAGAAAGCATCATGGACACTTTCTCAACAAATACACAGTAACACAGACATTCCCACCCTTCCTATGTGTATAGTCACCTTCCGGTGTCTCTGGGACTTGATGCTTGTGGTAACTGAGTGCGGAATCCAGGTCATTGGGGAAAAGTCCTAAGTAACCAATTTGCCCAGGAGCCCTCAGCTTGTGGCATCGTTGACCTTTGTCTGCTCTGTGATCTACAATTTAAAGTGAACACAGACATTAGCACTCCACGGCCTCTGCAACAAGCTTAAAAGGGTAATTCCTCTAACAAAAGGTTTTTCTTAACTAAAATCTTCATTAGTACTAAAATGTACTGTAATAATTCCTGGTACTTGAAGCAGGATAACCTGAAATAGTCTATGGAAAACTCGGAAACACACTGCTGTTGCTATTTGACAGATCAATATATCACCAGGGAAACAAACTGTCCACTGAAAGGTTTGTTTCCATGGTAACAGATGCTTCTAAGAGATATTAGTTACTGCCAGTCTATTGGTGCGTACACATGGGACGATTAAAATGCACGATATGAACGATAACGATATCGATCATATCGTCATCATTCATATGGTGCATTTTTTGGTCCCTTCCAACCCACCAACGACCTGCGATGCGCGTGCATGTATGGACAATAATGATTTCGTCCATCGCCCGTGCATGCAGGCCAACCTGCTCGATATCGACCAGGTTACTATAGGTACCCGCGATGGTTGATCGCGGGTCGTTGGTGGTGTGCTGGATGATCGATATCAATCATCCAGAACTGCGGGAAGGTGCAGGACGATCAGTCAGCGATATCATTATCGCTGACTGATCGTACCGTGTATACGCACCTTATGTGCTAAATGGCAGCAACAGTGTGTTTCTCAGTTTTCAATGGGAAATTTCATGCAATTCAATTTAGACTATCACCAGTTTTTCACCTTGAAACTGGCACTGCCCAACACAAGGAAGGATGGGTCCGGGCCCCGATAAGATGTACTCCCCAGATGAACTGGTTTACATATATTATTTTTACCTGGTGGTTTTATTCTGCGGCTGGGTCTGGACAAGTCAATATACTTCTTCCACAGGTAATACTGGTTCCTGATGCTGTCCAAATTCATCTCCATGTTATTCAGGGCTGCAAACTGCTAGAAGACATCGTACAAAGTGTAAGCGACTCACACAGAGGAAACATCTGGGCAATACATAGAGTAATACACAGTCCAGTCACATTATTATGACCACCTCCTACATTTGACGTTGGCAGCGCGTAGCCCATGAAGTACGTCACGTGCCGGGCGCTGGCTTGGTGGGTATATAAGGTGTGCGACAGGCCGTCTGCGCACATATCGCTCGTTGCCGTCATGGGTAAAAGGGGCGATTTATCCGAGTTGCAAAAAGAGATGATTATTGGCTTTCGGGCCAAGGGTGGCAGCATTTCTAAAACAGCGCAGTTTGTGAACTGTTCGCGTGCTGCTTGTGGTGAAGGTGTATCGTGACTGGACAAATGGCACCACTGCAAATAACCGACGTGGAAACTACGGAGCACCACGTGCCATTGATGTGAGAGGTGAACGTCGGCTACGAAGGTGCGTGAGGGCCGACCGACACGCTACAGTGGAGAGGCTCACCGTCAAAATGAACCTGGGGGCAACCAGACGTGTGTCTAAAATGACAGTTCAGCGAACCCTGCTGCGTATGGGGCTCCGTAGCAAACACATGGTCACTGCGCCTATGCTAACGAAGGTGCATCGGCGGAAAAGGCTTCAATTTTCACACCTGTATTGGAATTGGACCTCCGCTGATTGGCGAAGGGTTGCCTTCTCCCATGAGTCACATTTTTTGCTTCATCGAACGGATGGACTTTGGCGTCTCAGGCGAGAAACATCGGAGAACAAACACCCTGCAACCATTGCTGGAAGAACACAAGCTGGTGGTGGCAGCGTTATGGTCTGGGGAATGTTTTCATGGCATTCTCTGGGCTCACTCATCCATATTGAGGGCACCCTCAACCGATTTGGTTATGAATCCATCTTTGCAGAGCAGGTACACCCATACATGCTGACTGTCTTCCCTGAGGCGGATGGGATCTTCCAGCAAGATAGTGCGACATGTCACATGGCTACAAATGTCCGACAGTGGTTGGACGCGCACGACCCAGACTTCCAAGTACTTCCCTGGTTCTCTAATTCCCTGGCGTTGAGCATCTGTGGGACCACCTCGATCGTTGTGTTCGCTCTATGGATACTCCACCACGCACCCTCCAGCAGCTGTGGGATGCACTGCAGTCAGCATGGCTCCAGATACCTGTGCCAACCTACCAGCTCCTTATGGAGTCACTCCCAGCTCGCCTAACTGCTGTCCGTGCTGTACACGGTGGTTACTCTGGCTATTAGCTGGTGGTCATAATAACGTGACCCGACTGTGTATATTCTTATACACGTCAGGTTACATTTATTTTTGCACTCGCAAGAGCCTCAACCACTTACCTAGCTAATATTTTTTACTATATAAACAATTTTCTGCGGGGGCCATCCTAAGGATCACCCATCACTGCTGGCTGGGAAGGAGCAGAGGGAGGCGAGACCACTGTAGTGCAGACATCCCACGCTGATGGGCGATCCTATTGTAGCCGTGCCCCTGGCAGTGCCTGTCGCAGAGAAGGGAAGCCGCAGCTTACCTGATCCCCCTAAACCCGGGCTGCCGGAAGACCGTCTTCCTGCAGCTGTGGGTCTGCAATCCTTTTCGGATCGCCCTTCTGTACCCTGGCCCTGGGGGGGGAGGTTGCGGCGGCAACCGAGGTACCGGCAGGGTAGGCTGAGCCCAGCAGCTGCCGGAAGATCACCTTCCAGCAGCCACCGCCGCAGGCAACTCTGGAACGGTCAGATCAGATGCAGCCGTGCCAGGAAAAGCCCAGGCAAATGGTTAAATTGGTTAACATGTCTTTGACTGTCATGTAAAGATTCCTATATCCGTGACACTAATTCAGTCACAGGCTGCACTCATTAATATAAGCCCACAAAATGGCTGCCTTAATGTATACCAGTGTTTGTGGAGGAGCAGAAGTGGGGGGAGTTGGGCGGCGCTAGGGCTAAGGGCAAGATTCAGACCCGCTCACTAAGCTGCGTTCGCATGCAGCTGGCCGATTTTCGCTATCTGCGCATGCGTACGCATCACATTGCGCGTGCGCGAACCAGTGTGAGCGATCGGGAAGTGTACACTCACTGCGCATAGACTGCTCGTCTCACTGAGTGACAGGAGAAGCCGTTTGTGGGTGGTGATGGGCTGGCTCCTATAAACGGGAGAGTGGAGGTGCGAACGCAGGAGTACCTGAGTGTCTCAACGCCGTTTCAGAGGCATGAATAATTTAGAGGCAGCGTCATAGTACACGTCACCTGGTGTATTTCACACTGAAGTGCTCGCAGTGCTTGCGGTAGGGTATGGTCAGCCACAAGCGCTGCGTTCGCTGCCGATGGTACTCGATGTACCGATGGTTGCATACATTTCCTGGAGATGACGTGCGCAAGTGGGCGTCTTAAGACAGGCTGCTGGGCGTCTGCATACACAATGCGATCGCACGCTAAGTCAAAGTGGGCGTGCTAATGCCTTGCCGTGCGATCGCTTGCCTTGCCGAAATTTTAATAAGCATCTAGCGTGCGATCGCATCTAGCGAGCGGGTCTGAATCGAGCCCTAAGTATGGAGCAGGCATGCGGGCACACCGAGTTTTGGAGAGTTGTAAGGAAAACAAGATTGACTTTAAGGAGAGTGTTATTGAATTCAGATGGAAGAATGGTGGGGGCATATTTTTAGGGGTGTTCCTTGCTGCAAGGAAAGAAATACAGCATTTACCAATCCACAAAAACATTTTGCGGCAGCTTGGAACATTCGGACACTGTTGCGATTTACTAAAGATTTTAAATATGAAACGTAGTAGTGTTACCCGTAGCAAGCAATCCGATTATACTATAGCAAGCTAGAATATGGTAGACACAATCTCATTGGTTGCTACAGGCAACACCACCACTCGTCTGTTTTGGAAGCCTTAGTAATCTAACAGGGAGACCATACAAACTCCACACATATGGGCCATGACTGGGAATTGAACCCATGACCTCAGTGTTGTGAGACAGTAATGCTAACCACTGATGACCAGACTTAATGCTAACCATTTATGACCACACTTAAACGTGAATCTCTCATTTTTGAATAGAGCAACTTTTCAGGGTCTTTTCTCTGTGATGTAAAATGCTCCAGTCACTTAAACACACTGGATCTCATTTACACAATGGATGCACAATGCTTTGGTTTTGCACCGAGAAACCCAACATGGTCTGCCCAACGCCTATCAAGGTGCGCACAGCCTCTCCACCCTCTAGATCTGCCTTCTATTTTGGAGAGACATCGCCCGCATGTGGGACAGTGACCATGCACTACGTAACGAAAGCAATACAAGTACAAATACTAACACAACGCATTTCGTGGATACGCGGCTGGAACTAACCTGCTCATCCAGCCTGTACACTGGGCCGCCTGGTTGCGGTACAGCTGGGCTATGCTGGCGCCTCGTGCTGGTGTCATGCAGAACCACGCGCCGGTTCTCCAGTAATATGTTATCAAGTGCTGGATAAGCTTGGGACTCCACGTCTGGGTAATGGGCATAAAGTCTTCTCCTGTTCTTTGCCATCCCCTCAGGGTGGTCCTTCACAGAGCTGAAAAAAAAAAGAACAACAGTAACTTAAGCGCTATACTACCCCCTGAAGGTGGCAACAAACAGTGGCATAACAAGCAATCATCGGGCCCCATAGCAAAATTTAAGAGGTCTGCTCTCTGCAACAATCGTCCATCCAGACGCGCCTAGGATGCTCTACACAACACGTGTGGGGCCAGTGTTTGCGTAGTGAAACCCATCCGGCTTTCAGCTCCTGAATATTATAGTTCCATAACAGTAGACAAGCCGGTGCTCCGCTATGCATATGCTCCTCCACCCCCCCCCCTTCAAACACACACACACATACTCAGAAGAGCATGGAGCCTTCGGAGCAGTATCACCGGTCTCCTCTCACTGTCTAGCTCCATACAAGTCACACACGGGCTGTTCCAGGGGTGGTTATGCCTGTGGCCAAAAACGTAACGCCTAAACTCGCCATCATCATTATCCTCAGCGCATGACAGTCGGCATAAAGATAATATCAAATAAGACTCACTGATAAATAAGATAAAGTACGTACAAGAGTGATGAAGGACATGCAAACACAGGTTACAGAGACATCTTCATTTATTAGAGCTTCCCATAAAAGCAAAAAGCAACTGATAATAAGCAAAATTAAACGAGCAGTAGAAGATCTAACCTTGCCGTCTTCCAGGTCTTTGCGTGAGCCGGGACGGGTGGCGAAGAGCTGGCAAGTGTGAGATTATGGGGGCAACCACCAGTCGGGGGTTTCTTCTTCCTCTGTGCTGGCTAAACAGAAAGCAAACAACAACTATTATACCCTGTCCAGCGCAAGCTATTATACTCCCAAATAAATTATATTGTGCCATGAATCCTATACATACATGTTTGGGAAGACTCATAATCAGATAATCTTGCTAGCTCAAAAATGTCCAAGTCGATATTTATAGCAAGAGAAAAGCCTAGAAATATCAAATCCATTGACCATTGAAATAAAATGAATTATGTTTCATATATATTTCATCTGACAGTCCCATCTAAAGCATAGATAATATTTATATATTTCTCTATGCTCCAGAAAGTTATTATGACAAGGTTGGGGGCAATGTATTCAAAACTTTCTTGGAAAAAAAGAAAGATCTATTAGCAAGAATTGTGACTTTTTTACTTATATTAAATAAAAAACATTTAATAACAATCTGTCTTTGTGTTCTTACAGCATTTGTGTTTGGTTTACCAGAATTGATTAAAATAGGTTGTGGGTGCATTTTAGTATAAAAGTCAGGGAGTAACCTAAGACTTCCTCAGAGTGTCAACTCTCAAATTAAGGTGTCTATTCATTTAGCAGAGAAAAGCCCTTTATCAGTGATAACAGGGCTTTTCTCGGCTTCTCCCTATTCATAGAAGGGGTTACCGTGGAGAAGTCTGAGATTTCCCCAGTGGTGCCCCTGATTAGTATATACATTGCTTCCCCATACAGTAGTACGGGGAGAACTATTCATAGCAGCACGGAAAAGCTCAGCTTTCCGTTTTGCTTCTAAAAATCTTTTTTTCATCTCAGGATGGCGTAATGAGCCTCCTGAGGGGAGAAGAGCAGCTCCCCCTGCTCTCCCCGCCCCCTTCACCAGCAGCAGCCAATCAGAGGAGCCCAGGGCATATGCATATGCCGGGTCCCTTACTGTCCGCTGCTGCCCCAGTGTTCCCCCGGCCCGCTCCTATCCCCTGGCTCCGGTCTCCTCTGCCCTAACTGTCCTCCTTCCCCCGCCTCCCTCGCACAGTCCCACACGGAGCACTAAAGATAGAAGACAGCGGCCGGCGAATGCGCAGAAGAGGAGAGCCTTACCTAATGAAGAGCACTGCAGGAGAAGACAGCATCGCTGGAGTCCTGGATACCGGTTCGCATCGCAGGACAGAGGACAGGTAAGTTTACATGAATTGCTACTTAGACAAGTTATATATCTCATCAAAACAATGCGATATATAGTGATAAGTAACAATTCAACTTCGCAGATCTACATGAATAGACCCCATAGTGAAAAGTAACAATCATATCGCAAGTTTTACATGAATAGACCCCTAAATCTTGGCTGTAGCAGTAATTTGTTTATTAACAGTCATTGCGAGGTACATTTATTGTGTTTTTAGTTATTCTTAGACCAGAATGATTATGTTTTAGCTTGCGAGATGCATACACGGGCGCAATTCTGGCGAGTCTGTCCATAGTTTTAAACTGGCATTCATTTAAAAGGCAAAAATAACCTGTTTTTGTCTTTTAGATGACTTAGAAACAAAAAAAAAAAAGGTCAGTCTCATTGGAATCACGCCAGTGCCTGTCTCTCACAGACTATTATATAAGCCTCTCACAGACTATTATATAAGCCTCTCACAGACTATTATATAAGCCTCTCACAGACTTTTACCTAAGCCCCTTGGTGTGTGTGTGTGTGTGTGTGTGTGTGTGTGTGTGTGTGTACTTTAAATAAAACACATGTATTCCCACCCACTGCATGTGCCAGAGTGGATCTTATTGTAGTGATACTTAACTGCCTAGCATACAGCAGTGTGCATATTAAAATGGATTCCCCTAATGGAACAACATTTACATTAAATGCTGACGATTTTGATGAAATCTCCAAACTTTTCAATGAATATTTCTGAATGTGACCAGTTATTCTTTCATCATTTCAGGCAGGATGACCCACAGAACTCCAGCTGTTGTGGAACTACAAGAGGCTAGCAGGGCATGGCGAGACTTGTAGTTCCTCAACAGTTTCAGAGCCTCAGGTTGACCTAAGACAACTTTCTTTACGGTCATCCAATTGTAATTTAATGCATGATGTCAGGTCCTGATATGGACATCGCTACTGGATCTTCCTCACGAATTATTCTGGTTAATGGAGCATATTCTGTGCGTGATCACGAAGAGCGACTGTCTCACCAGAGCAGGGTTCCGAGATCCCCCCTTCGCTTCTCCCAACATGTCTGTGAGTGTCAGGTATTTAATCTGGACCTTCTGAGGTTTCCCACTGCAAACAAGTTGGAGAAACATAATTTGAGGTTAACTAGAAACTACAGGAGCTCATTCAGACCCGTTTGCTATGCTGCGCTCTCTCGCAGCCATCAGGGGGCGGATATGCAAATTCCGCGATCGCACGGCCAGGGTTAAGGACGCCCTCTATGTCTTAGAGAGACGGCAGAGTGACTGCACGCCGGTGTAAAGACGCCCACTTTTCATTCTAAGCACACGTCATCTCCAGGAAGTGTCTGATTATTCAGTAACATTGAGATCCATCGGAGCTGCTCGCAGCCCTGGACGTAGACTCTACCCCGCCGCAAGCACTGCGATTACTGCAGGCTGAAATACAACCTGGTGACGTGTACAATGACGCTGACATGCTAATTATGCACGCCCAAAGAGCGCTGTTTTGACAGTCAGACACGCCTGTGTTCGTTCATCCACTCCCCCATTTTCCTGGACCTTCCCATGTTACCACCCACAAACGGCGCTATCTGTCACTCAAAGTAGCGTTCAGTCTTTGTGCTATGAGCGCACGATTTCCGAACACAGTGACTGGTTCGCGCACAGGCACTGCGACTTATATGCATGCGCACTGCAACTTATACACATACGTATATTGAATGCCACACACAAATACAAAAGTGTTGAGGTAAAATGCTATTTTAGAACATAGACCAATTACATGTGTGCTTTCATCTAATAAACACACTCTGAAACATGACAGCTAGAATCTGGTAGGTTGCAGTGAGTAGAGCTCCCTTTCCCTGCTTACCAACATTCATGTTCCTGATTGTGTTTATACATGAAATATATTATAAGTAATCTATGCATTGCCCCCTTTGCTGCACAATCAGGTACTTTGGGCCTGATTCAGAGCCGCTCGTAAGCGGCCGCTCGTTCGTTCCGAGCGATGTTCGCACATCTGCGCATGTGTATGGGTTGTAATGCGCATGCGCCAACCAGTCAGTGCGGTCAGAAATCGTGTGCTCGCAAAATAGCGAATGCCTGCTAATTTGAGTGACAGGATGAAGCGTTTGTGGGTGGTAACAGGGGAAGGTGCTTGAAAACGGGGAGTGGTGATCTGAACGCAGGCGTCCCAAACGGTCAAAACGGGCGTTTTAAGGGTGTGCATAATTAACAAAGCAGCGTTATCGACCACATCACTTGGTTGTCTTTTAGCCTGAACTGCTCGCATGATTGCGGTAGGAAAATGCTACCACAAGCACTGCGAGCAGTTCATACGCTTTTCGATGTACTCGATTAATCTAATAGCGGAGATGACGTATGATGCGAGTGGCCAGGGGGCGTTTTTTCAAAATAGCGAGCGCATGGTTCGTTCGCTCGTTCAGACATAGAGGCGTCAACAGACCGCAAAGAGCGAGCGCTTAATTTAAATATCCGGCCCCTTTTTCAGAACGACCGTCCGCAAATAGCGTCCGGCTCTGAATCAGGCCCTTTGTCTGTAGGGTCCCAGGGTTTCCTACACATACCTGTCTTTTGTCGGAGATTTCTGCTGGGAGTTTGGCACCCAGACCATGGTCATGTGTCTGCTTGATCCATCTTTGAAGCGGGGATCAACTACATCCACCTGAAAAGCAGGGCATTGTGGGTAGAGGACCAGGGGTATACAGTACATAGCAATCCAGCTTAAAGAGGTATAAATAGAAATTACACCTGTCACCTACTGTACACAAAATGGGCATCATTTTGAAGCCTATCCGCTTTAAGGGTGCAGAGAAAATACTACCTGCGTGTAGCACACATTTACAGGGCAATCTTATTTTTACACTGCGTTTGAGAGCAGAGTTAGCCCCTTTCCCCTAGTGCAGCAATGTTTTGTCTGAATGTACAATTGTACCTTCTACCTATATTTACTCGCAACTCTAAATATTGCTCAATGGAAGCAGGCATGTTGTTGTCTGAGACGATATTCTGCCTATTGTTGAAGAACTAATGACATCACTGAGGCATGAGGCACCCAGTGCCTCGGCCCATGAAACAGCTTCCCCAATGTGTGTAGGCACCGGGTACTCTTTACATGGCTCCATCCGAATCCCTTACACAAACATATAGATATATACTTTTGCAGAAGATTATTATTTTAAAATCATTCTCCTACATTTCGATGGCCCCCACCCCAGTGTCAGCTGCCTCAGTTTACCTCTTTATAGGTCTCTACTGGCAGTATCTAACAGTCAAAGGGAGCCGGGCAGCTGGTTAGGTACATAGATAGATAGATATGGAATTTTGTAAACCACTTAGTGAGGCCCAGATCCTGTTTTCCCTCTCTCCCGGAATGTCCCTGAGAATCATACATATCGGGGAGTGTTTTCCACAACCCAGGCAGAGAAAACAATTCACCCAGATGCCTGGGGTAGTGGCGGACCACTCACGTTTGATGGCAGAGGACACTAGAACAATACTGCACAGACACAGTGCTAGACACTCACTATCCCCCACTACCCAGACCACGCGCTGTTTACCTGCTTAGCCTTCCTGTGAGAAGAGGTGTACGATACGGGGCTCCTAGATGGTCCTCTCATCTCCCTCAATGAGTTCATACCCGGAAAGAGCACTTTGTCCATACTGAGAACACAAAACAGAGGATTGTGCTGATGGTGGAAAATAGACTTACGGCCGCCATCACTCCGCTGAAACACTATTAATAAATATCTTATAGGTTAGTGTCCTTTAATAACTAAAAAAACTAAACAAAATATAAAAAGTCCTGTCAGGGGTGGATCTAATGACAGGAGGGGCACCAAGATGGCGCCTGCCCAGAATATTACGAAGGCTCGCGCACAGTGCTAGAGCCTTAGCTATCTTCTGTGTATGCACAATTTCTTTGTAAATACGGCCATATTTCCAAATAGATCGCCGGCCAGATTGCCGTGTAGAGGCAACGGGGGCACAGCACGTGCCTGGTGAGATTAAAAAACATTAATCAATCTAGAATATGATTTAGAAGCAAAAATGCTTTACTTAGATAACTAAAGTAACATTTTCTATTACTATCTGCTGCTCCAGGCACCTTGTGAAGGAGCGGATGCAGGACAAAAATGGGTTTATATACCGGCTATAAATAAATGGACCCCTTAGTTATATACAATTCCCAGACCTACCTGCAGGTGGCAGCGCTGTTGTACAGGTTGCACTCCCTGGGAGAAGTTACTGCGCTGAATTTCAATAAGGAGGATACTGGGAAGTGATGAAGTTCATTTTCATTTGGTGGCGTTTGGCAACTTGGCAAAGTGGTCACACTCAGGACCGGGAGTCCACCTGTTTGAGATAGGAGTGTTTTATTCAATGGCTGTAATAAACACATGACCACAGTAGCCTGTGTAATGGTTAGGAGCAACTGGGAATGTAAAACATGAGTTACATTAAGGTACAAGTTACAATATAGTTATAATGTATCATTGGTCTTGATGGAAACATACACAAATATTACTGAATCGTAAATTGTACATGCAATCAATTGCAATCAAAACTATACAATCGGATTGTACAGAATCAAATTGGAGAAATTCTGTTTCTTAATGCACTAAAACTGTTGTGCGTTTTGTAATTGTACAATTCTTCAATGCAGTCGGCATATGGTAAACAGGAAAATCTGTGTGTAAATGGGGGTAAGGGGTAAGGAGTTAATATTTTCATGACATCTCAGTGCAAATCAATTCAGTACTGACCAAATGTCATCAAAATAGCCGACACGTGTCCCGATTTTCCTGGTGACATTTGCAGTTCCCAACAAGCAAACCAAAACCTAGCTCAGATGGCCGTAGTGTGGGTGGATCAGGCGTGGTTTAGCGGTTTGGGGTGTGCAGGATTATTTGTCCAGATTTTACAATCACCATTATAGGCAGATATTTTAGTGTGTGGCTACATGGCAGATCAAAAGATACAGGGCCTGATTCAGACCCGCTCGCGAGCGCTATGCGCTCGCAAGCGGGTCGATGGTTGCCCAGTGCGCATGCGCACGACGGAGCCGGCTCCGTCGTGCGCATGCGTGAGACCCGGATAGCGACGGGCAATCCGTCGCTCCGGGTCTCGTACCAAAGGGGGTGTGCTGTCGATGTTGAGTGACAGCACGCCCCCTTTGGTGGGCGGGCCGGGGGCGTGGCTGCCCAGACGGAGGCGTTCCCATGGGAACACCTACCGTCTGGGGCCGGCCACACTGACATCAAAAGTGATGTCAGTGGGAGTGCTTTCGACTCTGCTAGAGCCGAAAGCACTCTGGGGCTTGCGGCAACGAGACCCTACAACAAGGGTCTCGTCGCGATGGTCTTGACCATCGCGACCATCTTCCTGGCCGCTCGCTATAGCTGTGGGTGGTCACCCACAGCTATGTGAGCGGCCAGGAGGCCGCTCTAAAAAACCAGAGGGCCGGCCCTGATTCAGAGCGAGCGCTCTGTCAGATCGTCCGGCTCTGAATCAGGACCACAGTCTAGAATTAAATATCTCAATTGGGTCATTAACTATAGTTTAACTGCTCCCACAGGTTATGAAGAAAACATTCTTCTCTTCTCCCTTTTCACAGAGCTCCACAAGAAAGTTTAGCAAGCCTGAGGAATAACTGACTTATACTAAGACAAGATAGCCAGAGGAAACGGTTGAATTCACCATATTTCTGGCGATATCTTTGGGAAGGTGGCGTCGGCACAAGAGTGCCAGTGTCAATGCTAAATTCTGCACATCCGCCATCTTTCCAAAAACATTGCTGGAAAGATGCCATCAACTTGCAGAATGTAGCTGGGGAGGGGGATCAGATGCCCATGGACAACCCCACTGTTACATGAATAACATGCTTCATTGGGGTCTATTAAGTTGGACACCGATATACCCGTAAAGCTTTTCACAGACACCAATAGCGGAACATGAGGGCAGCTAGCCCCTTCTCTCAAAAATATGTATTAGACTCTGTAATAATGTCTGAAGGAAGACTTTCTGAGCAATGAAGCCAGTTACATTTTATGGCAAGAGCGTTATATACGCGTCACAGTACATGATGTGGTAGTTGGCGCTCAGCTATGGGCGCCTCTAAGTCAGCATGGGTCATTTGTGTGTGGTAGTTGGCGCTCAGCTATGGGCGCCTCTAAGTCAGCATGGGTCATTTGTGTGTGGTAGTTGGCGCTCAGCTATGGGCGCCTCTAAGTCAGCATGGGTCATTTGTGTGTGGTAGTTGGCGCTCAGCTATGGGCGCCTCTAAGTCAGCATGGGTCATTTGTGTGTGGTAGTTGGCGCTCAGCTATGGGCGCCTCTAAGTCGGCATGGGTCATTTGTGTAGAGTACCTTCATCTTGTGAGGGTAATCTGGCGACAAACCCGAGCGGCCTGTACCGCGGGTTACCCTGCTCTATCCTCCGGAAGGACAGCCAGCACTGCGGGTGCGGACACACCGATCTCTCACACATGGTTTCATCCAGTTCACTGTGCGTCGCCATCCCATCCTGTGCGATTGAGGCAGAGGGGGACCCCACGCTATAAGCCTCCGCTCCACACTGAGCATCTGAAATCAACACAGACCAACTAAATGTACAGTCAGTGTAGTGTCTAAAAGATAATTACTGGTAAAATATTATTCGTCATGAAATAAGCAATAAACTATCATTACTTTTAGGGTATAATGGGGTCAGGTGACCGGCTCCTCTCCAGCAGTTGTGGAGCCACGACTTCTGGCATGCCTGATCAGCAAGAGGCTAGAAAAGTATGCTGGGCCATGTAGTTCCACCCCCACTGGAAAAATACTGACATGGCATGCTGGAACCTGTAGTTTCACAGTTGGATAGCCAACTGACCAAATTAAGGACCTGATTCAGACCCGCTCGCTAGGATGCGTTCGTTCGTAGCTGGCCGATTTTCACTCTCTGCACAGGTGTACGCATCGCAGGGCACGTGCGTGAACCAATGCGAGAGAACGGGAAGCGTTCGCTCGCTGCGCATAGACTGCCCAGCAGAGCGAGTGACAGGGGAAGCCGTTTGTGGGTGGTAACAGGGGCTGGCCATTAAAAACGGGGGAGTGGAGGTGCGAACGCAGGCGTGCCTGAGCGTCTCAACGCAGTTTCAGAGGTGTGCATAATTAAGACGCATCTTCATAGTACACGTCACCTGGCTGGTTTTTACACTGAAGTGATCGCAGTGCTTGCGGTAGGGTATGGTCAACCATAAGCGCTGCGATAGTATCCGATGGTACCTGATGAACCGATGGTTACATACACTTCCCGGAGATGACGTGCGCAAGTGGGCGTCTTAAGACAGGCTGGTGGGCGTTTGCAAACACAAAATGATCGCACGCCAAGACAGTGGGCGTGCTAATTGCCTGCCGTGCGATCACCTGCCTTCCCAACGCATCGAGGGAGCGGGTCTGAATGAGATCCTGAGTGCCCTCAGCAGCAATCAGAAGATGCTGCAATTTTTGACCCCAGAATATTATGCTCATGTAACTGGTGTAAGGGACACTGGGCCTGATTCAGGTCCACACGCAAACGACGATGTTTGTAGACTGAGTGATTGCTAGCCATTGTGCATGTGCACGCGCTGCAATTCATTTGCGCTTATGCTTGCACACGGGATTCCCTTGCAAAGTGAGTGACAGGCAGTCAGCGTTTGGGGGAGGTAACGGGGAGTGGCTAAAGAAACGCAGGCGTGTCGGGACCGTTTACCTGCTGTTAGATGGGAGTGCATAAATTAGCCACTGCAATCTCCTGCGCAGCATGAGAGCTCTCTGTGTGTCAGGAGCATTACAATCCTTCCACATTCCGAGTGCGGCTGTATACGGACCTGTGTGTCCAGCGACGACTCAGGCCCTTTATATTTACTGACAATATGTCAAAACAAAGTCACACTACTGTCTATTGGTGTAAAAAAATATATATAGATTTTGGTAAAATTAATGGGTTTGGGCACCTTCTGCACATGAGAATGCTTTGACCAGCTATCAGCGGTAGGTTTGAAAATAGAAGGGGGGTATTTACCCCTGCAGAGGGCAACTTATAATGGGGTTCGGGGCCACTTACAACCAATCACATGCTGCCTACTACACAGTAACATACCCATGCTCAAACCAACCGCTAATAGGTATCCAGACCAGCATCACAAAGGAAAGGTGATCAAATCTTCTGACGCTACTAAATAACACAGAGCCTGCACCACATCCACCGCCTACACCCGCAGATGCCACATCCACCGCCTGCACCCGCTGATGCCCACATCCACCGCCTGCACCCGCAGATGCCACATCCACCTGCAGATGCCACATCCACCACCTGCACCCGCAGATGCCACATCCACCGCCTGCACCCGCAGATGCCACATCCACCTCCTGCACCCGCAGATGCCCACATCCACCGCCTGCACCCGCAGATGCCCACATCCACCACCTGCACCCGCAGATGCCACATCCACCGCCTGCACCCGCAGATGGCCACGTCCACCGCCTGCACCCGCAGATGCCACATCCACCGCCTGCACCCGCAGATGCCACATCCACCACCTGCACCCGCAGATGCCAACATCCACCACCTGCACCTGCAGATGCCACATCCACCGCAAACATCCAGAGATGCCACATCCACCGCCTGCACCCGTAGATGCCACATCCACCACCTGCACCTGCAGATGCCACATCCACCGCCTGCACCCGCAGATGGGTGTTACACCCTTAGATGCAATAAACTGTATAAGACTAGGGTCATTTCTGTTATACATTTCCATTGCAAAAAATAATTGAAGGGAATTCCAAGTCCTGTTCATGGGCTCATCCTGTGATCACAGCAGAGGGCTGGAAGCATGCAACACAATCTCCAGCAGTCATAGAACTACAAGCCCCAGCATGCTCGCCCAAGCTAGGTCGGGTAAACATAAACGGCCTAACCTGGTGTTAGAGGGTCTCTCACATACACAGACAGTGCAGACAGTGCTTTGGAATTGAGAGATAAAAGTTAGTAACCATCAACCACTCACCCAGCCCTGGTTTCCATGACAGCAGAAGACGCGATCCCGCCCCCTCCCTGCAGCCGCCCCGCCCCCCGGGGAGACTTCTGTGTAGTGACTGAGAGTGACTGGCAGCGCTTCCCTGACTTAAGATGGTGGAGTGCAAGCCAGGCATGCGCACTGGGATGCATGAGAATCAAGATGGCGGCGGGCGGTGGAACGCATGCTGTGCACACTAGGGGGCAGCACCGGGTCAGACACTTGTAATGTGACTGTGCTGTGCTCAGGGAAGTTGAGAGCTGGTCCTGGCGGGAACTGAGGTCCTAACAGCAGTGGGTGCACCGGAGAGCAGAGACACCTGGCGGGTATGATGACTTACGTCCCTCCACACCCAGTATCTGCACACAGAGTGGCGCTTTGTTGCTGTGGAACTACAAGTACCAGCATGCCCTGACAGGCAGAGCCCTGTTGTTCCCCGAAATCTGCTGTTTGCTAATTGTAGCTATAGAATCCCATCCCCTGCTGCCTGGAAACCCCCTTTGTCTTTATTTTCTTACACATTGTCCCTACTTTTGGTCTGATACATGGATAAAACTCCCCTATATGGCTAGTATTGGGCTCCAGTGATTATCATAACCACCCAGGGGGTGTATTTCTGTAGACCCCGCGCTAACTGAGAACCTGTAATGCTGCTTTTTTTTTGTGGCCGTTCAGCTATTTAGCAATCTGGGGCTCCGCGGGGGGGTGTTTCATCTGCTTCACCGCCAGCCTAGCGCTGTCCGCGAGGTGTCGCTTTAAAATGCCCGTGCGTACACTAGTTTGATCCGGTGAGGATGAAGCGAAGCCTTTCTGGCTTTGTACGTCCCCCATTGCCTGGTACAGCTAACGCTTTTTTCCGCTGCTTGTTAAATTGTGCGAACGCCACAGGCTATAGGGATGCGGTAATCTGCGAATGTCCAGTTGCTGCAAGATAGATACTCTGTGGTATCCCTGTTGCCAAGTAGGAGGAAGCGGTGATAACCCCTTTCTGCCGGAAAAAAAAAAAGAGACCAGAAAAAGGAATTATCATTGCCTAATAAATAGAGCCCTATATATGCAGCCGGCGTAATTCATATTAACATGGCTGATCTGGTGACTCTACCATTTGCGTGGAATGGGCAGCCGAGATGCCTCCTGTCAAAATACGGACAGCAGCATCCCGATGGTTGGTATCCTTACCCTCCCCCCTTCTCCCTCTAACCCTCCCTGTTAGAACCTAACCCTTCCCCCTTTCGTGCCTACCCCCCCCCCCCCCCCCTGTCCTTAAAACCTAACGCTAACCCCGCTATGCTACCTAAACCTAACCCATCCCCAGGCGGCTAAAGGCTGAGACGCCCCCGACTTACCTCGTTCGGGCTGGTGTCGGTATTAAGATGGGCGTCAGTATTTTGACGCCTATCTTAAGTCCCGTGTCGGGATACAGGCTGGCGGCATGCCGTCTGCCGGGCTGGTAACTACATCCCATTTGCGTCACTAGGTTTTCTTTCTCCTGTGTGTTAGTTCCTGGGAATATTAATAGACCCTTAATACAGCTTATTTTATATAAGCAGAAGGGCCGGCTTGGTCCTGGGTTGGTTGCTGGTAGCAAATAACTGAAGATGTCTGGAAAATCCAGCACTAAATGATCACATTCTCATTTTTATAGCTGTAGCTGATCGAGATGGCCGAGAGACCGGAGGATCTGAATCTACCCAATGCCGTCATTACGCGCATCATTAAGGAAGCTGTAAGAATTATAATCAGTATTTTGGTACTATGTAGTGAACTAGAGATTTGCGCAGTGGTGATGACGGACGCAAGTGTCTGATGCTTTTAATCTGCGCACGCGTTCATGCCGCACAGTGCGTACATATCGACGGTTGCCGCTGGGAATTCTCAGAACAAATTCATACGCTGAGAGAGTCAATTTCAGGGAGTGTTCCTGGGAGGTAACGGGTGGCTAGCCAGATGCTGACGTACCGCCGTCAACAACTGCGTCTTTTGTCGCACTGGCACCGGCGGCCCTGTTCCGACTCTTTATCCTCGCCTTCATAGGGCGGGTGCAATGCCCAGTGGTGCATTTTTTTACCAACATGGACAGATTAGCGCCCCAGCAAGGGGGTGTCTCAGTAGGAAGCCCAATAGCATAAAAGCGCAGTGTCTCTGACACTTCATAGAGAAAACTACTTTACGTCTCATCCAGATAAATATAAGTATAGATAGTAAATGGTGACACACGTGAGGCATCCTTTCTGGGTGCGTGTAAAGCGAATATGGAACCCCTGTTGCGTGACCATACGCCATTTGCAATTTATTAAACTGCAGAGACAAGAAACTTCTTGTTGTGGTAGCAAAGCGCGATCATCACCGCCATAGTAAATGCTTGTATCCTGCAGGTTCGCGATGACACAAGCACAGACTTCTAGACTATTCCTTGCTAGGCATAAGTTTTTCTTGATGCAGGTGATGGTGACTGGCGTCAATATGGAAGCCAGCCGCAACATGAGTAAATTAATTTAAAAGATAAATAGATCAGCCCAGACCCAGGCTCGATTCCTCCCGTGTTTGACTGACAAGATTAGTCTATCAGAAGCCTGTACGAGAGCAGAGAGGCAACGCAATGACACTGATGCCTGCCGCCACAATTCGCTTGCTGGGGTTGGGAAAGCGACACGATGTACGTAGCCTGTAAATGCACTTGAATAAATAATCAGATCCTTAATGTTTCTCTTTCACCAGCTTCCAGAGGGTGTTAACATTTCAAAGGAAGCGCGCAGTGCAATCTCGCGGGCAGCCAGTGTCTTTGTGCTGTACGCTACCTCCTGGTAGGTGTCCACCGTATGGATCGTTGTATGTTTTGTGTTTTTTTTTGTATTATTATTTTGAATGCATCACCCACCATCTCTATATCAATAAAGTTAGATTCTCAGAGGAGGAGAAAGGGGAGGTATATTTCAAGTCCACTCTGAAGATGGATAAACCCTTTAATATCCCTTTTTAAAGTGTTCTGCACATCATAATGTATTTTGAGATGTGTTCTCTGCTTTTCAATGTTGTCTTTATAGCATCATATAGCATAGTTTTTTTTTGTTTGTTTTGTTTTTTCCCGTATTGCCCTATGTTATGAGACTGACACAAGTAGCTGTACTCTACTAGGCAACAACAAAATCAACTGTTCCGTGTGTGTGTCCCCTTCACTTGCCATGTGCACAATTAAGCCCCATGCACACTGGACGATGTGTGTATTAAGTGATATCGGCAGCGGGGGTGCCGACATCGATAGGTGCATACAGACTTTCTGATGCCGGCAACAACGGCAGGGTGGGAGTTGGAGCGGGGCCATGCTGCATTCAGCAGCATGGCATCGGTAACGATATCCCCAGATTGTGCTGCATGTACTGGTGTCTGGGGATATCGTTAACGACCCGCACGTTCGCGCTTCGTTCATCGTTTAGTGCATACACACTGGATGATTTGACCGATATATCGATCAACTATGTTGTTATCGTTCATAAGTATCGTCCAGTGTGTATGGGGCTCTAGTTTTTTGTTTACTACTAAACCCCCTTTTGAGTGCGGACACGACGATACAGTATATAGACTGTCCTATTCCCTGACCTATACCCTATAGAATAGTGAAGGTTACCCTATGAACTATGTAAAGTTAGTTTTATTTCTATGTATTGATAACGCACCTCCGGGACTCTTTATTGAGTCATAAACATGATGTAATATGCCAGTCATTATATGGGAACCTATCAATAGGCTGTGCTCTAATTGTCCTTTTCAATACTATTATTTCTTTAGCGCTAATAACTTTGCAATGAAGGGGAAGAGGAAGACGCTGAATGTGACGGATGTGTTGGCGGCCGTGGAGGAGATGGAGTTCCAGCGGTTCCTAACACCATTGAAAGAGTCCCTGGAGGGTGAGCGCTCCCGAATCCAAGATACAGTGTTTGACAGCTGTCGCCATAGTTTTACCATCCCTCGCTGTTATGCGATGGACTGTGGTCAGTGAGACCGCCAATCCAGAAGCAGAATAGTTGGGGCGTGGTATAGGGAAGGTTTGTCTGGAATTCTGTAGCTTTCCCCCATATATGATTTTTTATTTTTTCTCCCGGTAACTATAACCTGCAGAGTCCTCCAGTGTGGAATGCGTGGGTCCTCCCAACAGTGCCAGTGTGGAATGCGTGGGTCCTCCCAACAGTGCCAGTGTGGAATGCGTGGGTCCTCCCAACAGTGCCAGTGTGGAATGCGTGGGTCCTCCCAACAGTGCCAGTGTGGAATGCGTGGGTCCTCCCAACAGTGCCAGTGTGGAATGCGTGGGTCCTCCCAACAGTGCCAGTGTGGAATGCGTGGGTCCTCCCAACAGTGCCAGTGTGGAATGCGTGGGTCCTCCCAACAGTGCCAGTGTGGAATGCGTGGGTCCTCCCAACAGTGCCAGTGTGGAATGCGTGGGTCCTCCCAACAGTGCCAGTGTGGAATGCGTGGGTCCTCCCAACAGTGCCAGTGTGGAATGCGTGGGTCCTCCCAATGTTACTCGTGTGACTCACTGTAGCTAATGTTAGGTAGATGGTCACAGAGCGCCATATGTTAGTAAGGCCTTTCCCATGTGGTAACGTCTCCATCTGGTTGCTTTAGTTTAGCGACACGCAGAGATGGTTTTTGACTGTTTATTTCCTGTCTCAGCTTACAGACGGGACCAGAAGGGAAAGAAAGAAGCCACCGAGATGAGGAAGAAGGACAAGGACAAGAAAACGGATGGCGACGACCAGGACAGGAGCCGGGAAGAGGAGGTAGAGGAAGAAGAGGAAAAGATGGATGAGGATGAAGCGGTGGAAGAGGAGGAGGTGGAGAACTGAGCCACAGAAAGCGCACGGGGTGCCGGACATTTGGGGCACATTATCGTGACTAACTCCACCAGGAAGATGTTTGGGCGACAACCTCTTGCCCGTCAGACCTGATGTGCGGTCAGTCTTCTCCATAGCTGATTAGTGGCCGCAGCTGAGAACTGATTCATGACTGGAGAATTGCGCAGCTGGAGACGTCCTGTTTGTCTGCAGCCGGCTGGTTACGCGGACACCGTAGAAGTTTTTGCTTTTCGTTAATAAACAAGGAGTAGATGTTTTTTCTATTTAAAGCCTCGTGGATCTTTCTCCACATTAATGATTTTAATTACGCAGATGCAGCTAAGTTTTAAGGGGCAATTCTGTCCCGTCTGCCCCCGGCCCCCTGATGAGCCCCGGAACAGTGGTAGAGGTACTCCGTGGCGATATCTCCATTTTTCCTCCCAGTAATTAGCGGTGCTCATTGGTTAAAGATGGCGATTCAATTGGTTTATCCTGCCCGATCTCCCGTCTGGCCAAATAATGTCAGATGTCGGGGCTATTGGGCAATTTATATCTAACCTCTCAAATTGTCTTTACTACTGTAATTTATTAACTCTGTATACCAGACATAGTTCTGTGCTGTTGTTCTGCATATTCTATGAACAAACTTAGGGGTCGATTCAATAATGCGCGATGCAGTGCTCATACATACTTTACAGTAGCTCCTAAATTGCGTATTTTAATATGCACCCCTGGGGGTCAGTGGATTAATATGCAAAATTGAGGAGATGATCGCACCTAATTGAATCAACCCCTTAGCCTTGTATGTTTATTCTTATTCATACGCTGGACATGGCCCCTAGTCCTGCTGTTATATTTGATCTCCCGTCCATCGACCACGCCACAAACCTGTTGCGTGGTGGGTAGACTGTCAGAGGTGAATAAGATGTCTTTGGAATAAGGGGAAAAAAATGTGACATCTGTATCCAATGAAGGAGCGTTCATAAAACAGGAATTTAATTGGCAGTCAGGTGCAGCTCGCTTCTCAAATAGTGACGGTGAGAGTTGAACCCTCACTAACTTTAGGTGCGTACACACGTAGCGATTAGCCAGCGATACGATATTGCTGGCTGATCGTCCTGCGCCCTCCCTCGTGTGCTGGATGATCGATATTGATCTTCCAGCACACCACCTTCTCCCCGATGACTAAAGCGACCCGTGATCAACGTCCGCGGGTCCCAATAGTAATTTGCTCGCTATCGAGCAAGTTGACCTGCATGCATGTCCGATGGACGATATTGCTATCAAATTAATGATTTAAACTGGAACGATATTGTTCAAATAGTGCATTTTTGTCGCTGCGTGTGTATGCAATACAGACCTATGTACCACACAGACTTGTCTGATTACTCGTTTAGCGACTCTCCACTTCGGCTTCTCGTTTCTCTCCAGTTATCCAAATAATAACCGTGTATAATTGTGGCGGTGCATCATTATATATTGCTGTGATAGGCAGAGACTTATTTATATAGTTACCACTATCGGCCAGCGAAAAAATTTAATTTTGGGGGGGGGGGGGGGGGGGGGCGACTTTTGATAGTGCAGTGCAAGTTATATAAAATATAGGGACCTTGGGTCAATCCCTTGGAAACTTAATTACTGTGTGCGCTATATTAGTACAGGCCTTTAAGATCTATTAAATTAAGCCTAAAAAGGAGAGAAGTCCTGTGCATCATATGACCAAAATCTCTGAATCGTGTCTCACGGCCCAGCCAGGCGCACAGTGGTGAACCTGGAACGTGATGGTCACATCCAACCAGCCGGACAATATCCAGTCTCGTGTTGTCAGCACATTCCAAGAGTCTTTTCATCTCATTTGTTTTCTCCTTTAGCATTTAGCAATGGGATTAACAATCCAATGATGACAAATCCTGTGCGGTTCCCAGATTTCCCAGGGACACTCTCCTGTTGCATCTTTTATACCATTCAGTTTATATTCTCAGTTTAATGGCTCTTTATACTAGCGATGTAAATGGAGTTTATTTTGCTGCTCATCATAAATGGTTTTATTTGATGATATCCAATGATCAGATTTACTTTGTCCTTATAAAAGGAGATGATGGTCGTCTGCTAACAGGACTAGTTCCCTCCTCTCTGCCTCTCGCCAGTAGCTGGAAAGTGATAGGACAGATGCACTCACCATAGTATCATGTATATAGTGTATCCCCTGTATCATGTATGTCTCCACGGTATCGGCTGCGTCCCTGGCACTGCACCTTACCCACTATAATCCCCATCACCCACTACCACTCCCTGGCACTGCACCTTACCCACTATAATTCCCATCACCCGCTACCACTCCCTGGCACTGCACCTTACCCACTATAATTCCCATCACTCGCCACCACTCCCTGGCACTGCACCTCACCCGCTATAATTCCCATCACCTACTACCACTCCTTGACACTGCACCTCACCCACTAAAATTTCCATCACCCACTACCTGGCACTGCACCTCACTTGCTATAATTCCCATCACCCACTACCACTCCCTGGCACTGCACCTTACCCACTATAATTCCCATCACTCGCCACCACTCCCTGGCACTGCACCTCACCCGCTATAATTCCCATCACCTACTACCACTCCTTGACACTGCACCTCACCCACTATAATTTCCATCACCCACTACCTGGCACTGCACCTCACTTGCTATAATTCCCATCACCCACTACCACTCCCTGGCACTGCACCTCACCCGCTATAATTCCCATCACCCACTACCACTCCCTGGCACTGCACCTCACCCGCTATAATTCCCATCACCCGTTACCACTCCCTGGCACTGCACCTCACCCGCTATAATTCCCATCACCCGCTACCACTCCCGGGCACTGCACCTCACCCGC
This sequence comes from Taudactylus pleione, assembly GCA_031769625.1. Classification (NCBI taxonomy): domain Eukaryota; kingdom Metazoa; phylum Chordata; class Amphibia; order Anura; family Myobatrachidae; genus Taudactylus; species Taudactylus pleione. The sequence goes on along the minus strand of JAUIMM010000013.1, from coordinate 233,236 downwards.
TATAATTCCCATCACCCGCTACCACTCCCGGGCACTGCACCTCACCCGCTATAATTCCCATCACCCGCTACCACTCCCTGGCACTGCACCTCACCCGCTATAATTCCCATCACCCGTTACCACTCCCTGGCACTGCACCTTACCCGCTATAAATCCCATCACCCGCTAACACTCCCTGGCACTGCACCCTACCTGCTATAATTCCCATTACCCGCTACCACTCCCTGGCACTGCACCTCACCCGCTATAATTCCCGTCACCCACTCCCTGGCACTGCACCTCACCCGCTATAATTCCCGTCACCCGCTACCACTCCCTGGCACTGCACCTCACCCGCTATAATTCCCGTCACCCACTCCCTGGCACTGCACCTCACCCGCTATAATTCCCATCACCCACTCCCTGGCACTGCACCTCACCCGCTATTATTCCCGTCACCCTCTACCAGTCCCTGTTCTGAGATGGTCAACGTACTCTATGGTGGTCACTGGTATGGTCTTGTATTTGTTATGTACAATATTGAATTGCTCCGGTACTTACATTTTCATTGCCGCAAGTCACAGCGAGTTAGATACTTAATTATCAGGGACCGTGAGTATTTGGAGTAAAGCTGTATCAGAGATATAACACTCATACAATCACTAATTGGTTGTGTAGAGACAGCACATTATGACTTTATTTAGCATAATAGGCAGGTTCTGTAGCTGATACATGTGGTCCCTCAGCTGGAATAATTGCCCACTCCTGGGCTAGGGCTAATGGTGTATTTTCTGGGGCCATTTTCAGTTCCCCGTCCGCCCCGGCCTCTAACAGTCAGCGTCTCCTCAGCAGCCATCTTGTGCACAACATTGCTGGGATCCGGGTGCTGATGCTGGTGCTGTAGAAAACAGAGGTCATTCCGGCGCCTTCTTAGAAAAGGTGCCACAGGTGTATGGTGATTGGCAGCCCGCCTCTGTACACGATGTGGGCACAGTTTGATGATGGATGCAAGCCCTTGACTGGCACACTGTCTATAGGTGGACTGAATAAAGTGCCGGAAGCAGTGTGAATACAGTCTGTGATTAGGGCAGGCCTTAGGGTGGCTGTAGTACTGTTGGCAGCCTGTAGGTGGTGTAGTCACATAGAATGCTGCGTGTTCCCAGGAACAGATGGTGGGCAGAGGTGCAGGTAGGATGCCAGCTGGTATAGGTGCAAATGCAGGGCAGCCCTGTTGGTAGAATGTGGACTGAAGCAGATGCAGGGAATACTGACACAGCAGGCAGCTGGGGACTGGTACCATGCAGCACACACACTGTGAGTACAGGATGCTCACATGTAAATGCTGGATGCTGGTGGTAGCCAGCTGCAGAGTGCACCTGAATGCAGAGATGTGTAGGGAGAAGCACTAGTCCAGAGCACTTGAAAACTGCATATAATGGGCACAGAATACACTGGTAATTGCAGGTGACAGGAGCTGGGAGCCGCTGCAGCCAGGAGCCAGGATACTGATCTCAGGGAGGAGTGTTGTTCATGCCAGTAGTGGAGGTTTAAATAGGGCGCTCCCAGAGCCTATTGGTTTGACAGGTCATGTGAGCATGACTGTAGGAATCTGGTAGGCCGATGTAGTCACATGAATTTAATCCAAGATGGTGGTGAACATGCTTCGCTGTCGCGGGTACTACCAGATTGTTAGGCTCACGTGGAGATGTGCCAGCCAGGGTCTCAGGAGCACAAAGCACGACCAGAAGGAACATGGATGGTGATGATATGTCTCCGCTGGACCCGCTAATGGGGGCTAAGATCCCGACGCGTGACGGGCACAATGAGGGCGGCTGCCAGTGTCTTATATGGCATCTCCCTTCCTCGCTCTCTTTGTTGGTGTGCGAGAGGCCTCGTCACGAGGTGCATCACTAGTGGTCCTCGGCCGCCTCCTTCCTATAATACACAAGTATCAATTAGAGACATAGCAAATGCATTGTGCAAGGTGATCTTCCTATGGTTACTGACAGTTATCGGGTACATCACAGGACTTTATCACTGCTCAGCACATATAAGGGGATATATTACAGGATATAATGTTACACATAATCATGTATTCAGGCCACTGGTGTCTGACTGTGAGGGTTGCACACACCAAGCATTTTCTATGTGTAACATTATAATGTGACGTTATGCTGTGATAAATGGGCGTATGCCGCCTGCCCCCAAACCGTCACTCACCCAACATCAGTGGTGTGATCTGTACAATGTGGCTCCTGTCCTAAATGGGGTCTATGCAGTGTCGGACTGGGACATGAAGGGCCCACCGGGGCCCATGCTTAAGGGGTGTGGTCATCAACCAATGGGGGTGTGGCCAGCCACCACAGATACTTGGCTTACCATTAGGCAAATCTTAGTGTAGTTTCTATAGAAGAGAACCAAGCCCCCATGCTGATCAGTGGTCTTGCTCCACCAGGTATCTGTCTGTCTAATAGAGTAACAATCTATAATTTGAGGTCTGGAACCTGACACCAAGAGGAGGAGGTGGGACCACAGGTAGTGTATCAGGGTATTGCGGCATATAGTCACACTTAGGTGAGGACAGAGAGAGAACTCGGTGGTCTGAGCCCCAGAAGAGTCATTATGTTTCTTACCTTGGCGATGGGGCTCCCTCACTTTGCGGATTTCTCCCCCGCACAGCTGTTCGTGCAGTGACCACCATCTTGCCCTTGGAGATGGCGGCCGGTTATTCATCCGCTTTAGGTAGAGCTGGCATCGCATGCACTGCCACCAGTGTTTCCTCAGTGCCTCCTCTTCTGCGTGGAAGTCATGGTAGATCTAATCACATAGTAGAAATGAAACAAATTATAGATACAAATGGTGACAGCATTTCACTGATTGCATGAAAACTCTAAAGTCTCCTGTCCTGTACATAATTACATACATGATAGGGATCCGCAGAATAATACAGGATAACATTATGCAGTGTAACATAAGAACGGGCAAATTAACACTTAATGGGGTTTGTAGCCTTATGGTAATGTGTGTGCCAGGCCTAAGGGTCACCAGGAATTTTGCCAATGTCTCACCACATATAGCTGGCTGGTATGTAACCTTATGGTAACGTGTGTGCCAGGCCTAAGGGTCCCCAGGACTCCTGCCAATGTCTCACCACATACAGCTGGCTGGTATATAGCCTCCTCTCTCCTCCCACATACACGGACCCTTAATGACTGACTATGTACTTACAGTAATGTTAGCACCAGTCAGGCTGTTTATACGCTCCATCTCCTTCACAAACTCCTCCCCATGATGAGACGTGTCCCTTATTTGGGACACATACAGGAAGGCATGGATCATCTCATGTAGTAAGCTCTGCAATACACCAAATAATGGGCCTGTTATAGTAAGAATGATACAGACTTTACACTCTCTTTGTTTGTTAAAAACGATTGAGGTTTAGGTTTCCAGATGTGATCGAAAGAGACAAACACTGTACTATGTACTATTACATAATTGGTGAAAACTTTCAATTTTGTTTATTCTCAAAAATGTCCCTTCTTCTCCCCATTATCTCATTCCAATACTTAATTAGTCTCAGTGTTGTAAATTACTTTGACCCCCTGTGCATGGTGAGGGGGGGGGGGGCATGGAGGGAGGTGTGGGGGAGATATATGGGGAGGTCAGAGGGTCATCACACCCTAATTTCTATGAAATGATGGGATCCCTAAATATTTATCCCCTCTGAAAACACAACCTATAGTACCTCTACTAGTTTCCTCCTGGGCAGCTGCTCCAGGATGGGTTTGCTCAACCTGATGAAGCAGATTCCTCCAAACTCCTTTCCCTGGCGGCAGTATCCGGCCATTCTGGGGAGAGAACACAAATCGCACATGAGTAACATCCATGGTCTGATGCAATTACATACGAGGAGGTGACAATTGAGAGAAGACGCTAACATTAGTGGCTATATAAATATGATCGTTATACGCACCCCACATAGATGGGACCAGCAGTGACTCTTACCCTCTTGGATGAGGGGGGCTGTTGCTGCCTGTGCTCCCAGTAACTGTACTGCAGGAGGAGAGGAAAAGGCAGTAGTTCTGCCCAGCCAGGTCCTGGCGCCTGCTCAATGGAGCTGGTAGGGGCCAGGACTGGCACATGCACAAAATGATGGCTTCTGGGGACTGCATCGGCTGCAGCTCCTAGAAGCCATATTGGGCTGACCGAAAGGCACCCACTGGAAGCACACGCTCTGCTAATCACAGCCTGCACTGGCAGTACCAGGGGGGTAAACACACCTCCCCCTGGGACTGCCAGTCCTGTGTGTGATTGGCAGATAGCTCTTCCAATTGGAAGCCACTGCCAGTCACAGTGTAGCCAGTGCAGTCACTCTCACTGGCTCGCTGAGGTAGTGGATTTTACTGGGGGGGAGCTGTGGTAAAATCCGCCACTGGATGTGACTGACGGCCGCCCAAAGGTGGGAAAAGCAGAAGCACTTGTTTTGGTTCTCCTGAAAATTATAAATGCATCATTTTGTTTTTACCATTTGAATAGTGTTCTCATGGGGCCCGGGGCCCCTAGACCCATTAATAACACAAACGCAACACACTGACAGCCGGAAACCTCTGCAGAATTGCGCTGTGCCTCTTCATGCCTCATCCTCACTGTCACAGGCTGGAGAAAAGTCTGCTCACCCAGAAGTCACATAGAACCTGAGTATATAGCGCGTGACACTTATTTATCTTACATGAAACCCCCACTGATCAGTTATTATGTAGGTTGGAGGGCCGCACATAGATGAACAGTATAAAGATGTCCATCACTGCCCTATATGTGTAATGTGTACCAGGCAGCCACTTACAGATATATATCTTATTGTTATTAGTAACCATTGTTTATAGGGGACTGTAGAAATAACTGTTAATAAATAGGAATATCTTATAATAAACTGATCTGACAGTATCTACACTCACAGCTTCAGCCTAGAGCTCCACGCCACGGGTACATCTGCCAACTTCCCTCCGAAGTAAGCGTCATTGAACTCGGTAAAGAGTTCCTGGATGTCGGGGTTGGGATCTATCGATTCCCAAGCCTCGTCCACAATCGATAAAGACTCACTAACACCTCCAATCTCCTCAGTGTAGTCCAGCGCATTCAGTCCATCATCGGCCTCCATCTTCCTCCTTTGCCTAGAACTGATGGCTCAGTAACTGTCAGGTGCTTTGCATATAGGCCACAGCGCACGTGTCACAATGGCTGGGTTTATGATGCTTGTGCGGGTCACAATGGCTGGCTCCATGATGCTTGGATGTTACTAATATCCATCCATCCATTTATTTATCTCTCCTAGGGCCCCCATTTACTAACGAGTTTTATCACCAAAACGAGTGATAAATATCACTGTGTATGATAAATGGTGCTCCAGCCAATCACCTCCCAACTGTCAACAGTCAGAAAAATGACAGTTGGGAGGTGATTGGCTGGAGCACCGTTTATCATACACAGTGACATTTATCACTCGTTTTGGTGATAAAACTCGTTAGTAAATGGGGGCCCAGGTAGTACATCATTCCTTAAGTAGATTTAAACTACAGTAGTGTTTATTTAAGCATAATTACCAAAAATAATAGCAACGTTTGAGGCAGAATATTGTCCTTTGTCAAGAATGCTCATAGAAGTCCATAGGCTTCAGTAGCCAATTAACTCCATCTATAGAAACCTATGGGGCTGCTGCGGTGTGTGTGTATATATATATATATATATATATATTTATATATATTAGACAGTATAATGGCCCCGCCCCCACCTGAGAGCTCTCAGTGACTGTTAGACTGACATACAGTGAGGCCCCGCCCCCACCTGAGAGCTCTCAGTGACTGTTAGACTGACATACAGTGAGGCCCCGCCCATACCTGAGAGCTCTCAGTGACTGTTAGACTGACATACAGTGAGGCCCCGCCCCCACCTGAGAGCTCTCAGTGACTGTTAGACTGACATACAGTGAGGCCCTGCCCCCACCTGAGAGCTCTCAGTGACTGTTAGACTGACATACAGTGAGGCCCCGCCCCCACCTGAGAGCTCTCAGTGACTGTTAGACTGACATACAGTGAGGCCCCGCCCCCACCTGAGAGCTCTCAGTGACTGTTAGACTGACATACAGTGAGGCCCCACCCCCACCTGAGAGCTCTCAGTGACTGTTAGACTGACATACAGTGAGGCCCCGCCCCCACCTGAGAGCTCTCAGTGACTGTTAGACTGACATACAGTGAGGCCCTGCCCCCAGCTGAGAGCTCTCAGTGACTGTTAGACTGACATACAGTGAGAAACAGATGAATAGGGAATGCGCTCTACCACGGTGGTCAGGTTATATTGGTAGCTGCTGAGTGTACGTACCTCACTATATATATGCACAAGGGTAGGTCTGGTCACTAAGCGCATACACTGGCCTGAAGTCTGAAAATAGATAGGAGCAAAGTGTATTCACGTGTTGCTGCGGGTACATAGTGAAAATCTATACTCCTATAAATAGATTTAAATATATACACGATATGTGTCTGGTACAAATCATTTTATTGAATCAGTCAAAACAAATATAGATCAAATGTTCAAGGATAATACATCTATGATATAGGATAATACGTCTATGATATAGGATAATACGTCTATGATATAGGATAATACATCTATGATATAGGATAATACGTCTATGATATAGGATAATACATCTATGATATAGGATAATACGTCTATGATATAGGATAATACGTCTATGATATAGACTACATGAATAAACATATATAAAAAAAAAATTTTAAAAATATTTTAATACAATGGTGAATAAAGGAAGTCTGTGCAGCTGGATAAATGGGGTGCACACAGGGTCTGATTCAGAGCCGGACGCTATTTGCGCTCGCTCGTTCAGAAAAAGGGGGTGGCTATTCAAATGAACCGTTCGCTCTTTGCGGTCTGTTCACGCCTCCATGAATGAACGAGCGAACAAAACATGCGGTCGTTTTTTTTAAAAATACGCCCCCTGGCCGCTCGCATCATACGTCATGTCCGCTATTTATTAGATTAATCGAGTACATCGAACGGCGTCTGAACTGCTCGCTATTCTTGTGGTTGGTTTTTCCTACCGCAATGTTGCGAGCAGTTCTGACTATAAAATAACCAAGTGACGTGGTCAATGACGCTGCTGTATTAATTATGCACACCCTTAAAATGCCCGTTTTGACCTTTAGGCACGCCTGCGTTCTGATTTCAACTCCCCGTTTTCAAGCACCTTCCCCTGTTACCACCCACAAACGCCTCATCCTGTCACTCAAAATAGCAGGCATTCGCTATATTGCGAGCACACGATTTCTGGCCGCACTGAGTGGTTCGCGCATGCGTACTAATACCCGTACGCATGCGCAGTTGTGCGAACATCGCTCGGAACGAACGAGCGGCCGCTTACGAGCGGCTCTGAATGAGACCCATAATCTGCTCAATCAATCAAAAAAATATTAAAATGTAAGTTGTAAACTAACTAAAGAGTCACAAACCCGCACTTCAGCGGCACTGACCGCGGACCCCACACACACCGATATCCTGATGTGAAGTGGGGACTACTAGTGTTAAGTAACAAGAGTCACAGGACTTTAGTCCATTCAGGACGCAACAAGAACCCTTTATCATTCTATGCTTATAGCCTCTATACAGGGCGAGTAAAACGCTATTCAGCGTATCTCCCTGTGCACAACAACATTGTGTTTTCTCACTAGTGTTTGTTTTATGTTATGTGTTGTAATATGTATACCGGTATTAGTCCCGCTTTTGATTGATTGTGCAGATTATGTGCACCCCATTTAACCAGCTACACAGAGGGCCTGATTCAGACCAAGTCGCAAGCGCTGAGCGCTCGCAACCGGGTCGATGGCGGCCCACAGCGCATGCCTTGGACGGAGCTGGCTCCGTCGTGCGCATGCGCGAGACCCGGCTAGCGACGGGCAATCTGTCGCTCCGGGTCTCGCACCAAAGGGGACGGGCTGTCGATGTTGAGTGACTGCTCGCCTCCTTTGGTGGGCCGGCTGGGGGGGTGGCTGCCCAAACGGAGGTGTTCCCATGAGAACGCCTACCATTTGGGGGAGGCCCCACTGACATCACAAGTGATGGCAGTGGGAGAGCTTCCAGCTCTGTTGGAGCCGAAAGCTCTCTGGGGCTTGCGGCCACGAAACCCTACCACAAAGGTCTCGTCGCAAGCCCGATGGTTGCGATGGTCTTGACCATCGCGACCATCATCATGGACGCTCGCATTTGCTGTGGGTGGTCACCCACAGCCATGAGAGCGGCCAGGAGGCCACTCCAAAAAAAAAAAGAGCCCGGCCCTGATTCAAAGCGAGCGCTCTGTAAGAGCATACGGCTCTGAATCAGGGCCAGTGTTTCTATCTCCTCAGCTCTGCTTGGTTGGCCTCAGCTGTTTTTTTTTTTTTTTTGCTCGGGCTCCGAACCCCGTTCCCTTAGCCCCACCCCCAATCCCGCCCCTTAACTATTCACATTAATACTTTTTGCCATCAAATTCTTCTGATGCGATGGTTAGTTACCATCGCATCGAAAGATTCAATGGTGGAAGCACTGCCATCATATGATGGTGGGCTTCCGATGTCCATCCCTACTGCTAAACTGACATACAGTGAGGCCCCGCCCCGACCCCGGAGCTCTCAGTGACTGCTATGCTGACATACATTGAGGCCCCTCCGCCACCTCAGGGCTCAGTGACTGCTAGACTGACATACACTGAGACCCCACCCCATCCCAGAGCTCTCAGTGACTGCTAGACTGACATACAGTGTGGCCCCGCCCCCTCACAGACACAGCCAGCAGTACTGCCTGGATGCACAGGACTGAGGGGGACATGTATCAATCCTTCTACAAAGAGGGGATGTTCCCCATAGCAACCAATCAGTTTTTAGCTAGTATTTATCAAGTACATTCTATAAAATAATAGATAGAAGCTGATTGGTTGCTATGGAAAACGTCTTCCCTCTGTGGAAGGTTTGATACATTCAGAGCTGAAGAACTCTCTGCAGAACAGTCACCCCTTAGTGCTAAAGAGAGGCTGAAAATGTAAAGGATTGTTTTCAAATAAATCTTTATATTACATTGTATCAACCAGACACGTGCGTGTCACTGGCGTGTCCAAATCAGCGACTGTGTCTTTTGACACCGGTGGCCATGCTTAGATAGGAATTCTGCGCTCCATGGGGCTGCTTTATCTGAATCAGGCCCCTGTGTCTAATAATTGTAAGAATAATTTTGCGCACCAATGATCAGCCCTAATCTTACAGTCAGCTCTGGTCTATTGGACAACTGGCCAATCAGATTTAAGGGTGGGGCTTAACATGTAGCGCCAGGGGACGGAGCGATTTTCCATGTCAGCGCCAGGTAAAAACATTGTGGGGCTCTGTGTCTTCGATGGCATGGAATCATTGGATCTCCGCCATCAATCGCAAAACTATCAACCATCGGTGGTTATACATCGATGGTTCGTAATTGTCGATGGCCATCCCTAGTCTTCAGTACAAGCAGAGTCTTTCTGTACAGATGAGTGCAGACAGTCTGTGTGGACTGGAACGATGACGCTTGGCTGCGTGACCTATGACATCACGACACCTCATATGTCACAGCCCAGGCCACGTATGAGTTGTTGGAAGAGCTCAGGGCTCCCCAGGCCAGGACAATGAGCTAGCACTGCTGTGACTGCGCCACTGCGAAGGACACCGCACCCGCTGTAAGTAATCGCAAAATCCAGGGATTGAAGCTTCAATTAAAATCCCGGACTTTTTGAGGTTAAATTCCGGGATCCCGCTGATCAGGATCCAGGGATTGGATTCCCTAGTTTTTACTGTTTCTGTACTATATAAGGTGCTGCTGACCCCTTGTGGCACCATATATAATAATAATAATATTGGATAATACTAACTTCAGCTTCTGTATGAAGCTGCTGTACTCAAAACTAACCACTAGGTGTCCTCCTGTCAGTTACACCCACTATAATTCCCATCACCCACTACCACTCCCTGGCACTGCAGCTTACCCGCTATAATTCCCATCACCCACTACCACTCCCTGGCACTGCACCTTACCCGCTATAATTCCCATCACCCACTACCACTCCCTGGCACTGCACCTCACCCGCTATAATTCCCATCACCTGCTACCACTCCTTGACACTGCACCTCACCCACTATAATTTCCATCACCCACTACCTGGCACTGCACCTCACTTGCTATAATTCCCATCACCCACTACCACTCTCTGGCACTGCACCTCACCCGCTATAATTCCCATCACCCGCTACCACTCCCTGGCACTGCACCTCACCCGCTATAATTCCCATCACCCGTTACCACTCCCTGGCACTGCACCTCACCCGCTATAATTCCCATCACCCGCTACCACTCCCGGGCACTGCACCTCACCCGCTATAATTCCCATCACCCGTTACCACTCCCTGGCACTGCACCTTACCCACTATAAATCCCATCACCCGCTAACACTCCCTGGCACTGCACCCTACCTGCTATAATTCCCATTACCCGCTACCACTCCCTGGCACTGCACTTCACCCGCTATAATTCCCATCACCCACTCCCTGGCACTGCACCTCACCCGCTATAATTCCCGTCACCCGCTACCACTCCCTGGCACTGCACCTCACCCGCTATAATTCCCGTCACCCACTCCCTGGCACTGCACCTCACCCGCTATAATTCCCATCACCCACTCCCTGGCACTGCACCTCACCCGCTATTATTCCCGTCACCCTCTACCAGTCCCTGTTCTGAGATGGTCAACGTACTCTATGGTGGTCACTGGTATGGTCTTGTATTTGTTATGTACAATATTGAATTGCTCCGGTACTTACATTTTCATCGCCGCAAGTCACAGCGAGTTAGATACTTAATTATCAGGGACCGTGAGTATTTGGAGTAAAGCTGTATCAGAGATATAACACTCATACAATCACTAATTGGTTGTGTAGAGACAGCACATTATGACTTTATTTAGCATAATAGGCAGGTTCTGTAGCTGATACATGTGGTCCCTCAGCTGGAATAATTGCCCACTCCTGGGCTAGGGCTAATGGTGTATTTTCTGGGGCCATTTTCAGTTCCCCGTCCGCCCCGGCCTCTAACAGTCAGCGTCTCCTCAGCAGCCATCTTGTGCACAACATTGCTGGGATCCGGGTGCTGATGCTGGTGCTGTAGAAAACAGAGGTCATTCCGGCGCCTTCTTAGAAAAGGTGCCACAGGTGTATGGTGATTGGCAGCCCGCCTCTGTACACGATGTGGGCACAGTTTGATGATGGATGCAAGCCCTTGACTGGCACACTGTCTATAGGTGGACTGAATAAAGTGCCGGAAGCAGTGTGAATACAGTCTGTGATTAGGGCAGGCCTTAGGGTGGCTGTAGTACTGTTGGCAGCCTGTAGGTGGTGTAGTCACATAGAATGCTGCGTGTTCCCAGGAACAGATGGTGGGCAGAGGTGCAGGTAGGATGCCAGCTGGTATAGGTGCAAATGCAGGGCAGCCCTGTTGGTAGAATGTGGACTGAAGCAGATGCAGGGAATACTGACACAGCAGGCAGCTGGGGACTGGTACCATGCAGCACACACACTGTGAGTACAGGATGCTCACATGTAAATGCTGGATGCTGGTGGTAGCCAGCTGCAGAGTGCACCTGAATGCAGAGATGTGTAGGGAGAAGCACTAGTCCAGAGCACTTGAAAACTGCATATAATGGGCACAGAATACACTGGTAATTGCAGGTGACAGGAGCTGGGAGCCGCTGCAGCCAGGAGCCAGGATACTGATCTCAGGGAGGAGTGTTGTTCATGCCAGTAGTGGAGGTTTAAATAGGGCGCTCCCAGAGCCTATTGGTTTGACAGGTCATGTGAGCATGACTGTAGGAATCTGGTAGGCCGATGTAGTCACATGAATTTAATCCAAGATGGTGGTGAACATGCTTCGCTGTCGCGGGTACTACCAGATTGTTAGGCTCACGTGGAGATGTGCCAGCCAGGGTCTCAGGAGCACAAAGCACGACCAGAAGGAACATGGATGGTGATGATATGTCTCCGCTGGACCCGCTAATGGGGGCTAAGATCCCGACGCGTGACGGGCACAATGAGGGCGGCTGCCAGTGTCTTATATGGCATCTCCCTTCCTCGCTCTCTTTGTTGGTGTGCGAGAGGCCTCGTCACGAGGTGCATCACTAGTGGTCCTCGGCCGCCTCCTTCCTATAATACACAAGTATCAATTAGAGACATAGCAAATGCATTGTGCAAGGTGATCTTCCTATGGTTACTGACAGTTATCGGGTACATCACAGGACTTTATCACTGCTCAGCACATATAAGGGGATATATTACAGGATATAATGTTACACATAATCATGTATTCAGGCCACTGGTGTCTGACTGTGAGGGTTGCACACACCAAGCATTTTCTATGTGTAACATTATAATGTGACGTTATGCTGTGATAAATGGGCGTATGCTGCCTGCCCCCAAACCGTCACTCACCCAACATCAGTGGTGTGATCTGTACAATGTGGCTCCTGTCCTGATTGGGGTCTATGCAGTGTCGGACTGGGACATGAAGGGCCCACCGGGGCCCATGCTTAAGGGGTGTGGTCATCAACCAATGGGGGTGTGGCCAGCCACCACAGATACTTGGCTTACCATTAGGCAAATCTTGGTGTAGTTTCTATAGAAGAGAACCAAGCCCCCATGCTGATCAGTGGTCTTGCTCCACCAGGTATCTGTCTGTCTAATAGAGTAACAATCTATAATTTGAGGTCTGGAACCTGACACCAAGAGGAGGAGGTGGGACCACAGGTAGTGGGGCCCACCGGGGATTTCCCCTGTACCCCGTGGGCCAGTCCAACCCTGGGTCTATGTGCAGTATTTGGATTTCCTTCCCCATGGCAATGTATCAGGGTATTGCGGCATATAGTCACACTTAGGTGAGTACAGAGAGAGAACTCGGTGGTCTGAGCCCCAGAAGAGTCATTATGTTTCTTACCTTGGCGATGGGGCTCCCTCACTTTGCGGATTTCTCCCCCGCACAGCTGTTCGTGCAGTGACCACCATCTTGCCCTTGTAGATGGCGGCCGGTTATTCATCTGCTTTAGGTAGAGCTGGCATCGCATGCACTGCCACCAGTGTTTCCTCAGTGCCTCCTCTTCTGCGTAGAAGTCATGGTAGATCTAATCACATAGTAGAAATGAAACAAATTATAGATACAAATGGTGACAGCATTTCACCAGCATTTCACTGATTGCATGAAAACTCTAAAGTCTCCTGTCCTGTACATAATTACATACATAATAGGGATACGCAGAATAATACAGGATAACATTATGCAGTGTAACATAAGAACGGGCAAATTAACACTTAATGGGGTTTGTAGCCTTATGGTAATGTGTGTGCCAGGCCTAAGGGTCACCAGGAATTTTGCCAATGTCTCACCACATATAGCTGGCTGGTATGTAACCTTATGGTAACGTGTGTGCCAGGCCTAAGGGTCACCAGGACTCCTGCCAATGTCTCACCACATACAGCTGGCTGGTATATAGCCTCCTCTCTCCTCCCACATACACAGACCCTTAATGACTGACTATGTACTTACAGTAATATTAGCACCAGTCAGGCTGTTTACACGCTCCATCTCCTTCACAAACTCCTCCCCATGATGAGACGTGTCCCTTATTTGGGACACATACAGGAAGGCATGGATCATCTCATGTAGTAAGCTCTGCAATACACCAAATAATGGGCCTGTTATAGTAAGAATGATACAGACTTTACACTCTCTTTGTTTGTTAAAAACGATTGAGGTTTAGGTTTCCAGATGTGATCGAAAGAGACAAACACTGTACTATGTACTATTACATAATTGGTGAAAACTTTCAATTTTGTTTATTCTCAAAAATGTCCCTTCTTCTCCCCATTATCTCATTCCAATACTTAATTAGTCTCAGTGTTGTAAATTACTTTGACCCCCTGTGCATGGTAAGGGGGGGGGGGGCATGGAGGGAGGTGTGGGGGAGATATATGGGGAGGTCAGAGGGTCATCACACCCTAATTTCTATGAAATGATGGGATCCCTAAATATTTATCCCCTCTGAAAACACAACCTATAGTACCTCTACTAGTTTCCTCCTGGGCAGCTGCTCCAGGATGGGTTTGCTCAACCTGATGAAGCAGATTCCTCCAAACTCCTTTCCCTGGCGGCAGTATCCGGCCATTCTGGGGAGAGAACACAAATCGCACATGAGTAACATCCATGGTCTGATGCAATTACATACGAGGAGGTGACAATTGAGAGAAGACGCTAACATTAGTGGCTATATAAATATGATAGTTATACGCACCCCACATAGATGGGACCAGCAGTGACTCTTACCCTCTTGGATGAGGGGGGCTGTTGCTGCCTGTGCTCCCAGTAACTGTACTGCAGGAGGAGAGGAAAAGGCAGTAGTTCTGCCCAGCCAGGTCCTGGCGCCTGCTCAATGGAGCTGGTAGGGGCCAGGACTGGCACATGCACAAAATGATGGCTTCTGGGGACTGCATCGGCTGCAGCTCCTAGAAGCCATATTGGGCTGACCGAAAGGCACCCACTGGAAGCACACGCTCTGCTAATCACAGCCTGCACTGGCAGTACCAGGGGGGTAAACACACCTCCCCCTGGGACTGCCAGTCCTGTGTGTGATTGGCAGATAGCTCTTCCAATTGGAAGCCACTGCCAGTCACAGTGTAGCCAGTGCAGTCACTCTCACTGGCTCGCTGAGGTAGTGGATTTTACTGGGGGGGAGCTGTGGTAAAATCCGCCACTGGATGTGACTGACGGCCGCCCAAAGGTGGGAAAAGCAGAAGCACTTGTTTTGGTTCTCCTGAAAATTATAAATGCATCATTTTGTTTTTACCATTTGAATAGTGTTCTCATGGGGCCCGGGGCCCCTAGACCCATTAATAACACAAACGCAACACACTGACAGCCGGAAACCTCTGCAGAATTGCGCTGTGCCTCTTCATGCCTCATCCTCACTGTCACAGGCTGGAGAAAAGTCTGCTCACCCAGAAGTCACATAGAACCTGAGTATATAGCGCGTGACACTTATTTATCTTACATGAAACCCCCACTGATCAGTTATTATGTAGGTTGGAGGGCCACACATAGATGTACAGTATAAAGATGTCCATCACTGCCCTATATGTGTAATGTGTACCAGGCAGCCACTTACAGATATATATCTTATTGTTATTAGTAACCATTGTTTATAGGGGACTGTAGAAATAACTGTTAATAAATAGGAATATCTTATAATAAACTGATCTGACAGTATCTACACTCACAGCTTCAGCCTAGAGCTCCACGCCACGGGTACATCTGCCAACTTCCCTCCGAAGTAAGCGTCATTGAACTCGGTAAAGAGTTCCTGGATGTCGGGGTTGGGATCTATCGATTCCCAAGCCTCGTCCACAATCGATAAAGACTCACTAACACCTCCAATCTCCTCAGTGTAGTCCAGCGCATTCAGTCCATCATCGGCCTCCATCTTCCTCCTTTGCCTAGAACTGATGGCTCAGTAACTGTCAGGTGCTTTGCATATAGGCCACAGCGCACGTGTCACAATGGCTGGGTTTATGATGCTTGTGCGGGTCACAATGGCTGGCTCCATGATGCTTGGATGTTACTAATATCCATCCATCCATTTATTTATCTCTCCTAGGGCCCCCATTTACTAACGAGTTTTATCACCAAAACGAGTGATAAATGTCACTGTGTATGATAAATGGTGCTCCAGCCAATCACCTCCCAACTGTCAACAGTCAGAAAAATGACAGTTGGGAGCTGATTGGCTGGAGCACCGTTTATCATACACAGTGACATTTATCACTCGTTTTGGTGATAAAACTCGTTAGTAAATGGGGGCCCAGGTAGTACATCATTCCTTAAGTAGATTTAAACTACAGTAGTGTTTATTTAAGCATAATTACCAAAAATAATAGCAACGTTTGAGGCAGAATATTGTCCTTTGTCAAGAATGCTCATAGAAGTCCATAGGCTTCAGTAGCCAATTAACTCCATCTATAGAAACCTATGGGGCTGCTGCGGTGTGTGTGTATATATATATATATATATATTTATATATATATTAGACAGTATAATGGCCCCGCCCCCACCTGAGAGCTCTCAGTGACTGTTAGACTGACATACAGTGAGGCCCCGCCCCCACCTGAGAGCTCTCAGTGACTGTTAGACTGACATACAGTGAGGCCCCGCCCATACCTGAGAGCTCTCAGTGACTGTTAGACTGACATACAGTGAGGCCCCGCCCCCAGCTGAGAGCTCTCAGTGACTGTTAGACTGACATACAGTGAGGCCCCGCCCCCACCTGAGAGCTCTCAGTGACTGTTAGACTGACATACAGTGAGGCCCCGCCCCCACCTGAGAGCTCTCAGTGACTGTTAGACTGACATACAGTGAGAAACAGATGAATAGGGAATGCGCTCTACCACGGTGGTCAGATTATATTGGTAGCTGCTGAGTGTACGTACCTCACTATATATATGCACAAGGGTAGGTCTGGTCACTAAGCGCATACACTGGCCTGAAGTCTGAAAATAGATAGGAGCAAAGTGTATTCACGTGTTGCTGCGGGTATATAGTGAAAATCTATACTCCTATAAATAGATTTAAATATATACACGATATGTGTCTGGTACAAATCATTTTGTTGAATCAGTCAAAAAAATATAGATCAAATGTTCAAGGATAATACATCTATGATATAGGATAATACGTCTATGATATAGGATAATAGGTCTATGATATAGGATAATACATCTATGATATAGGATAATACGTCTATGATATAGACTACATGAATAAACATATATAAAAAATATATAAAAAAATATTTTAAAAATATTTTAATAAAATGGTGAATAAAGGAAGTCTTTGCAGCTGGATAAATGGGGTGCACACAGGGTCTGATTCAGAGCCGGACGCTATTTGCGCTCGCTCGTTCAGAAAAAGGGGGTGGCTATTCAAATGAACCTTTCGCTCTTTGCGGTCTGTTCACGCCTCCATGAATGAACGAGCGAACAAAACATGCGGTCGTTTTTTTTTTAAATTCGCCCCCTGGCCGCTCGCATCATACGTCATGTCCGCTATTTATTAGATTAATCGAGTACATCGAACGGCGTCTGAACTGCTCGCTATTCTTGTGGTTGGTTTTTCCTACCGCAATGTTGCGAGCAGTTCTGACTATAAAATAACCAAGTGACGTGGTCAATGACGCTGCTGTATTAATTATGCACACCCATAAAACGCCCGCTTTGACCTTTAGGCACGCCTGCGTTCTGATTTCAACTCCCCGTTTTCAAGCACCTTCCCCTGTTACCACCCACAAACGCCTCATCCTGTCACTCAAAATAGCAGGCATTCGCTATATTGCGAGCACACGATTTCTGGCCGCACTGAGTGGTTCGGGCATGCGTACTAATACCCGTACGCATGCGCAGTTGTGCGAACATCGCTCGGAACGAACGAGCGGCCGCTTACGAGCGGCTCTGAATGAGACCCATAATCTGCTCAATCAATCAAAAAAATATAATAATGTAAGTTGTAAACTAACTAAAGAGTCACAAACCCGCACTTCAGCGGCACTGACCGCGGACCCCACACACACCGATATCCTGATGTGAAGTGGGGACTACCAGTGTTAAGTAACAAGAGTCACAGGACTTTAGTCCATTCAGGACGCAACAAGAACCCTTTATCATTCTATGCTTATAGCCTCTATACAGGGCGAGTAAAACGCTATTCAGCGTATCTCCCTGTGCACAACAACATTGTGTTTTCTCACTAGTGTTTGTTTTATGTTATGTGTTGTAATATGTATACTGGTATTAGTCCCGCTTTTGATTGATTGTGCAGATTATGTGCACCCCATTTAACCAGCTACACAGAGGGCCTGATTCAGACCAAGTCGCAAGCGCTGAGCGCTCGCAACCGGGTCGATGGCGGCCCACAGCGCATGCCTTGGACGGAGCTGGCTCCGTCGTGCGCATGCGCGAGACCCGGCTAGCGACGGGCAATCTGTTGCTCCGGGTCTCGCACCAAAGGGGACTGGCTGTCGATGTTGAGTGACAGCTCGCCTCCTTTGGTGGGCTGGCTGGGGGGGTGGCTGCCCAAACGGAGGTGTTCCCATGAGAACGCCTACCATTTGGGGGAGGCCCCACTGACATCACAAGTGATGGCAGTGGGAGAGCTTCCTGCTCTGTTGGAGCCGAAAGCTCTCTGGGGCATGCGACCACGAAACCCTACCACAAAGGTCTCGTCGCAAGCCCGATGGTCGCGATGGTCTTGACCATCGCGACCATCATCATGGACGCTCGCATTTGCTGTGGGTGGTCACCCACAGCCATGCGAGCGGCCAGGAGGCCACTCCAAAAAAAAATAAGCCCGGCCCTGATTCAAAGAGAGCGCTCTGTAAGAGCGTACGGCTCTGAATCAGGGCCAGTGTTTCTATCTCCTCAGCTCTGCTTGGTTGGCCTCAGCTGTTTTTTTTTTTTGCTCGGGCTCCGAACCCCGTTCCCTTAGCCCCACCCCCAATCCCGCCCCTTAACTATTCATATTAATAGTTTTTGCCATCAAATTCTTCTGATGCGATGGTTAGTTACCATCGCATCGAAAGATTCAATGGTGGAAGCACTGCCATCATATGATGGTGGGCTTCCGATGTCCATCCCTACTGCAAAACTGACATACAATGAGGCCCCGCCCCGACCCCGGAGCTCTCAGTGACTGCTATGCTGACATACATTGAGGCCCCTCCGCCACCTCAGGGCTCAGTGACTGCTAGACTGACATACACTGAGGCCCCGCCTCCATCCCAGAGCTCTCAGTGACTGCTAGACTGACATAAAGTGTGGCCCCGCCCCCTCACAGACACAGCCAGCAGCACTGCCTGGATGCATAGGACTGAGGGGGACATGTATCAAACCTTCTACAGAGAGGGGATGTTCCCCATAGCAACCAATCAGTTTTTAGCTAGTATTTATCAAGTACATTCTATAAAATAATAGATAGAAGCTGATTGGTTGCTATGGACAACTTCTTCCCTCTGTGGAAGGTTTGATACATTCAGAGTTGAAGAACTCTCTGCAGAACAGTCACCCCTTAGTGCTAAAGAGAGGCTGAAAATGTAAAGGATTGTTTTCAAATAAATCTTTATATTACATTGTATCAACCAGACAGGTGCGTGTCACTGGCGTGTCCAAATCAGCGACTGTGTCTTTTGACACCGGTGGCCATGCTTAGACAGGAATTCTGCGCTCCATGGGGCTGCGAATCAGGCCCCTGTGTCTAATAATTGTAAGAATAATTTTGCGCACCGATGATCAGCCCTAATCTTACAGTCAGCCTGGTCTATTTGGCAGCTGGCCAATCAGATTTAAGGGTGGGGCTTAACGTGTAGCGCCAGGGGACGGAGCGATTTTTCCATGTCAGTGCCAGGTAAAAACATTGTGGGGCTCTGTGCCTTCGATGGCATGGAATCATTGGATCTCTGCCATCAATCGCAAAACTATCAACCATCGGTGGTTATACATCGATGGTTCGTAATTGTCGATGGCCATCCCTAGTCTGCAGTACAAGCAGAGTCTTTCTGTACAGATGAGTGCAGACAGTCTGTGTGGACTGGAACGATGGCGTTTGGCTGCGTGACTTATGACATCACGAAACCTCGTTGGTCATATGTCACAGCCCTGGCCATGTATGAGTTGTTGGAAGAGCTCAGGGCTGCCCAGGCCAGGACAATGAGCTAGCACTGCCGTGACTGCGCCACTGCGAAGGACACCGCACCCGCTGTAAGTAATCGCAAAATCCAGGGATTGAAGCTTCAATTAAAATCCCGGACTTTTTGAGGTTAAATTCCGGGATCCCGCGGATCAGGATCCAGGGATTGGATTTCCTAGTTTTCACTGTTTCTGTACTATATAAGGTGCTGCTGACCCCTTGTGGCACCATATATAATAATAATAATATAATATTGGATAATACTAACTTCAGCTTCTGTATGAAGCTGCTGTACTCAAAACTAACCACTAGGTGTCCTCCTGTCAGTTACACCCACTATAATTCCCATCACCCACTACCACTCCCTTGCACTGCAGTTTACCAGGGCCGAAACTAGGATTTTTGTCACCAGGGGCAAGACAGTAATTTGGCGCCCCCCATGTAATTCCCCCTGCAGTAGTGCCCATATTGTAATGCCCCCATAGTAATGCCCATATGTTAATACCCCCATAGTAATGCCCCTGTAGTGCCCACCATACAGTAATGCCCCTGTAGTGCCCATGCTCCCATATTAATGCCCCTGTAGTGCCCATGCTTTCATAGTAATGCCCCTGTAGTGCCCATGCTCTCATAGTAATGCCCCTGTATTGCCCATGCCCCATAGTAATATCCCTGTAGTGCCCTTACAGTAATACCCCTGTAGTGCTCATGCCCCCACAGTAATGCCCCTGTGGTAATGCCCCTGTAGTGCCCATGCCCCAATAGTAATGCCCCTGTAGTGCTCATGCCCCATTAATAATGCCCCTTATTGCCTATGCCCCCATAGTAATGCCCCTGTGGTAATGCCCCTGCCCCCATAATAATGCCCCTGTAGTGCAGCTTATTAAAAAAAAAAATACTTACCTTGAACCCCGCTCCTGCATCCAGCGTCGCGTCCGGTCCGCCGGCTGCTCCTTGGAACTATGGGGGAGATGTCATGACGTCTCCCCCATAGTGCCCGTGGGGAGAGCCGGAAGCTGGAGTTCAGGAGAGAACTCCAGCCTCCGGCTCCGGCTACACCGCGTCGCTGCAGAGAAGGAGCCGGGCGCCAGCTGGTAATAAATATTACCAGCGGACGTCCGGCTTGGAGCCTCTCTGCAGCGCCGGGCTGGAGGTCACTGGCACCAGGTACAGCGGCTCACCCGGTGCACGTGCACCTCCAGCCCCCCCCTAGTTGCGGCCCTGAGTTTACCCGCTATAATTCCCATCATCCACTACCACTCCCTGGCACTGCAGCTTACCCGCTATAATTCCCATCACCCACTATCAGTCCCTGTTCTGAGATGGTCAACGTACTCTGACGGTCACTGGTATGTTCTTGTATTTGTATTTTACAATATTGAATTGCTCCGGTACTTACATTTTCATCGCCGCAAGTCACAGCGAGTTAGATACTTAATTATCAGGGACCGTGAGTATTTGTAGTAAAGATGTATCAGATATGTGACACTCATACAATCACTAATTAGTTGTACTTTATTTAGCATAATAGGCAGGTTCTGTAGCTGATACATGTGGTCCTTCAGCTGGAATAATTGCCCACTCCTGGGCTAGGGCTAATGGTGTTTTTTCCGGGGCCACTTTCAGTTCCCAGTCCGCCCCCGGCCTCTAACAGTCAGCGTCTCCTCAGCAGCCATCTTGTGCACAACGTTGCTTGGATCCGGGTGCAGCTGCTGGTGCTGTAGAAAACAGAGGTTATTCCGGCGCCTATTTAGAGAAGGTGCCACAGGTGTATGGTGATTGGCAACCTGCCTCTGTATACGATGTGGGCACAGTTTGATGATGGATGCAAGCCCTTGACTGGCACACTGTCTATAGGTGGGCTGAATAAAGTGCTGGAAGCAGTGTGAATACAGTCTGTGATTAGGGCGGGGCTTTAGGGTGGTTGTAGTACTGTTGGCAGCCTGTAGGTGGTGTAGTCACATAGAATGCTGCGTGTTCCCAGGAACAGATGGTGGGCAGAGGTGCAGGTAGGATGCCAGCTGGTATAGGTGCAAATGCAGGGCAGCCCTGTTGGTAGAATGTGGACTGAAGCAGATGCAGGGAATACTGACACAGCAGGCAGCTGGGGACTGGTACCATGCAGGACACACACTGTGAGTACAGGATGCTCACATGTAAATGCTGGATGCTGGTGGTAGCCAGCTGCAGAGTGCACCTGAATGCAGAGATGTGTAGGGAGAAGCACTAGTCCAGAGCACTTGAAAACTGCATATAATGGGCACAGAATACACTGGTAATTGCAGGTGACAGGAGCTGGGAGCCGCTGCAGCCAGGAGCCAGGATACTGCTCTCAGGGAGGAGTGTTGTTCATGCCAGTAGTGGAGGTTTAAATAGGGCGGTCCCAGAGCCTATTGGTTTGACAGGTCATGTGAGCATGACTGTAGGAATCTGGTAGGCCGATGTAGTCACATGATTTAATCCAAGATGGTGGCAAACATGCTCCGCTGTCGCGGGTACTACCAGGTGGGTTTTGTTAGGCTCACGTGTATTTGTGCCGGCCAGGGTCTCAGGAGCACAAAGCACGACCAGAAGGAACACGGATGGTGATGATATGTCTCCGCTGGACCCGCTAATGGGGGCTAAGATCCCGACGTGTGACGGGCACAATGAGGGCGGCCGCCAGTGTCTTATATGGCATCGCTCTTCCTCGCTCTCTTTGTTGGTGTGCGAGAGGCCGCGTCACGAGGTGCATCACTAGTGGTCCTCGGCCGCCTCCTTCCTATAATACACAAGTATCAATTAGAGACATAGCAAGTGCATTGTGCAAGGTGATCTTCCTATGGTTACTGACAGTTATCGGGTACATCACAGGACTTTATCACTGCTCAGCACATATAAGGTGATATATTACAGGATATAATGTTACCTATAATCATGTATTCAGGCCACTGGTGTCTGACTGTGAGGGTTGCACATACCCAGCATTTTCTATGTGTAACGTTATAATGTGACGTTATGCTGTGATAAATGGGCGTATGCCTCCTGCCCCTAAACTGTCACTTACCCAACGTCAGTGGTGTGATCTGTACAATGTGGCTCCTGTCCTGATTGGGGCCTATGTGCATTATTTGGATTTCCTTCCCCCGGGCAATGTATCAGGAGATTGCGGCATATAGTCACACTTAGGTGAGTACAGAGAGAGAACTCGGTGGTCTGAGCCCCAGAAGAGTCATTATGTTTCTTACCTTGGCGATGGGGTTCCCTCACTTTGCGGATTTCTCCCCCGCACAGCTGTTCGTGCAGTGACCACCATCTTGCCCTAGTAGATGGCGGCCGGTTATTCATCCGCTTTAAGTAGAGCTGGCATCGCATGCACTGCCACCAGTGTTTCTTCAGTGCCTCCTCTTCTGCGTAGAAGTCATGGTAGATCTAATCACATCGTAGAAATAAAACAAATTATAGATACAAATGGTGACATCATTTCACTGATTGCATGAAAACTCTAAAGTCTCCTGTCCTGTACATAATTACATACATGATAGGGATCCGCAGAATAATACAGGATAACATTATGCAGTGTAACATTAGAACGGGCAAATTAACGCTTAATGGGGTAAGTAACCTTATGGTAACGTGTGTGCCAGGCCTAAGGGTCACCAGGACTCCTGCCAATGTCTCACCACATACAGCTGGCTGGTATATAGCCTTATGGTAACATGTGTGCCAGGCCTAAGGGTCACCAGGACTCCTGCCAATGTCTCACCACATACAGTTGGCTGGTATATAGCCTCCTCTCTCCTCCCACATACACGGACCCTTAATGACTGACTATGTACTTACAGTAATGTTAGCACCAGTCAGGCTGTTTATACGCTCCATCTCCTTCACAAACTGCTCACCATGATGAGACGTGTCCCTTATTTGGGACACATACAGGAAGGCATGGATCATCTCATGTAGTAAGCTCTGCAATACACCAAATAATGGGCCTGTTATAGTAAGAATGATACAGACATTACACTCTCTTTGTTTGTTAAAAACGATTGAGGTTTATGTTTCCAGATGAGATGGAAAGAGACAAACACTGTACTATGTACTATTACATAATTGGTGAAAACTTTCAATTTTGTTTATTCTCAAAAATGTCCCTTCTTCTCCCCATTATCTCATTCCAATACTTCATTAGTATCAATGTTGTAAATTACTTTGACCCCCTGTGCATGGTAAGGGGGGGGGGCATGGAGGGAGGTGTGGGGGAGATATATGGGGAGGTCAGAGGGTCATCACACCCTAATTTCTATGAAATGATGGGATCCCTAAATATTTATCCCCTCTGAAAACACAACCTATAGTACCTCTACTAGTTTCCTCCTGGGCAGCTGCTCCAGGATGGGTTTGCTCAACCTGATGAAGCAGATTCCTCCAAACTCCTTTCCCTGGCGGCAGTATCCGGCCATTCTGGGGAGAGAACACAAATCGCACATGAGTAACATCCATGGTCTGATGCAATTACATACGAGGAGGTGACAATTGAGAGAAGAGGCTAACATTAGTGGCTATATAAATATGATCGTTATACGCACCCCACATAGATGGGACCAGCAGTGACTCTTACCCTCTTGGATGAGGGGGGCTGTTGCTGCCTGTGCTCCCAGTAACTGTACTGCAGGAGGAGAGGAAAAGGCAGTAGTTCTGCCCAGCCAGGTCCTGGCGCCTGCTCAATGGAGCTGGTAGGGGCCAGGACTGGCACATGCACAAAATGATGGCTTCTGGGGACTGCATCGGCTGCAGCTCCTAGAAGCCATATTGGGCTGACCGAAAGGCACCCACTGGAAGCACACGCTCTGCTAATCACAGCCTGCACTGGCAGTACCAGGGGGGTAAACACACCTCCCCCTGGGACTGCCAGTCCTGTGTGTGATTGGCAGATAGCTCTTCCAATTGGAAGCCACTGCCAGTCACAGTGTAGCCAGTGCAGTCACTCTCACTGGCTCGCTGAGGTAGTGGATTTTACTGGGGGGGAGCTGTGGTAAAATCCGCCACTGGATGTGACTGACGGCCGCCCAAAGGTGGGAAAAGCAGAAGCACTTGTTTTGGTTCTCCTGAAAATTATAAATGCATCATTTTGTTTTTACCATATGAATAGTGTTCTCATGGGGCCCGGGGCCCCTAGACCCATTAATAACACAAACGCAACACACTGACAGCCGGAAACCTCTGCAGAATTGCGCTGTGCCTCTTCATGCCTCATCCTCACTGTCACAGGCTGGAGAAAAGTCTGCTCACCCAGAAGTCACATAGAACCTGAGTATATAGCGCGTGACACTTATTTAACTTACATGAAACCCCCACTGATCAGTTATTATGTAGGTTGGAGGGCCACACATAGATGTACAGTATAGAGATGTCCATCACTGCCCTATATGTGTAATGTGTACCAGGCAGCCACTTACAGATATATATCTTATTGTTATTAGTAACCATTGTTTATAGGGGACTGTAGAAATAACTGTTAATAAATAGGAATATCTTATAATAAACTGATCTGACAGTATCTACACTCACAGCTTCAGCCTAGAGCTCCACGCCACGGGTACATCAGCCAACTTCCCTCCGAAGTAAGCGTCATTGAACTCGGTAAAGAGTTCCTGGATGTCGGGGTTGGGATCTATCGATTCCCAAGCCTCGTCCACAATCGATAAAGACTCACTAACACCTCCAATCTCCTCAGTGTAGTCCAGCGCATTCAGTCCATCATCGGCCTCCATCTTCCTCCTTTGCCTAGAACTGATGGCTCAGTAACTGTCAGGTGCTTTGCATATAGGCCACAGCGTACGTGTCACAATGGCTGGGTTTATGATGCTTGTGCGGGTCACAATGGCTGGCTCCATGATGCTTGGGATGTTACTAATACCCATCCATCCATTTATTTATCTCTCCTAGGGCCCCCATTTACTAACGAGTTTTATCACCAAAACGAGTGATAAATGTCACTGTGTATGATAAATGGTGCTCCAGCCAATCACCTCCCAACTGTCAACAGTCAGAAAAATGACAGTTGGGAGCTGATTGGCTGGAGCACCGTTTATCATACACAGTGACATTTATCACTCGTTTTGGTGATAAAACTCGTTAGTAAATGGGGGCCCAGGTAGTACATCATTCCTTAAGTAGATTTAAACTACAGTAGTGTTTATTTAAGCATAATTACCAAAAATAATAGCAACGTTTGAGGCAGAATATTGTCCTTTGTCAAGAATGCTCATAGAAGTCCATAGGCTTCAGTAGCCAATTAACTCCATCTATAGAAACCTATGGGGCTGCTGCGGTGTGTGTGTGTATATATATATATATATATATATTTATATATATTAGACAGTATAATGGCCCCGCCCCCACCTGAGAGCTCTCAGTGACTGTTAGACTGACATACAGTGAGGCCCCGCCCCCACCTGAGAGCTCTCAGTGACTGTTAGACTGACATACAGTGAAGCCCCGCCCATACCTGAGAGCTCTCAGTGACTGTTAGACTGACATACAGTGAGGCCCCGCCCCCACCTGAGAGCTCTCAGTGACTGTTAGACTGACATACAGTGAGGCCCTGCCCCCACCTGAGAGCTCTCAGTGACTGTTAGACTGACATACAGTGAGGCCCCGCCCCCACCTGAGAGCTCTCAGTGACTGTTAGACTGACATACAGTGAGGCCCCGCCCCCACCTGAGAGCTCTCAGTGACTGTTAGACTGACATACAGTGAGGCCCCGCCCCCAGCTGAGAGCTCTCAGTGACTGTTAGACTGACATACAGTGAGGCCCCGCCCCCACCTGAGAGCTCTCAGTGACTGTTAGACTGACATACAGTGAGGCCCCGCCCCCAGCTGAGAGCTCTCAGTGACTGTTAGACTGACATACAGTGAGGCCCCGCCCCCAGCTGAGAGCTCTCAGTGACTGTTAGACTGACATACAGTGAGAAACAGATGAATAGGGAATGCGCTCTACCACGGTGGTCAGGTTATATTGGTAGCTGCTGAGTGTACGTACCTCACTATATATATGCACAAGGGTAGGTCTGGTCACTAAGCGCATACACTGGCCTGAAGTCTGAAAATAGATAGGAGCAAAGTGTATTCACGTGTTGCTGCGGGTATATAGTGAAAATCTATACTCCTATAAATAGATTTAAATATATACACGATATGTGTCTGGTACAAATCATTTTATTGAATCAGTCAAAACAAATATAGATCAAATGTTCAAGGATAATACATCTATGATATAGGATAATACGTCTATGATATAGGATAATACGTCTATGATATAGGATAATACATCTATGATATAGGATAATACGTCTATGATATAGGATAATACATCTATGATATAGGATAATACGTCTATGATATAGGATAATACGTCTATGATATAGGATAATACATCTATGATATAGGATAATACGTCTATGATATAGACTACATGAATAAACATACAGTCAGGTGCATAAGTATTGGGACATTGA
Organism: Taudactylus pleione; assembly: GCA_031769625.1. NCBI lineage: Eukaryota > Metazoa > Chordata > Amphibia > Anura > Myobatrachidae > Taudactylus > Taudactylus pleione. The sequence goes on along the minus strand of JAUIMM010000013.1, from coordinate 205,925 downwards.
CAGAATTTTCATATTTTGGCCTCTATTCACCACCACAATGGCTTTGAAATGAAACAAACAAGATGTGATTTACCTGCAGACTTTCAGATTTAATTTGAGGGTAATTACATCCAAATCAGGTGAACGGTGTAGGAATTACAACGGTTTCTATATGTGCCTCCCACTTTTTAAGGGGCCAAAAGTAATGGGACTATCAACTCAAAAGCTATTTCATGGACAGGTGTGGGCTATTCCCTCGTTATCTCATTATCAATTAAGCAGGTGAAAGGTCTGGAGTTGATTCTAGGTGTGACATTTGCATTTGGAATCAGTTGCTGTCGACTCTCAATATGAGATCCAAAGAGCTGTCACTATCAGTGAAGCAAGCCATCATTATTCTGAAAAATCAAAACAAACCCATCAGAGAGATAGCAAAAACATTAGGTGTGGCCAAATCAACTGTTTGGAACATTCTTAAAAAGAAAGAATGCATCGGAGAGCTCAGCAACACCAAAATACCCGAAAGACCACGGAAAACAACTGTGGTGGATGACAGAAGAATTATTTCCCTGGTGAAGAAAAACCCCTTCACAACAGTTGGCCAAATCAAGAACACTCTCCAGGAGGTAGGTGTATATGTGTCAAAGTCAACAATCAAGAGAAGACTTCACAAGAGGGAATATAGAGGGTTCACCACAAGATGTAAACCATTGATGAGCCTCCAAAACAGGAAGACCAGATTAGAGTTTGCCAAACAACATCTAAAAAAGCCATTACAGTTCTGGAACAACATCCTATGGACAGATGAGACAAAGATCAACTTGTACCAGAGTGATGGGAAGAGAAGAGTATGGAGAAGGAAAGGAACTGCTCATGATCCAAAACATACCGCCTCATCAGTGAAGCATGGTGGTGGTAGTGTCATGGCGTGGGCATGTATGGCTGCCAATGGAACTGGTTCTCTTGTATTTATTGATGATGTGACTGCTGACAAAAGCAGCAGAATGAATTCTGAAGTGTTTCGGGCAATATTATATGCTCATATTCAGTCAAATGCTTCAGAACTTATTGGACGGCGCTTCACAGTGCAGATGGACAATGACCCGAAGCATACTGCAAAAGCAACCAAAGAGTTTTTTAAGGCTAAAAAGTGGAATGTTATGCAATGGCCAAGTCAATCCCCTGACCTGAATCCGATTGAGCATGATGAAGACAAAACTGAAGGGAAAATGCCCCAAAAACAAGCAGGAACTGAAGACATTTGCAGAAGAGGCCTGGCAGAGCATCACCAGGGATGAAACCCAGCGTCTGGTGATGTCTATGCGTTCCAGACTTCAGGCTGTAATTGCCTGCAAAGGATTTGCAACAAAGTATTAAAAAGTGAAAGTTAGATTTAGGATTGTTTAGTTTGTCCCATTACTTTTGGCCCCTTAAAAAGTGGGAGGCACATATAGAAACCGTTGTAATTCCTACACCGTTCACCTGATTTGGATGTAATTAACCTCAAATTAAATCTGAAAGTCTGCAGTTAAAGCACATCTTGTTTGTTTCATTTCAAAGCCATTGTGGTGGTGAATAGAGGCCAAAATATGAAAATTCTGTCAATGTCCCAATATTTATGCACCTGACTGTATATAAAAAAAATATTTGAAAAATATTTTAATACAATGGTGAATAAAGGAAGTCTGTGCAGCTGGATAAATGGGGTGCACACAGGGTCTGATTCAGAGCCGGACGCTATTTGCGCTCGCTCGTTCAGAAAAAGGGGGTGGCTATTCAAATGAACCGTTCGCTCTTTGCGGTCTGTTCACGCCTCCATGAATGAACGAGCGAACAAAACATGCGGTCGTTTTTTTTAAAAATACGCCCCCTGGCCGCTCGCATCATACGTCATGTCCGCTATTTATTAGATTAATCGAGTACATCGAACGGCGTCTGAACTGCTCGCTATTCTTGTGGTTGGTTTTTCCTACCGCAATGTTGCGAGCAGTTCTGACTATAAAATAACCAAGTGACGTGGTCAATGACGCTGCTGTATTAATTATGCACACCCTTAAAATGCCCGTTTTGACCTTTAGGCACGCCTGCGTTCTGATTTCAACTCCCCGTTTTCAAGCACCTTCCCCTGTTACCACCCACAAACGCCTCATCCTGTCACTCAAAATAGCAGGCATTCGCTATATTGCGAGCACACGATTTCTGGCCGCACTGAGTGGTTCGCGCATGCGTACTAATACCCGTACGCATGCGCAGTTGTGCGAACATCGCTCGGAACGAACGAGCGGCCGCTTACGAGCGGCTCTGAATGAGACCCATAATCTGCTCAATCAATCAAAAAAATATAAAAATGTAAGATGTAAACTAACTAAAGAGTCACAAACCCGCACTTCAGCGGCACTGACCGCGGACCCCACACACCGATATCCTGATGTGAAGTGGGGACTACCAGTGTTAAGTAACAAGAGTCACAGGACTTTAGTCCATTCAGGACGCAACAAGAACCCTTTATCATTCTATGCTTATAGCCTCTATACAGGGCGAGTAAAACGCTATTCAGCGTATCTCCCTGTGCACAACAACATTGTGTTTTCTCACTAGTGTTTGTTTTATGTTATGTGTTGTAATATGTATACCGGTATTAGTCCCGCTTTTGATTGATTGTGCAGATTATGTGCACCCCATTTAACCAGCTACACAGAGGGCCTGATTCAGACCAAGTCGCAAGTGCTGAGCGCTCGCAACCGGGACGATGGCGGCCCACAGCGCATGCCTTGGACGGAGCTGGCTCCGTCGTGCGCATGCGCGAGACCCGGCTAGCGACGGGCAATCTGTCGCTCCAGGTCTCGCACCAAAGGGGACAGGCTGTCGATGTTGAGTGACAGCTCGCCTCCTTTGGTGGGCCGGCTGGGGGGGTGGCTGCCCAAACGGAGGTGTTCCCATGAGAACGCCTACCATTTGGGGGAGGCCCCACTGACATCACAAGTGATGGCAGTGGGAGAGCTTCCAGCTCTGTTGGAGCCGAAAGCTCTCTGGGGCTTGCGGCCACGAAACCCTACCACAAAGGTCTCGTCGCAAGCCCGATGGTCGCGATGGTCTTGACCATCGCGACCATCATCATGGACGCTCGCATTTGCTGTGGGTGGTCACCCACAGCCATGCGAGCGGCCAGGAGGCCTCTCCAAAAAAAAAAAAGCCCGGCCCTGATTCAAAGCGAGCGCTCTGTAAGAGCATACGGCTCTGAATCAGGGCCAGTGTTTCTATCTCCTCAGCTCTGCTTGGTTGGCCTCAGCTGTTTTTTTTTTTTTTTGCTCGGGCTCCGAACCCCGTTCCCTTAGCCCCACCCCCAATCCCGCCCCTTAACTATTCACATTAATCGTTTTTGCCATCAAATTCTTCTGATGCGATGGTTAGTTACCATCGCATCGAAAGATTCAATGGTGGAAGCACTGCCATCATATGATGATGGGCTTCCGATGTCCATCCCTACTGCTAAACTGACATACAGTGAGGCCCCGCCCCGACCCCGGAGCTCTCAGTGACTGCTATGCTGACATACATTGAGGCCCCTCCGCCACCTCAGGGCTCAGTGACTGCTAGACTGACATACACTGAGACCCCACCCCATCCCAGAGCTCTCAGTGACTGCTAGACTGACATGCAGTGAGGCCCCTCCGCCACCTCAGGGCTCAGTGACTGCTAGACTGACATACACTGAGGCCCCGCCCCATCCCAGAGCTCTCAGTGACTGCTAGACTGACATACAGTGTGGCCCCGCCCCCTCACAGACACAGCCAGCAGCACTGCCTGGATGCATAGGACTGAGGGGGACATGTATCAAACCTTCTACAGAGAGGGGATGTTCCCCATAGCAACCAATCAGTTTTTAGCTAGTATTTATCAAGTACATTCTATAAAATAATAGATAGAAGCTGATTGGTTGCTATGGAAAACGTCTTCCCTCTGTGGAAGGTTTGATACATTCAGAGCTGAAGAACTCTCTGCAGAACAGTTACCCCTTAGTGCTAAAGAGAGGCTGAAAATGTAAAGGATTGTTTTCAAATAAATCTTTATATTACATTGTATCAACCAGACACGTGCGTGTCACTGGCATGTCCAAATCAGCGACTGTGTCTTTTGACACCGGTGGCCATGCTTAGACAGGAATTCTGTGCTCCATGGGGCTGCGAATCAGGCCCCTGTGTCTAATAATTGTAAGAATAATTTTGCGCACCGATGGTCAGCCCTAATCTTACAGTCAGCCTGGTCTATTGGGCAGCTGGCCAATCAGATTTAAGGGTGGGGCTTAACGTGTAGTCCCAGGGGACGGAGCGATTTTTCCATGTCAGTGCCAGGTAAAAACATTGTGGGGCTCTGTGCCTTCGATGGCATGGAATCATTGGATCTCTGCCATCAATCGCAAAACTATCAACCATCGGTGGTTATACATCGATGGTTCGTAATTGTCGATGGCCATCCCTAGTCTGCAGTACAAGCAGAGTCTTTCTGTACAGATGAGTGCAGACAGTCTGTGTGGACTGGAACGATGGCGTTTGGCTGCGTGACTTATGACATCACGAAACCTCGTTGGTCATATGTCACAGCCCTGGCCATGTATGAGTTGTTGGAAGAGCTCAGGGCTGCCCAGGCCAGGACATTGAGCTAGCACTGCCGTGACTGCGCCACTGCGAAGGACACCGCACCCGCTGTAAGTAATCGCAAAATCCAGGGATTGAAGCTTCAATTAAAATCCCGGACTTTTTGAGGTTAAATTCCGGGATCCCGCGGATCAGGATCCAGGGATTGGATTCCCTAGTTTTCACTGTTTCTGTACTATATAAGGTGCTGCTGACCCCTTGTGGCACCATATATAATAATAATAATATAATATTGGATAATACTAACTTCAGCTTCTGTATGAAGCTGCTGTACTCAAAACTAACCACTAGGTGTCCTCCTGTCAGTTACACCCACTATAATTCCCATCACCCACTACCACTCCCTTGCACTGCAGTTTACCAGGGCCGAAACTAGGATTTTTGTCACCAGGGGCAAGACAGTAATTTGGCGCCCCCCATGTAATTCCCCCTGCAGTAGTGCCCATATTGTAATGCCCCCATAGTAATGCCCATATGTTAATACCCCCATAGTAATGCCCCTGTAGTGCCCACCATACAGTAATGCCCCTGTAGTGCCCATGCTCCCATATTAATGCCCCTGTAGTGCCCATGCTTTCATAGTAATGCCCCTGTAGTGCCCATGCTCTCATAGTAATGCCCCTGTATTGCCCATGCCCCATAGTAATATCCCTGTAGTGCCCTTACAGTAATGCCCCTGTAGTGCTCATGCCCCCACAGTAATGCCCCTGTGGTAATGCCCCTGTAGTGCCCATGCCCCAATAGTAATGCCCCTGTAGTGCTCATGCCCCATTAGTAATGCCCCTTATTGCCTATGCCCCCATAGTAATGCCCCTGTGGTAATGCCCCTGCCCCCATAATAATGCCCCTGTAGTGCAGCTTATTAAAAAAAAAAATACTTACCTTGAACCCCGCTCCTGCATCCAGCGTCGCGTCCGGTCCGCCGGCTGCTCCTTGGAACTATGGGGGAGATGTCATGACGTCTCCCCCATAGTGCCCGTGGGGAGAGCCGGAAGCTGGAGTTCGGGAGAGAACTCCAGCCTCCGGCACCGGCTACACCGCGTCGCTGCAGAGAAGGAGCCGGGCGCCCGCTGGTAATAAATATTACCAGCGGACGTCCGGCTTGGAGCCTCTCTGCAGCGCCGGGCTGGAGGTCACTGGCACCAGGTACAGCGGATCACCCGGTGCACGTGCACCTCCAGCCCCCCCCTAGTTGTGGCCCTGATTTTACCCGCTATAATTCCCATCATCCACTACCACTCCCTGGCACTGCAGCTTACCCGCTATAATTCCCATCACCCACTATCAGTCCCTGTTCTGAGATGGTCAACGTACTCTGACGGTCACTGGTATGTTCTTGTATTTGTATTTTACAATATTGAATTGCTCCGGTACTTACATTTTCATCGCCGCAAGTCACAGCGAGTTAGATACTTAATTATCAGGGACCGTGAGTATTTGTAGTAAAGATGTATCAGAGATGTGACACTCATACAATCACTAATTAGTTGTACTTTATTTAGCATAATAGGCAGGTTCTGTAGCTGATACATGTGGTCCTTCAGCTGGAATAATTGCCCACTCCTGGGCTAGGGCTAATGGTGTTTTTTCCGGGGCCACTTTCAGTTCCCAGTCCGCCCCCGGCCTCTAACAGTCAGCGTCTCCTCAGCAGCCATCTTGTGCACAACGTTGCTTGGATCCGGGTGCAGCTGCTGGTGCTGTAGAAAACAGAGGTTATTCCGGCGCCTATTTAGAGAAGGTGCCACAGGTGTATGGTGATTGGCAACCTGCCTCTGTATACGATGTGGGCACAGTTTGATGATGGATGCAAGCCCTTGACTGGCACACTGTCTATAGGTGGGCTGAATAAAGTGCTGGAAGCAGCGTGAATACAGTCTGTGATTAGGGCGGGGCCTTAGGGTGGCTGTAGTACTATTGGCAGCCTGTAGGTGGTGTAGGCACATAGAATGTTGCGTGTTCCCAGGAACAGATGGTGGGCACAGGTGCAGGTAGGATGCCAGCTGATATAGGGGCAAATGCAGGGCAGCCCTGTTGGTAGAATGTGGACTGAAGCAGATGCAGTGAATACTGACAAAGCAGGCAGCTGGGGACTGGTACCATGCAGGACACACACACATTGTGAGTTGTGAGTACAGGATGCTGACATGTAAATGCTGGATGCTGATGGTAGCCAGCTGCAGAGTGCACCTGAATGCAGAGATGTGTAGGCAGAAGCACTAGTCCAGAGCACTTGAAAACTGCAGATAATGGGCACAGAATACACTGGTAATTGCAGGTAACAGGAGCTGGGAGCCGCTGCAGCCAGGAGCCAGGATACCGATCTCAGGGAGGAGTGTTGTTCATGCCAGTAGTGGAGGTTTAAATAGGGCGGTCCCAGAGCCTATTGGTTTGACAGGTCATGTGAGCATGACTGTAGGAATCTGGTAGGCCGATGTAGTCACATGATTTAATCCAAGATGGTGGCAAACATGCTCCGCTGTCGCGGGTACTACCAGGTGGGTTTTGTTAGGCTCACGTGTATTTGTGCCGGCCAGGGTCTCAGGAGCACAAAGCACGACCAGAAGGAACACGGATGGTGATGATATGTCTCCGCTGGACCCGCTAATGGGGGCTAAGATCCCGACGTGTGACGGGCACAGTGAGGGCGGCCGCCAGTGTCTTATATGGCATCGCTCTTCCTCGCTCTCTTTGTTGGTGTGCGAGAGGCCGCGTCACGAGGTGCATCACTAGTGGTCCTCGGCCGCCTCCTTCCTATAATACACAAGTATCAATTAGAGACATAGCAAGTGCGTTGTGCAAGGTGATCTTCCTATGGTTACTGACAGTTATCGGGTACATCACAGGACTTTATCACTGCTCAGCACATATAAGGTGATATATTACAGGATATAATGTTACCTATAATCATGTATTCAGGCCACTGGTGTCTGACTGTGAGGGTTGCACATACCCAGCATTTTCTATGTGTAACGTTATAATGTGACGTTATGCTGTGATAAATGGGCGTATGCCTCCTGCCCCTAAACTGTCACTTACCCAACGTCAGTGGTGTGATCTGTACAATGTGGCTCCTGTCCTGATTGGGGCCTATGTGCATTATTTGGATTTCCTTCCCCCGGGCAATGTATCAGGAAATTGCGGCATATAGTCACACTTAGGTGAGTACAGAGAGAGAACTCGGTGGTCTGAGCCCCAGAAGAGTCATTATGTTTCTTACCTTGGCGATGGGGTTCCCTCACTTTGCGGATTTCTCCCCCGCACAGCTGTTCGTGCAGTGACCACCATCTTGCCCTAGTAGATGGCGGCCGGTTATTCATCCGCTTTAAGTAGAGCTGGCATCGCATGCACTGCCACCAGTGTTTCTTCAGTGCCTCCTCTTCTGCGTAGAAGTCATGGTAGATCTAATCACATCGTAGAAATAAAACAAATTATAGATACAAATGGTGACATCATTTCACTGATTGCATGAAAACTCTAAAGTCTCCTGTCCTGTACATAATTACATACATGATAGGGATCCGCAGAATAATACAGGATAACATTATGCAGTGTAACATTAGAACGGGCAAATTAACGCTTAATGGGGTAAGTAACCTTATAGTAACGTGTGTGCCAGGCCTAAGGGTCACCAGGACTCCTGCCAATGTCTCACCACATACAGCTGGCTGGTATATAGCCTTATGGTAACATGTGTGCCAGGCCTAAGGGTCACCAGGACTCCTGCCAATGTCTCACCACATACAGTTGGCTGGTATATAGCCTCCTCTCTCCTCCCACATACACGGACCCTTAATGACTGACTATGTACTTACAGTAATGTTAGCACCAGTCAGGCTGTTTATACGCTCCATCTCCTTCACAAACTGCTCACCATGATGAGACGTGTCCCTTATTTGGGACACATACAGGAAGGCATGGATCATCTCATGTAGTAAGCTCTGCAATACACCAAATAATGGGCCTGTTATAGTAAGAATGATACAGACATTACACTCTCTTTGTTTGTTAAAAACGATTGAGGTTTATGTTTCCAGATGAGATGGAAAGAGACAAACACTGTACTATGTACTATTACATAATTGGTGAAAACTTTCAATTTTGTTTATTCTCAAAAATGTCCCTTCTTCTCCCCATTATCTCATTCCAATACTTCATTAGTATCAATGTTGTAAATTACTTTGACCCCCTGTGCATGGTAAGGGGGGGGGGGGCATGGAGGGAGGTGTGGGGGAGATATATGGGGAGGTCAGAGGGTCATCACACCCTAATTTCTATGAAATGATGGGATCCCTAAATATTTATCCCCTCTGAAAACACAACCTATAGTACCTCTACTAGTTTCCTCCTGGGCAGCTGCTCCAGGATGGGTTTGCTCAACCTGATGAAGCAGATTCCTCCAAACTCCTTTCCCTGGCGGCAGTATCCGGCCATTCTGGGGAGAGAACACAAATCGCACATGAGTAACATCCATGGTCTGATGCAATTACATACGAGGAGGTGAGAGATGACATTTGAGAGAAGAGGCTAACATTAGTGGCTATATAAATATGATCGTTATACGCACCCCACATAGATGGGACCAGCAGTGACTCTTACCCTCTTGGATGAGGGGGGCTGTTGCTGCCTGTGCTCCCAGTAACTGTACTGCAGGAGGAGAGGAAAAGGCAGTAGTTCTGCCCAGCCAGGTCCTGGCGCCTGCTCAATGGAGCTGGTAGGGGCCAGGACTGGCACATGCACAAAATGATGGCTTCTGGGGACTGCATCGGCTGCAGCTCCTAGAAGCCATATTGGGCTGACCGAAAGGCACCCACTGGAAGCACACGCTCTGCTAATCACAGCCTGCACTGGCAGTACCAGGGGGGTAAACACACCTCCCCCTGGGACTGCCAGTCCTGTGTGTGATTGGCAGATAGCTCTTCCAATTGGAAGCCACTGCCAGTCACAGTGTAGCCAGTGCAGTCACTCTCACTGGCTCGCTGAGGTAGTGGATTTTACTGGGGGGGAGCTGTGGTAAAATCCGCCACTGGATGTGACTGACGGCCGCCCAAAGGTGGGAAAAGCAGAAGCACTTGTTTTGGTTCTCCTGAAAATTATAAATGCATCATTTTGTTTTTGCCTTATGAAAAGTGTTCTCATGGGGCCCGGGGCCCCTAGACCCATTAATAACACAAACGCAACACACTGACAGCCGGAAACCTCTGCAGAATTGCGCTGTGCCTCTTCATGCCTCATCCTCACTGTCACAGGCTGGAGAAAAGTCTGCTCACCCAGAAGTCACATAGAACCTGAGTATATAGCGCGTGACACTTATTTAACTTACATGAAACCCCCACTGATCAGTTATTATGTAGGTTGGAGGGCCACACATAGATGTACAGTATAAAGATGTCCATCACTGCCCTATATGTGTAATGTGTACCAGGCAGCCACTTACAGATATATATCTTATTGTTATTAGTAACCATTGTTTATAGGTGACTGTAGAAATAACTGTTAATAAATAGGAATATCTTATAATAAACTGATCTGACAGTATCTACACTCACAGCTTCAGCCTAGAGCTCCACGCCACGGGTACATCAGCCAACTTCCCTCCGAAGTAAGCGTCATTGAACTCGGTAAAGAGTTCCTGGATGTCGGGGTTGGGATCTATCGATTCCCAAGCCTCGTCCATAATCGATAAAGACTCACTAACACCTCCAATCTCCTCAGTGTAGTCCAGCGCATTCAGTCCATCATCGGCCTCCATCTTCCTCCTTTGCCTAGAACTGATGGCTCAGTAACTGTCAGGTGCTTTGCATATAGGCCACAGCGCACGTGTCACAATGGCTGGGTTTATGATGCTTGTGCGGGTCACAATGGCTGGCTCCATGATGCTTGGGATGTTACTAATACCCATCCATCCATTTATTTATCTCTCCTAGGGCCCCCATTTACTAACGAGTTTTATCACCAAAACGAGTGATAAATGTCACTGTGTATGATAAATGGTGCTCCAGCCAATCACCTCCCAACTGTCAACAGTCAGAAAAATGACAGTTGGGAGCTGATTGGCTGGAGCACCGTTTATCATACACAGTGACATTTATCACTCGTTTTGGTGATAAAACTCGTTAGTAAATGGGGGCCCAGGTAGTACATCATTCCTTAAGTAGATTTAAACTACAGTAGTGTTTATTTAAGCATAATTACCAAAAATAATAGCAACGTTTGAGGCAGAATATTGTCCTTTGTCAAGAATGCTCATAGAAGTCCATAGGCTTCAGTAGCCAATTAACTCCATCTATAGAAACCTATGGGGCTGCTGCGGTGTGTGTGTATATATATATATATATATATTTATATATATTAGACAGTATAATGGCCCCGCCCCCACCTGAGAGCTCTCAGTGACTGTTAGACTGACATACAGTGAGGCCCCGCCCCCACCTGAGAGCTCTCAGTGACTGTTAGACTGACATACAGTGAAGCCCCGCCCATACCTGAGAGCTCTCAGTGACTGTTAGACTGACATACAGTGAGGCCCCGCCCCCACCTGAGAGCTCTCAGTGACTGTTAGACTGACATACAGTGAGGCCCTGCCCCCACCTGAGAGCTCTCAGTGACTGTTAGACTGACATACAGTGAGGCCCCACCCCCACCTGAGAGCTCTCAGTGACTGTTAGACTGACATACAGTGAGGCACCGCCCCCAGCTGAGAGCTCTCAGTGACTGTTAGACTGACATACAGTGAGGCCCCGCCCCCAGCTGAGAGCTCTCAGTGACTGTTAGACTGACATACAGTGAGGCCCCGCCCCCACCTGAGAGCTCTCAGTGACTGTTAGACTGACATACAGTGAGGCCCCGCCCCCACCTGAGAGCTCTCAGTGACTGTTAGACTGACATACAGTGAGGCCCCGCCCCCACCTGAGAGCTCTCAGTGACTGTTAGACTGACATACAGTGAGGCCCCACCCCCACCTGAGAGCTCTCAGTGACTGTTAGACTGACATACAGTGAGACCCCGCCCCCACCTGAGAGCTCTCAGTGACTGTTAGACTGACATACAGTGAGGCCCCGCCCCCAGCTGAGAGCTCTCAGTGACTGTTAGACTGACATACAGTGAGAAACAGATGAATAGGGAATGCGCTCTACCACGGTGGTCAGGTTATATTGGTAGCTGCTGAGTGTACGTACCTCACTATATATATGCACAAGGGTAGGTCTGGTCACTAAGCGCATACACTGGCCTGAAGTCTGAAAATAGATAGGAGCAAAGTGTATTCACGTGTTGCTGCGGGTATATAGTGAAAATCTGTACTATAAATAGATTTAAATATATACACGATATGTGTCTGGTACAAATCATTTTATTGAATCAATCAAAACAAATATAGATCAAATGTTCAAGGATAATACATCTATGATATAGGATAATACGTCTATGATATAGGATAATACGTCTATGATATAGGATAATACATCTATGATATAGGATAATACGTCTATGATATAGGATAATACATCTATGATATAGGATAATACGTCTATGATATAGACTACATGAATAAACATATATAAAAAAAATATTTTAAAAATATTTTAATACAATGGTGAATAAAGGAAGTCTGTGCAGCTGGATAAATGGGGTGCACACAGGGTCTGATTCAGAGCCGGACGCTATTTGCGCTCGCTCGTTCAGAAAAAGGGGGTGGCTATTCAAATGAACCGTTCGCTCTTTGCGGTCTGTTCACGCCTCCATGAATGAACGAGCGAACAAAACATGCGGTCGGTTTTTTTTAAAATACGCCCCCTGGCCGCTCGCATCATACGTCATGTCCGCTATTTATTAGATTAATCGAGTACATCGAACGGCGTCTGAACTGCTCGCTATTCTTGTGGTTGGTTTTTCCTACCGCAATGTTGCGAGCAGTTCTGACTATAAAATAACCAAGTGACGTGGTCAATGACGCTGCTGTATTAATTATGCACACCCTTAAAATGCCCGTTTTGACCTTTAGGCACGCCTGCGTTCTGATTTCAACTCCCCGTTTTCAAGCACCTTCCCCTGTTACCACCCACAAACGCCTCATCCTGTCACTCAAAATAGCAGGCATTCGCTATATTGCGAGCACACGATTTCTGGCCGCACTGAGTGGTTCGCACATGCGTACTAATACCCGTACGCATGCGCAGTTGTGCGAACATCGCTCGGAACGAGCGAGCGGCCGCTTACGAGCGGCTCTGAATGAGACCCATAATCTGCTCAATCAATCAAAAAAATATAAAAATGTAAGATGTAAACTAACTAAAGAGTCACAAACCCGCACTTCAGCGGCACTGACCGCGGACCCCACACACACCGATATCCTGATGTGAAGTGGGGACTACCAGTGTTAAGTAACAAGAGTCACAGGACTTTAGTCCATTCAGGACGCAACAAGAACCCTTTATCATTCTATGCTTATAGCCTCTATACAGGGCGAGTAAAACGCTATTCAGCGTATCTCCCTGTGCACAACAACATTGTGTTTTCTCACTAGTGTTTGTTTTATGTTATGTGTTGTAATATGTATACCGGTATTAGTCCCGCTTTTGATTGATTGTGCAGATTATGTGCACCCCATTTAACCAGCTACACAGAGGGCCTGATTCAGACCAAGTCGCAAGTGCTGAGCGCTCGCAACCGGGACGATGGCGGCCCACAGCGCATGCCTTGGACGGAGCTGGCTCCGTCGTGCGCATGCGCGAGACCCGGCTAGCGACGGGCAATCTGTCGCTCCGGGTCTCGCACCAAAGGGGACGGGCTGTCGATGTTGAGTGACAGCTCGCCTCCTTTGGTGGGCCGGCTGGGGGGGTGGCTGCCCAAACGGAGGTGTTCCCATGAGAACGCCTACCATTTGGGGGAGGCCCCACTGACATCACAAGTGATGGCAGTGGGAGAGCTTCCAGCTCTGTTGGAGCCGAAAGCTCTCTGGGGCTTGCGGCCACGAAACCCTACCACAAAGGTCTCGTCGCAAGCCCGATGGTCGCGATGGTCTTGACCATCGCGACCATCATCATGGACGCTTGCATTTGCTGTGGGTGGTCACCCACAGCCATGCGAGCGGCCAGGAGGCCACTCCAAAAAAAAAAAGCCCGGCCCTGATTCAAAGCGAGCGCTCTGTAAGAGCGTACGGCTCTGAATCAGGGCCAGTGTTTCTATCTCCTCAGCTCTGCTTGGTTGGCCTCAGCTGTTTTTTTTTTTTTTTTGCTCGGGCTCCGAACCCCGTTCCCTTAGCCCCACCCCCAATCCCGCCCCTTAACTATTCATATTAATAGTTTTTGCCATCAAATTCTTCTGATGCGATGGTTAGTTACCATTGCATCGAAAGATTCAATGGTGGAAGCACTGCCATCATATGATGGTGGGCTTCCGATGTCCATCCCTACTGCTAAACTGACATACAGTGAGGCCCCGCCCCGACCCCGGAGCTCTCAGTGACTGCTATGCTGACATACATTGAGGCCCCTCCGCCACCTCAGGGCTCAGTGACTGCTAGACTGACATACACTGAGACCCCACCCCATCCCAGAGCTCTCAGTGACTGCTAGACTGACATGCAGTGAGGCCCCTCCGCCATCTCAGGGCTCAGTGACTGCTAGACTGACATACACTGAGGCCCCGCCCCCATCCCAGAGCTCTCAGTGACTGCTAGACTGACATGCAGTGAGGCCCCTCCGCCACCTCAGGGCTCAGTGACTGCTAGACTGACATACAGTGTGGCCCCGCCCCCTCACAGACACAGCCAGCAGCACTGCCTGGATGCACAGGACTGAGGGGGACATGTATCAAACCTTCTACAAAGAGGGGATGTTCCCCATAGCAACCAATCAGTTTTTAGCTAGTATTTATCAAGTACATTCTATAAAATAATAGATAGAAGCTGATTGGTTGCTATGGAAAATGTCTTCCCTCTGTGGAAGGTTTGATACATTCAGAGTTGAAGAACTCTCTGCAGAACAGTCACCCCTTAGTGCTAAAGAGAGGCTGAAAATGTAAAGGATTGTTTTCAAATAAATCTTTATATTACATTGTATCAACCAGACACGTGCGTGTCACTGGCGTGTCCAAATCAGCGACTGTGTCTTTTGACACCGGTGGCCATGCTTAGATAGGAATTCTGCGCTCCATGGGGCTGCTTTATCTGAATCAGGCCCCTGTGTCTAATAATTGTAAGAATAATTTTGCGCACCGATGATCAGCCTTAATCTTACAGTCAGCTCTCGTCTATTGGACAGCTGGCCAATCAGATTTAAGGGTGGGGCTTAACATGTAGCGCCAGGGGACGGAGCGATTTTCCATGTCAGCGCCAGGTAAAAGCATTGTGGGGCTCTGTGTCTTCGATGGCATGGAATCATTGGATCTCCGCCATCAATCGCAAAACTATCAACCATCGGTGGTTATACATCGATGGTTCGTAATTGTCGATGGCCATCCCTAGTCTTCAGTACAAGCAGAGTCTTTCTGTACAGATGAGTGCAGACAGTCTGTGTGGACTGGAACGATGACGCTTGGCTGCGTGACCTATGACATCACGGCACCTCATATGTCACAGCCCAGGCCACGTATGAGTTGTTGGAAGAGCTCAGGGCTGCCCAGGCCAGGACAATGAGCTAGCACTGCCGTGACTGCGCCACTGCGAAGGACACCGCACCCGCTGTAAGTAATCGCAAAATCCAGGGATTGAAGCTTCAATTAAAATCCCGGACCTTTTGAGGTTAAATTCCGGGATCCCGCTGATCAGGATCCAGGGATTGGATTCCCTAGTTTTTACTGTTTCTGTACTATATAAGGTGCTGCTGACCCCTTGTGGCACCATATATAATAATAATAATAATATTGGATAATACTAACTTCAGCTTCTGTATGAAGCTGCTGTACTCAAAACTAACCACTAGGTGTCCTCCTGTCAGTTACACCCACTATAATTCCCATCACCCACTACCACTCCCTGGCACTGCAGCTTACCCGCTATAATTCCCATCACCCACTACCACTCCCTGGCACTGCACCTTACCCGCTATAATTCCCATCACCCACTACCACTCCCTGGCACTGCACCTTAAGGTGGCCATACACAGCACGATATACATGCCGATCCGACGGATCGGCACGATATAGGTGCTATATCGTGCCATGTATGGGCACGATATCGTACCTGATATCGTGCTGCGCGCTCCCGCGGGGTCGTACATCGCATCCCCAGGTCTTCCTGCAAAACCATCTGACCTGGGATGCGATGTACGATCGCATTCAAATGGTGGAGAGGGGAGCCGGCATATCGTTCGCTCTGCGGGGACCGCACGAATGTTGGCAGTGACAGCACGATCCGTCTGCTGATGGATTGGCAGTCGCACTACACAGTGCATCGCACCGTGTATGGCCAGCATTACCCACTATAATTCCCATCACCCATTACCACTCCCTGGCACTGCACCTCACCCGCTATTATTCCCATCACCCTCTACCAGTCCCTGTTCTGAGATGGTCAACGTACTCTATGGTGGTCACTGGTATGGTCTTGTATTTGTTATGTACAATATTGAATTGCTCCGGTACTTACATTTTCATCGCCGCAAGTCACAGCGAGTTAGATACTTAATTATCAGGGACCGTGAGTATTTGGAGTAAAGATGTATCAGAGATATAACACTCATACAATCACTAATTAGTTGTGTAGAGACAGCACATTATGACTTTATTTAGCATAATAGGCAGGTACTGTAGCTGATACATGTGGTCCCTCAGCTGGAATAATTGCCCACTCCTGGGCTAGGGCTAATGGTGTATTTTCTGGGGCCATTTTCAGTTCCCCGTCCGCCCCGGCCTCTAACAGTCAGCGTCTCCTCAGCAGCCATCTTGTGCACAACGTTGCTGGGATCCGGGTGCTGATGCTGGTGCTGTAGAAAACAGAGGTCATTCCGGCGCCTTTTTAGAAAAGGTGCCACAGGTGTATGGTGATTGGCAGCCCGCCTCTGTACACGATGTGGGTACAGTTTGATGATGAATACAAGCCCCTGACTGGCACACTGTCTATAGATGGGCTGAATAAAGTGCTGGAAGCAGTGTGAATACAGTCTGTGATTAGGGCGGGGCCTTAGGGTGGCTGTAGTACTGCTGGCAGCCTGTAGGTGGTGTAGTCACATAGAATGCTGCGTGTTCCCAGGAACAGATGGTGGGCAGAGGTGCAGGTAGGATGCCAGCTGGTATAGGTGCAAATGCAGGGCAGCCCTGTTGGTAGAATGTGGACTGAAGCAGATGCAGGGAATACTGACACAGCAGGCAGCTGGGGACTGGTACCATGCAGCACACACACTGTGAGTACAGGATGCTCACATGTAAATGCTGGATGCTGGTGGTAGCCAGCTGCAGAGTGCACCTGAATGCAGAGATGTGTAGGGAGAAGCACTAGTCCAGAGCACTTGAAAACTGCATATAATGGGCACAGAATACACTGGTAATTGCAGGTGACAGGAGCTGGGAGCCGCTGCAGCCAGGAGCCAGGATACTGATCTCAGGGAGGAGTGTTGTTCATGCCAGTAGTGGAGGTTTAAATAGGGCGCTCCCAGAGCCTATTGGTTTGACAGGTCATGTGAGCATGACTGTAGGAATCTGGTAGGCCGATGTAGTCACATGAATTTAATCCAAGATGGTGGTGAACATGCTTCGCTGTCGCGGGTACTACCAGATTGTTAGGCTCACGTGGAGATGTGCCAGCCAGGGTCTCAGGAGCACAAAGCACGACCAGAAGGAACATGGATGGTGATGATATGTCTCCGCTGGACCTGCTAATGGGGGCTAAGATCCCGATGTGTGACGGGCACAATGAGGGCGGCTGCCAGTGTCTTATATGGCATCTCCCTTCCTCGCTCTCTTTGTTGGTGTGCGAGAGGCCTCGTCACGAGGTGCATCACTAGTGGTCCTCGGCCGCCTCCTTCCTATAATACACAAGTATCAATTAGAGACATAGCAAATGCATTGTGCAAGGTGATCTTCCTATGGTTACTGACAGTTATCGGGTACATCACAGGACTTTATCACTGCTCAGCACATATAAGGGGATATATTACAGGATATAATGTTACACATAATCATGTATTCAGGCCACTGGTGTCTGACTGTGAGGGTTGCACACACCAAGCATTTTCTATGTGTAACATTATAATGTGACGTTATGCTGTGATAAATGGGCGTATGCCGCCTGCCCCCAAACCGTCACTCACCCAACATCAGTGGTGTGATCTGTACAATGTGGCTCCTGTCCTGATTGGGGTCTATGCAGTGTCGGACTGGGACATGAAGGGCCCACCGGGGCCCATGCTTAAGGGGTGTGGTCATCAACCAATGGGGGTGTGGCCAGCCACCACAGATACTTGGCTTACCATTAGGCAAATCTTGGTGTAGTTTCTATAGAAGAGAACCAAGCCCCCATGCTGATCAGTGGTCTTGCTCCACCAGGTATCTGTCTGTCTAATAGAGTAACAATCTATAATTTGAGGTCTGGAACCTGACACCAAGAGGAGGAGGTGGGACCACAGGTAGTGGGGCCCACCGGGGATTTCCCCTGTACCCCGTGGGCCAGTCCAACCCTGGGTCTATGTGCAGTATTTGGATTTCCTTCCCCATGGCAATGTATCAGGATATTGCGGCATATAGTCACACTTAGGTGAGTACAGAGAGAGAACTCGGTGGTCTGAGCCCCAGAAGAGTCATTATGTTTCTTACCTTGGCGATGGAGCTCCCTCACTTTGCGGATTTCTCCCCCGCACAGCTGTTCGTGCAGTGACCACCATCTTGCCCTTGTAGATGGCGGCCGGTTATTCATCCGCTTTAGGTAGAGCTGGCATCGCATGCACTGCCACCAGTGTTTCCTCAGTGCCTCCTCTTCTGCGTAGAAGTCATGGTAGATCTAATCACATAGTAGAAATGAAACAAATTATAGATACAAATGGTGACAGCATTTCACTGATTGCATGAAAACTCTAAAGTCTCCTGTCCTGTACATAATTACATACATAATAGGGATACGCAGAATAATACAGGATAACATTATGCAGTGTAACATAAGAACGGGCAAATTAACACTTAATGGGGTTTGTAGCCTTATGGTAATGTGTGTGCCAGGCCTAAGGGTCACCAGGAATTTTGCCAATGTCTCACCACATATAGCTGGCTGGTATGTAACCTTATGGTAACGTGTGTGCCAGGCCTAAGGGTCACCAGGACTCCTGCCAATGTCTCACCACATACAGCTGGCTGGTATATAGCCTCCTCTCTCCTCCCACATACACGGACCCTTAATGACTGACTATGTACTTACAGTAATATTAGCACCAGTCAGGCTGTTTACACGCTCCATCTCCTTCACAAACTCCTCCCCATGATGAGACGTGTCCCTTATTTGGGACACATACAGGAAGGCATGGATCATCTCATGTAGTAAGCTCTGCAATACACCAAATAATGGGCCTGTTATAGTAAGAATGATACAGACTTTACACTCTCTTTGTTTGTTAAAAACGATTGAGGTTTAGGTTTCCAGATGTGATCGAAAGAGACAAACACTGTACTATGTACTATTACATAATTGGTGAAAACTTTCAATTTTGTTTATTCTCAAAAATGTCCCTTCTTCTTCCCATTATCTCATTCCAATACTTAATTAGTCTCAGTGTTGTAAATTACTTTGACCCCCTGTGCATGGTGAGGGGGGGGGGGCATGGAGGGAGGTGTGGGGGAGATATATGGGGAGGTCAGAGGGTCATCACACCCTAATTTCTATGAAATGATGGGATCCCTAAATATTTATCCCCTCTGAAAACACAACCTATAGTACCTCTACTAGTTTCCTCCTGGGCAGCTGCTCCAGGATGGGTTTGCTCAACCTGATGAAGCAGATTCCTCCAAACTCCTTTCCCTGGCGGCAGTATCCGGCCATTCTGGGGAGAGAACACAAATCGCACATGAGTAACATCCATGGTCTGATGCAATTACATACGAGGAGGTGACAATTGAGAGAAGACGCTAACATTAGTGGCTATATAAATATGATAGTTATACGCACCCCACATAGATGGGACCAGCAGTGACTCTTACCCTCTTGGATGAGGGGGGCTGTTGCTGCCTGTGCTCCCAGTAACTGTACTGCAGGAGGAGAGGAAAAGGCAGTAGTTCTGCCCAGCCAGGTCCTGGCGCCTGCTCAATGGAGCTGGTAGGGGCCAGGACTGGCACATGCACAAAATGATGGCTTCTGGGGACTGCATCGGCTGCAGCTCCTAGAAGCCATATTGGGCTGACCGAAAGGCACCCACTGGAAGCACACGCTCTGCTAATCACAGCCTGCACTGGCAGTACCAGGGGGGTAAACACACCTCCCCCTGGGACTGCCAGTCCTGTGTGTGATTGGCAGATAGCTCTTCCAATTGGAAGCCAGTGCCAGTCACAGTGTAGCCAGTGCAGTCACTCTCACTGGCTCGCTGAGGTAGTGGATATTACTGGGGGGGAGCTGTGGTAAAATCCGCCACTGGATGTGACTGACGGCCGCCCAAAGGTGGGAAAAGCAGAAGCACTTGTTTTGGTTCTCCTGAAAATTATAAATGCATCATTTTGTTTTTGCCTTATGAAAAGTGTTCTCATGGGGCCCGGGGCCCCTAGACCCATTAATAACACAAACGCAACACACTGACAGCCGGAAACCTCTGCAGAATTGCGCTGTGCCTCTTCATGCCTCATCCTCACTGTCACAGGCTGGAGAAAAGTCTGCTCACCCAGAAGTCACATAGAACCTGAGTATATAGCGCGTGACACTTATTTAACTTACATGAAACCCCCACTGATCAGTTATTATGTAGGTTGGAGGGCCACACATAGATGTACAGTATAAAGATGTCCATCACTGCCCTATATGTGTAATGTGTACCAGGCAGCCACTTACAGATATATATCTTATTGTTATTAGTAACCATTGTTTATAGGGGACTGTAGAAATAACTGTTAATAAATAGGAATATCTTATAATAAACTGATCTGACAGTATCTACACTCACAGCTTCAGCCTAGAGCTCCACGCCACGGGTACATCAGCCAACTTCCCTCGTCATTGAACTCTGTAAAGAGTTCCTGGATGTCGGGGTTGGGATCTATTGATTCCCAAGCCTCGTCCACAATCGATAAAGACTCACTAACACCTCCAATCTCCTCAGTGTAGTCCAGCGCATTCAGTCCATCATCGGCCTCCATCTTCCTCCTTTGCCTAGAACTGATGGCTCAGTAACTGTCAGGTGCTTTGCATATAGGCCACAGCGCACGTGTCACAATGGCTGGGTTTATGATGCTTGTGCGGGTCACAATGGCTGGCTCCATGATGCTTGGATGTTACTAATACCCATCCATCCATTTATTTATGTCTCCTAGGGCCTCATTTACTAATGAGTTTTATCACCCAAACGAGTGATAAATATCACTGTGTATGATAAACGGTGCTCCAGCCAATCAGCTCCCAACTGTCAGAAAAATGACAGTTGGGAGCTGATTGGCTGGAGCACCGTTTATCATACACAGTGATATTTATCACTCGTTTTGGTGATAAAACTCGTTAGTAAATGGGGGCCCAGGTAGTACATCATTCCATAAGCAGATTTAAACTACAGTAGTGTTTATTTAAGCATAATTACCAAAAATAATAGCAACGTTTGAGGCAGAATATTGTCCTTTGTCAAGAATGCTCATATAAGTCCATAGGCTTCAGTAGCCAATTATCTCCATCTAATAGAAACCTATGAGGCTGCTGCGGTGTATTTATATATATTAGACAATATAATGGCCCCACCTCCACCTGAGAGCTCTCAGTGACTGCTAGATAGGGATGGACATCGTTGGTCGATGTTTACAGACCATCGTTGTCTTTCTTGTGATGGTATTGTTTTCACCATTCGATGGCAGCATTACAATGTTTGCTGCCATCAAATGGTAATCATTCAATGCTATATCGATGGTGGCTTTTTTATTTAAAAACCAAAAGCTATGCCTCCCATGGCTGCTGTGTGCGGTGTCTCTGCATGTAATGATCTCCATGGCTCATGCTGCTGGGATCATTGGAGGCTGTCCCTAACTGCCTCAGATGTGACCCTCAGTCCCTCCCCTCTCTGCTAGAGAAGATTGGCTCTCTGAGACAGTGAGAGCCAATCAGTGTTCAGCCCTGGTCCTGCAGCAGAAGCAGTCATTCATTCATATTAATAGTTTTTGCCATCAAATTCTTCTGATGCGATGGTTAGTTACCATCGCATCAAAAGATTAAATGGTGGAAGCACTGCCATCATATAATGGAGGGTTTCCGATGTCCATCCCTACTGCTAAACTGATATACAGTGATGCCCCGCCCCCACCCCAGAGCTCTCAGTGACTGCTAGACTGACATACAATGTGGCCCAGCCCCCACCCTAGAGCTCTCAGTGACTGCTAGACTGACGTACAATGTGGCCCAGCCCCCACCCCAGAGCTCTCAGTGACTGCTAAACTGACATACGGTAAAGACTAGTTCCACTTCAGTTATTGTATCTGGAAGTGACGTGACTGAGGGTGGAAGTGTAGTTTCCTGCCCACACAGTGCACCAAAAAAAGAAAGTTAACCCCTCGCGGGCTCGCTTCGCTCGCCACGCTTCGGGCACGGAGGCTCGCTACGCTCGCCACATGGTTATATTCCCCCTCTATGCCCACTTGGATTGTAAGGAATGACGTTGGACACTGCTGATGACATCATGATCAATCTACGGAAGGGGATCTAGCTGTTACCACTGACATACAGTATGGCCCCGCCCCCTCACAGACACAGCCAGCAGCACTGCCTGGATGCACAGGACTGAGGGGGACATGTATCAAACCTTCTACAAAGAGGGGATGTTCCCCATAGCAACCAATCAGTTTTTAGCTAGTATTTATCAAGTACATTCTATAAAATAATAGATAGAAGCTGATTGGTTGCTATGGAAAACGTCTTCCCTCTGTGGAAGGTTTGATACATTCAGAGTTGAACAACTCTCTGCAGAACAGTCACCCCTTAGTGCTAAAGAGAGGCTGAAAATGTAAAGGATTGTTTTCAAATAAATCTTTATATTACATTGTATCAACCAGACACGTGCGTGTCACTGGCGTGTCCAAATCAGCGACTGTGTCTTTTGACACCGGTGGCCATGCTTAGATAGGAATTCTGCGCTCCATGGTGCTGCTTCATCTGAATCAGGCCCCTGTGTCTAATAATTGTAAGAATAATTTTGCGCACCGATGATCAGCCCTAATCTTACAGTCAGCCTAGTCTATTGGGCAGCTGGCCAATCAGATTTAAGGGTGGGGCTTAACGTGTAGCGCCAGGGGACGGAGCGATTATCCATGTCAGCGCCAGGTAAAAACATTGTGGGGCTCTGTGTCTTCGATGGCATGGAATCATTGGATCTCCGCCATCAATCGCAAAACTATCAACCATCGGTGGTTATACATCGATGGTTCGTAATTGTCGATGGCCATCCCTAGTCTGCAGTACAAGCAGAGTGTTTCTATACAGATGAGTGCAGACAGTCTGTGTGGACTGGAACGATGACGCTTGGCTGCGTGACCTATGACATCACGACACCTCATATGTCACAGCCCTGGCCACGTATGAGTTGTTGGAAGAGCTCAGGGCTGCCCAGGCCAGGACATTGAGCTAGCACTGCCGTGACTGCGCCACTGCGAAGGACACCGCACCCGCTGTAAGTAATCGCAAAATCCAGGGATTGAAGCTTCAATTAAAATCCCGGACTTTTTGAGGTTAAATTCCGGGATTCCCTAGTTTTCACTGTTTCTGTACTATGTAAGGTGCTGCTGACCCCTTGTGGCACCATATATAATAATAATAATAATAATAATATAATATTGGATAATACTGACTTCAGCTTCTGTATGAAGCTGCTGTACTCAAAACTAACCACTAGGTGTCCTCCTGTCAGTTACACCCACTATAATTCCCATCACCCACTACCACTCCCTGGCACTGCAGCTTACCCGCTATAATTCCCATCACCCACTACCACTCCCTGGCACTGCACCTTACCCGCTATAATTCCCATCACCCACTACCACTCCCTGGCACTGCACCTTACCGCTATAACTCCCATCACCCACTACCACTCCCTGTTACTGCACCTTACCCGCTATAATTCCCATCACCCACTACCACTCCCTGGCACTGCACCTTAAGGTGGCCATACACAGCACGATATACATGCCGATCCGACGGATCGGCACGATATAGGTGCTATATCGTGCCATGTATGGGCACGATATCGTACCTGATATCGTGCTGCGCGCTCCCGCGGGGTCGTACATCGCATCCCCAGGTCTTCCTGCAAAACCATCTGACCTGGGATGCGATGTAAGATCGCATTCAAATGGTGGAGGGGGGAGCCGGCATATCGTTCGCTCTGCGGGGACCGCACGAATGTTGGCAGTGACAGCACGATCCGTCTGCTGATGGATTGGCAGTCGCACTACACAGTGCATCGCACCGTGTATGGCCAGCATTACCCACTATAATTCCCATCACCCATTACCACTCCCTGGCACTGCACCTCACCCGCTATTATTCCCGTCACCCTCTACCAGTCCCTGTTCTGAGATGGTCAACGTACTCTATGGTGGTCACTGGTATGGTCTTGTATTTGTTATGTACAATATTGAATTGCTCCGGTACTTACATTTTCATCGCCGCAAGTCACAGCGAGTTAGATACTTAATTATCAGGGACCGTGAGTATTTGGAGTAAAGATGTATCAGAGATATAACACTCATACAATCACTAATTGGTTGTGTAGAGACAGCACATTATGACTTTATTTAGCATAATAGGCAGGTACTGTAGCTGATACATGTGGTCCCTCAGCTGGAATAATTGCCCACTCCTGGGCTAGGGCTAATGGTGTATTTTCTGGGGCCATTTTCAGTTCCCCGTCCGCCCCGGCCTCTAACAGTCAGCGTCTCCTCAGCAGCCATCTTGTGCACAACGTTGCTGGGATCCGGGTGCTGATGCTGGTGCTGTAGAAAACAGAGGTCATTCCGGCGCCTTTTTAGAAAAGGTGCCACAGGTTTATGGTGATTGGCAGCCCACCTCTATACACGATGTGGGCACAGTTTGATGATGAATACAAGCCCCTGACTGGCACACTGTCTATAGATGGGCTGAATAAAGTGCTGGAAGCAGTGTGAATACAGTCTGTGATTAGGGCGGGGCCTTAGGGTGGCTGTAGTACTGCTGGCAGCCTGTAGGTGGTGTAGTCACATAGAATGCTGCGTGTTCCCAGGAACAGATGGTGGGCAGAGGTGCAGGTAGGATGCCAGCTGGTATCGGTGCAAATGCAGGGCAGCCCTGTTGGTAGAATGTGGACTGAAGCAGATGCAGGGAATACTGACACAGCAGGCAGCTGGGGACTGGTACCATGCAGCACACACACTGTGAGTACAGGATGCTCACATGTAAATGCTGGATGCTGGTGGTAGCCAGCTGCAGAGTGCACCTGAATGCAGAGATGTGTAGGGAGAAGCACTAGTCCAGAGCACTTGAAAACTGCATATAATGGGCACAGAATACACTGGTAATTGCAGGTGACAGGAGCTGGGAGCTGCTGCAGCCAGGAGCCAGGATACTGATCTCAGGGAGGAGTGTTGTTCATGCCAGTAGTGGAGGTTTAAATAGGGCGCTCCCAGAGCCTATTGGTTTGACAGGTCATGTGAGCATGACTGTAGGAATCTGGTAGGCCGATGTAGTCACATGAATTTAATCCAAGATGGTGGTGAACATGCTTCGCTGTCGCGGGTACTACCAGATTGTTAGGCTCACGTGGAGATGTGCCAGCCAGGGTCTCAGGAGCACAAAGCACGACCAGAAGGAACATGGATGGTGATGATATGTCTCCGCTGGACCCGCTAATGGGGGCTAAGATCCCGACGCGTGACGGGCACAATGAGGGCGGCTGCCAGTGTCTTATATGGCATCTCCCTTCCTCGCTCTCTTTGTTGGTGTGCGAGAGGCCTCATCACGAGGTGCATCACTAGTGGTCCTCGGCCGCCTCCTTCCTATAATACACAAGTATCAATTAGAGACATAGCAAATGCATTGTGCAAGGTGATCTTCCTATGGTTACTGACAGTTATCGGGTACATCACAGGACTTTATCACTGCTCAGCACATATAAGGGGATATATTACAGGATATAATGTTACACATAATCATGTATTCAGGCCACTGGTGTCTGACTGTGAGGGTTGCACACACCAAGCATTTTCTATGTGTAACATTATAATGTGACGTTATGCTGTGATAAATGGGCGTATGCCGCCTGCCCCCAAACCGTCACTCACCCAACATCAGTGGTGTGATCTGTACAATGTGGCTCCTGTCCTGATTGGGGTCTATGCAGTGTCGGACTGGGACATGAAGGGCCCACCGGGGCCCATGCTTAAGGGGTGTGGTCATCAACCAATGGGGGTGTGGCCAGCCACCACAGATACTTGGCTTACCATTAGGCAAATCTTGGTGTAGTTTCTATAGAAGAGAACCAAGCCCCCATGCTGATCAGTGGTCTTGCTCCACCAGGTATCTGTCTGTCTAATAGAGTAACAATCTATAATTTGAGGTCTGGAACCTGACACCAAGAGGAGGAGGTGGGACCACAGGTAGTGGGGCCCACCGGGGATTTCCCCTGTACCCCGTGGGCCAGTCCAACCCTGGGTCTATGTGCAGTATTTGGATTTCCTTCCCCATGGCAATGTATCAGGATATTGCGGCATATAGTCACACTTAGGTGAGTACAGAGAGAGAACTCGGTGGTCTGAGCCCCAGAAGAGTCATTATGTTTCTTACCTTGGCGATGGGGCTCCCTCACTTTGCGGATTTCTCCCCCGCACAGCTGTTCGTGCAGTGACCACCATCTTGCCCTTGTAGATGGCGGCCGGTTATTCATCCGCTTTAGGTAGAGCTGGCACCGCATGCACTGCCACCAGTGTTTCCTCAGTGCCTCCTCTTCTGCGTAGAAGTCATGGTAGATCTAATCACATAGTAGAAATGAAACAAATTATAGATACAAATGGTGACAGCATTTCACTGATTGCATGAAAACTCTAAAGTCTCCTGTCCTGTACATAATTACATACATGATAGGGATAGGCAGAATAATACAGGATAACATTATGCAGTGTAACATAAGAACGGGCAAATTAACACTTAATGGGGTTTGTAGCCTTATGGTAATGTGTGTGCCAGGCCTAAGGGTCACCAGGAATTTTGCCAATGTCTCACCACATATAGCTGGCTGGTATGTAACCTTATGGTAACGTGTGTGCCAGGCCTAAGGGTCACCAGGACTCCTGCCAATGTCTCACCACATACAGCTGGCTGGTATATAGCCTCCTCTCTCCTCCCACATACACGGACCCTTAATGACTGACTATGTACTTACAGTAATATTAGCACCAGTCAGGCTGTTTACACGCTCCATCTCCTTCACAAACTCCTCCCCATGATGAGACGTGTCCCTTATTTGGGACACATACAGGAAGGCATGGATCATCTCATGTAGTAAGCTCTGCAATACACCAAATAATGGGCCTGTTATAGTAAGAATGATACAGACTTTACACTCTCTTTGTTTGTTAAAAACGATTGAGGTTTAGGTTTCCAGATGTGATCGAAAGAGACAAACACTGTACTATGTACTATTACATAATTGGTGAAAACTTTCAATTTTGTTTATTCTCAAAAATGTCCCTTCTTCTCCCCATTATCTCATTCCAATACTTAATTAGTCTCAGTGTTGTAAATTACTTTGACCCCCTGTGCATGGTAAGGGGGGGGGGGCATGGAGGGAGGTGTGGGGGAGATATATGGGGAGGTCAGAGGGTCATCACACCCTAATTTCTATGAAATGATGGGATCCCTAAATATTTATCCCCTCTGAAAACACAACCTATAGTACCTCTACTAGTTTCCTCCTGGGCAGCTGCTCCAGGATGGGTTTGCTCAACCTGATGAAGCAGATTCCTCCAAACTCCTTTCCCTGGCGGCAGTATCCGGCCATTCTGGCGAGAGAACACAAATCGCACATGAGTAACATCCATGGTCTGATGCAATTACATACGAGGAGGTGACAATTGAGAGAAGACGCTAACATTAGTGGCTATATAAAATAAATATGATCGTTATACGCACCCCACATAGATGGGACCAGCAGTGACTCTTACCCTCTTGGATGAGGGGGGCTGTTGCTGCCTGTGCTCCCAGTAACTGTACTGCAGGAGGAGAGGAAAAGGCAGTAGTTCTGCCCAGCCAGGTCCTGGCGCCTGCTCAATGGAGCTGGTAGGGGCCAGGACTGGCACATGCACAAAATGATGGCTTCTGGGGACTGCATCGGCTGCAGCTCCTAGAAGCCATATTGGGCTGACCGAAAGGCACCCACTGGAAGCACACGCTCTGCTAATCACAGCCTGCACTGGCAGTACCAGGGGGGTAAACACACCTCCCCCTGGGACTGCCAGTCCTGTGTGTGATTGGCAGATAGCTCTTCCAATTGGAAGCCACTGCCAGTCACAGTGTAGCCAGTGCAGTCACTCTCACTGGCTCGCTGAGGTAGTGGATTTTACTGGGGGGGAGCTGTGGTAAAATCCGCCACTGGATGTGACTGACGGCCGCCCAAAGGTGGGAAAAGCAGAAGCACTTGTTTTGGTTCTCCTGAAAATTATAAATGCATCATTTTGTTTTTACCATTTGAATAGTGTTCTCATGGGGCCCGGGGCCCCTAGACCCATTAATAACACAAACGCAACACACTGACAGCCGGAAACCTCTGCAGAATTGCGCTGTGCCTCTTCATGCCTCATCCTCACTGTCACAGGCTGGAGAAAAGTCTGCTCACCCAGAAGTCACATAGAACCTGAGTATATAGCGCGTGACACTTATTTATCTTACATGAAACCCCCACTGATCAGTTATTATGTAGGTTGGAGGGCCGCACATACATGTACAGTATAAAGATGTCCATCACTGCCCTATATGTGTAATGTGTACCAGGCAGCCACTTACAGATATATATATATTATTATTATTATTAGTAACCATTGTTTAAAGGGGACTATATAAATAACTGTTAATAAATAGGAATATCTTATAATAAACTGATCTGACAGTATCTACACTCACAGCTTCAGCCTAGAGCTCCACGCCACGGGTACATCAGCCAACTTCCCTCCGAAGTAAGCGTCATTGAACTCTGTAAAGAGTTCCTGGATGTCGGGGTTGGGATCTATTGATTCCCAAGCCTCGTCCACAATCGATAAAGACTCACTAACACCTCCAATCTCCTCAGTGTAGTCCAGCGAATTCAGTCCATCATCGGTCTCCATCTTCCTCCTATGCCTAGAACTGATGGCTCAGTAACTGTCAGGTGCTTTGCATATAGGCCACAGCGCACGTGTCACAATGGCTGGGTTTATGATGCTTGTGCGGGTCACAATGGCCGGATGCATGATGCTTGGATGTTACTAATATCCATCCATCCATTTATTTATCTCTCCTAGGGCCCCCATTTACTAACGAGTTTTATCACCCAAACGAGTGATAAATATCACTGTGTATGATAAACGGTGCTCCAGCCAATCACCTCCCAACTGTCAACAGTCAGAAAAATGACAGTTGGGAGCTGATTGGCTGGAGCACCGTTTATCATACACAGTGACATTTATCACTCGTTTTGGTGATAAAACTCGTTAGTAAATGGGGGCCCAGGTAGTACATCATTCCATAAGCAGATTTAAACTACAGTAGTGTTTATTTAAGCATAATTACCAAAAATAATAGCAACGTTTGAGGCAGAATATTGTCCTTTGTCAAGAATGCTCATAGAAGTCCATAGGCTTCAGTAGCCAATTATCTCCATCTAATAGAAACCTATGAGGCTGCTGCGGTGTATTTATATATATTAGACAATATAATGGCCCCACCTCCACCTGAGAGCTCTCAGTGACTGCTAGATAGGGATGGACATCGTTGGTCGATGTTTACAGACCATCGTTGTCTTTCTTGTGATGGTATTGTTTTCACCATTCGATGGCAGCATTACAATGTTTGCTGCCATCAAATGGTAATCATTCAATGCTATATCGATGGTGGCTTTTTTCTTTAAATACCAAAAGCTATGCCTCCCATGGCTGCTGTGTGCGGTGTCTCTGCATGTAATGATCTCCATGGCTCATGCTGCTGGGATCATTGGAGGCTGTCCCTAACTGCCTCAGATGTGACCCTCAGTCCCTCCCCTCTCTGCTAGAGAAGATTGGCTCTCTGAGACAGTGAGAGCCAATCAGTGTTCAGCCCTGGTCCTGCAGCAGAAGCAGTCATTCATTCATATTAATAGTTTTTGCCATCAAATTCTTCTGATGCGATGGTTAGTTACCATCGCATCGAAAGATTAAATGGTGGAAGCACTGCCATCATATAATGGAGGGTTTCCGATGTCCATCCCTACTGCTAAACTGATATACAGTGATGCCCCGCCCCCACCCCAGAGCTCTCAGTGACTGCTAGACTGACATAAAATGTGGCCCCGCCCCCACCCTAGAGCTCTCAGTGACTGCTAGACTGACATACAATGTGGCCCAGCCCCCACCCCAGAGCTCTCAGTGACTGCTAAACTGACATACGGTAAAGACTAGTTCCACTTCAGTTATTGTATCTGGAAGTGACGTGACGGAGGGTGGAAGTGTAGTTTCCTGCCCACACAGTGCACCAAAAAAAGAAAGTTAACCCCTCGCGGGCTCGCTTCGCTCGCCACGCTTCGGGCACGGAGGCTCGCTACGCTCGCCACATGGTTATATTCCCCCTCTATGCCCACTTGGATTGTAAGGAATGACGTTGGACACTGCTGATGACATCATGATCAATCTACGGAAGGGGATCTAGCTGTTACCACTGACATACAGTATGGCCCCGCCCCCTCACAGACACAGCCAGCAGCACTGCCTGGATGCACAGGACTGAGGGGGACATGTATCAAACCTTCTACAAAGAGGGGATGTTCCCCATAGCAACCAATCAGTTTTTAGCTAGTATTTATCAAGTACATTCTATAAAATAATAGATAGAAGCTGATTGGTTGCTATGGAAAACGTCTTCCCTCTGTGGAAGGTTTGATACATTCAGAGCTGAAGAACTCTCTGCAGAACAGTTACCCCTTAGTGCTAAAGAGAGGCTGAAAATGTAAAGGATTGTTTTCAAATAAATCTTTATATTACATTGTATCAACCAGACACGTGCGTGTCACTGGCGTGTCCAAATCAGCGACTGTGTCTTTTGACACCGGTGGCCATGCTTAGATAGGAATTCTGCGCTCCATGGGGCTGCTTTATCTGAATCAGGCCCCTGTGTCTAATAATTGTAAGAATAATTTTGCGCACCGATGATCAGCCCTAATCTTACAGTCAGCCTGGTCTATTGGGCAGCTGGCCAATCAGATTTAAGGGTGGGGCTTAACGTGTAGCGCCAGGGGACGGAGTGATTTTCCATGTCAGCGCCAGGTAAAAACATTGTGGGGCTCTGTGTCTTCGATGGCATGGAATCATTGGATCTCCGCCATCAATCGCAAAACTATCAACCATCGGTGGTTATACATCGATGGTTCGTAATTGTCGATGGCCATCCCTAGTCTGCAGTACAAGCAGAGTGTTTCTATACAGATGAGTGCAGACAGTCTGTGTGGACTGGAACGATGATGCTTGGCTGCGTGACCTATGACATCACGACACCTCATATGTCACAGCCCTGGCCACGTATGAGTTGTTGGAAGAGCTCAGGGCTGCCCAGGCCAGGACATTGAGCTAGCACTGCCGTGACTGCGCCACTGCGAAGGACACCGCACCCGCTGTAAGTAATCGCAAAATCCAGGGATTGAAGCTTCAATTAAAATCCCGGACTTTTTGAGGTTAAATTCCGGGATCCCGCGGATCAGGATCCAGGGATTGGCTTCCCTAGTTTTCACTGTTTCTGTACTATGTAAGGTGCTGCTGACCCCTTGTGGCACCATATATAATAATAATAATAATAATAATAATAATAATAATAATAATAATATAATATTGGATAATACTGACTTCAGCTTCTGTATGAAGCTGCTGTACTCAAAACTAACCACTAGGTGTCCTCCTGTTAGTTACACCCACTATAATTCCCATCACCCACTACCACTCCCTGGCACTGCAGCTTACCCGCTATAATTCCCATCACCCACTACCACTCCCTGGCACTGCACCTTACCCGCTATAATTCCCATCACCCACTACCACTCCCTGGCACTGCACCTTACCGCTATAATTCCCATCACCCACTACCACTCCCTGGCACTGCACCTTACCGCTATAATTCCCATCACCCACTACCACTCCCTGGCACTGCACCTTACCCGCTATAATTCCCATCACCCACTACCACTCCCTGGCACTGCACCTTAAGGTGGCCATACACAGCACGATATACATGCCGATCCGACGGATTGGCACGATATAGGTGCTATATCGTGCCATGTATGGGCACGATATCGTACCTGATATCGTGCTGCGCGCTCCCGCGGGGTCGTACATCGCATCCCCAGGTCTTCCTGCAAAACCATCTGACCTGGGATGCGATGTACGATCCCATTCAAATGGTGGAGGGGGGAGCCGGCATATCGTTCGGTCTGCGGGGACCGCACGAATGTTGGCAGTGACAGCACGATCCGTCTGCTGATGGATTGGCAGTCGCACTACACAGTGCATCGCACCGTGTATGGCCAGCATTACCCACTATAATTTCCATCACCCACTACCACTCCCTGGCACTGCACCTTACCCGCTATAATTCCCATCACCCACTACCACTCCCTGGCACTGCACCTTACCCGCTATAATTCCCATCACCCACTACCACTCCCAGGCACTTCATCTCACCCGCTGTAATTCCCATCTCCCACTACCACTCCCTGGCACTGCACCTTACCCGCTATAATTCCCATCTCCCACTACCACTCCCTGGCACTGCACCTCACCCGCTATAATTCCCATCACCCATTACCACTCCCTGGCACTGCACCTTACTCGCTATAATTCCCATCTCCCACTAACACTCCCTGGCACTGCACCTTACCGGCTATAATTCCCATCACCCACTACCACTCCCTGGCACTGCACCTTACCCGCTATAAATCCCATCTACCACTCCTTGGCACTGCACCTTACCCGCTATAATTCCCATCACCCACTACCACTCCCTTAAACTGCAGCTTACATGCTTTAATTCCCATCACCCACTACCACTCCCTGGCACTGCACCTCACCCGCTATAATTCCCATCACCCACTACCACTCCCTGGCACTGCACCTTACCGCTATAATTCCCATCACCCACTACCACTCCCTGGCACTGCACCTTACCCATTATAATTCCCATCACCCACTACCACTCCCTGGCACTGCACCTCACCCGCTATTATTCCCGTCACCCTCTACCAGTCCCTGTTCTGAGATGGTCAACGTACTCTATGGTGGTCACTGGTATGTTCTTGTATTTGTTATGTACAATATTGAATTGCTCCGGTACTTACATTTTCATCGCCGCAAGTCACAGCGAGTTAGATACTTAATTATCAGGGACCGTGAGTATTTGGAGTAAAGATGTATCAGAGATATAACACTCATACAATCACTAATTGGTTGTGTAGAGACAGCACATTATGACTTTATTTAGCATAATAGGCAGGTACTGTAGCTGATACATGTGGTCCCTCAGCTGGAATAATTGCCCACTCCTGGGCTAGGGCTAATGGTGTATTTTCTGGGGCCATTTTCAGTTCCCCGTCCGCCCCGGCCTCTAACAGTCAGCGTCTCCTCAGCAGCCATCTTGTGCACAACGTTGCTGGGATCCGGGTGCTGATGCTGGTGCTGTAGAAAACAGAGGTCATTCCGGCACCTTCTTAGAAAAGGTGCCACAGGTTTAGGGTGATTGGCAGCCCACCTCTATACACGATGTGGGCACAGTTTGATGATGGATGCAAGCCCTTGACTGGCACACTGTCTATAGGTGGACTGAATAAAGTGCCGGAAGCAGTGTGAATACAGTCTGTGATTAGGGCAGGCCTTAGGGTGGCTGTAGTACTGTTGGCAGCCTGTAGGTGGTGTAGTCACATAGAATGCTGCGTGTTCCCAGGAACAGATGGTGGGCAAAGGTGCAGGTAGGATGCCAGCTGGTATAGGTGCAAATGCAGGGCAGCCTTGTTGGTAAAATGTGGACTGAAGCAGATGCAGAGAATACTGACACAGCAGGCAGCTGGGGACTGGTACCATGCAGGACACACACTGTGAGTACAGGATGCTCACATGTAAATGCTGGATGCTGATGGCAGCCAGCTGCAGAGTGCACCTGAATGCAGAGATGTGTAGGCAGAAGCACTAGTCCAGAGCACTTGAAAACTGCAGGTAATGGGCACAGAATACACTGGTAATTGCAGGTGACAGGAGCTGGGAGCCGCTGCAGCCAGGAGCCAGGATACTGATCTCAGGGAGGAGTGTTGTTCATGCCAGTAGTGGAGGTTTAAATAGGGCGGTCCCAGAGCCTATTGGTTTGACAGGTCATGTGAGCATGACTGTAGGAATCTGGTAGGCCGATGTAGTCACATGATTTAATCCAAGATGGCGGCAAACATGCTCCGCTGTCGCGGGTACTACCAGGTGGGTTTTGTTAGGCTCACGTGGATTTGTGCCGGCCAGGGTCTCAGGAGCACAAAACACGACCAGAAGGAACACGGATGGTGATGATATGTCTCCGCTGGACCCGCTAATGGGGGCTAAGATCCCGACGTGTGACGGGCACAATGAGGGCGGCCGCCAGTGTCTTATATGGCATCGCTCTTCCTCGCTCTCTTTGTTGGTGTGCGAGAGGCCTCGTCACGAGGTGCATCACTAGTGGTCCTCGGCCGCCTCCTTCCTATAATACACAAGTATCAATTAGAGACATAGCAAGTGCATTGTGCAAGGTGATCTTCCTATGGTTACTGACAGTTATCGGGTACATCACAGGACTTTATCACTGCTCAGCACATATAAGGTGATATATTACAGGATATAATGTTACCTATAATCATGTATTCAGGCCACTGGTGTCTGACTGTGAGGGTTGCACACACCCAGCATTTTCTATGTGTAACGTTATAATGTGACGTTATGCTGTGATAAATGGGCGTATGCCTCCTGCCCCTAAACTGTCACTCACCCAACGTCAGTGGTGTGATCTGTACAATGTGGCTCCTGTCCTGATTGGGGCCTATGTGCATTATTTGGATTTCCTTCCCCCGGGCAATGTATCAGGAGATTGCGGCATATAGTCACACTTAGGTGAGTACAGAGAGAGAACTCGGTGGTCTGAGCCCCAGAAGAATCATTATGTTTCTTACCTTGGCAATGGGGTTCCCTCACTTTGCGGATTTCTCCCCCGCACAGCTGTTCGTGCAGTGACCACCATCTTGCCCTAGTAGATGGCGGACGGTTATTCATCCGCTTTAAGTAGAGCTGGCATCGCATGCACTGCCACCAGTGTTTCTTCAGTGCCTCCTCTTCTGCGTAGAAGTCATGGTAGATCTAATCACATAGTAGAAATAAAACAAATTATAAATACAAATGGTGACATCATTTCACTGATTGCATGAAAACTCTAAAGTCTCCTGTCCTGTACATAATTACATACATGATAGGGATCCGCAGAATAATACAGGATAACATTATGCAGTGTAACATTAGAACGGGCAAATTAACGCTTAATGGGGTATGTAACCTTATGGTAACGTGTGTGCCAGGCCTAAGGGTCACCAGGAATCCTGCCAATGTCTCACCACATACAGCTGGCTGGTATGTAACCTTATGGTAACGTGTGTGCCAGGCCTAAGGGTCACCAGGAATCATGCCAATGTCTCACCACATACAGCTGGCCGGTATGTAACCTTATGGTAATGTGTGTGCCAGGCCTAAGGGTCACCAGGAATCCTGCCAATGTCTCACCACATATAGCTGGCTGGTATATAGCCTCCCCTCTCCTCCCACATACACGGACCCTTAATGACTGACTATGTACTTACAGTGATGTTAGCACCAGTCAGGCTGTTTACACGCTCCATCTCCTTCACAAACTCCTCCCCATGATGAGACGTGTCCCTTATTTGGGACACATACAGGAAGGCATGGATCATCTCATGTAGTAAGCTCTGCAATACACCAAATAATGGGCCTGTTATAGTAAGAATGACACAGACTTTACACTCTTTGTTTGTTAAAAACGATTGAGGTTTATGTTTCCAGATGTGATCGAAAGAGACAAACACTGTACTATGTACTATTACATAATGGGTGAAAACTTTCAATTTTGTATATTCTCAAAAATGTCCCTTCTTCTCCCCATTATCTCATTCCAATACTTCATTAGCCTCAGTGTTGTAATTACTTTGACCCCCTGTGCATGGTAAGGGGGGGGGGAGACATATGGGGAGGTCAGAGGGTCATCACACCCTAATTTCTATGAAATGATGGGATCCCTAAATATTTATCCCCTCTGAAAACACAACCTATAGTACCTCTACTAGTTTCCTCCTGGGAAGCTGCTCCAGGATGGGTTTGCTCAACCTGATGAAGCAGATTCCTCCAAACTCCTTTCCCTGGCGACAGTATCCGGCCATTCTGGGGAGAGAACACAAATCGCACATGAGTAACATCCATGGTCTGATACAATTACATACGAGGAGGTGAGAGATGACAATTGAGAGAAGACGCTAACATTAGTGGCTATATAAATATAGTTATACGCACCCCACATAGATGGGGCAGCAGTGAGTCCTACCCTCTTGGATGAGGGGGGCTGTTGCTGCCTGTGCCCCCAGTAACTGTACTACAGGAGGAGAGGAGAAGGCAGTAGTTCTGCCCAGCCAGGTCCCGGCGCCTGCTCAATGGAGCTGGTAGGCACCAGGACCGGCACATGTGCAAAATGATGGCTTCTAGGGACTGCATCGGCTGCAGCTCCTAGAAGCCGTGTTGGGCTAACCGAAAGGCACCCACTGGAAGCACACGCTCTGCTAATCACAGCCTGCACTGGCAGTACCAGGGGGGCAAGCACACCTCCCCCTGTGTGATTGGCAGATACTGTAGCTCTTCCAATTGGAAGCCGCTGCCAGTCACAGTGTAGCCAGTGCAGTCACTCTCACTGGCTCGCTGAGATAGTGGATTTTACTGGGGGGGAGCTGTGGTAAAATCCGCCACTGGATGTGACTGACGGCCGCCCAAAGGTGGGAAAAGCAGAAGCACTTGTTTTGGTTCTCCTGAAAATTATAAATGCATCATTTTGTTTTTGCCATATGAAAAGTGTTCTCATGGGGCCCGGGGCCCCTAGACCCATTAATAACACAAACGCAACATACTGACAGCCGGAAACCTCTGCAGAATTGCGCTGTGCCTCTTCATGCCTCATCCTCACTGTCACAGGCTGGAGAAAAGTCTGCTCACCCAGAAGTCACATAGAACCTGAGTATATAGCGCGTGACACTTATTTAACTTACATGAAACCCCCACTGATCAGTTATTATGTAGGTTGGAGGGCCGCACATACATGTACAGTATAAAGATGTCCATCACTGCCCTATATGTGTAATGTGTACCAGGCAGCCACTTACAGATATATATATTATTATTATTATTAGTAACCATTGTTTATAGGGGACTATATATAAATATCTGATAATAAACTGATCTGACAGTATCTACACTCACAGCTTCAGCCTAGAGCTCCACGCCACGGGTACATCAGCCAACTTCCCTCCGAAGTAAGCGTCATTGAACTCGGTAAAGAGTTCCTGGATGTCGGGGTTGGGATCTATCGATTCCCAAGCCTCGTCCACAATCGATAAAGACTCACTAACACCTCCAATCTCCTCAGTGTAGTCCAGCGCATTCAGTCCATCATCGGTCTCCATCTTCCTCCTTTGCCTAGAACTGATGGCTCAGTAACTGTCAGGTGCTTTGCATATAGGCCACAGCGCACGTGTCACAATGACTGGGTTTATGATGCTTGTGCGGGTCACAATGGCCGGATGCATGATACTTGGAATGTTACTAATATCCATCCATCCATCCATCCATCCATCGCTCCCTCTAGTAATTACATAATTCCATAAGCAGATTTAAACTTACACTAATGTTTATTTAAGCATAATTACCAAAAATAATAGCAACGTTTGAGGCAGAATATTGTCCCTTGTCAAGAATGCTCATAGAAGTCCATAGGCTTCAGTAGCCAATTAACTCCATCTAATAGACACCTATGTGGCTGCTGTGGTGTATACATATATTAGACAGTATAATGGCCCCGCCCCCACCTGAGAGCTCTCAGTGACTGTTAAACTGACATACACTGAGGCCCCGCCCCTATCTCAGAGCTCTCAGTGACTGCTAGACTGACATACAGTGTGTCTCCGCCCCCTCACAGACACAGCCAGCAGCACTGCCTGGATGCATAGGACTGAGGGGGGACATGTATCAAACCTTCTACAAAGAGGGGATGTTCCCCATAGCAACCGATTAGTTTTTAGCTAGTATTTAGCTAGTATTTATCAAGTAAATTCTATAAAATAATAGATAGAAGCTGATTGGTTGCTATGGAAAACGTCTTCCCTCTGCTAAAGAGAAGCTGAAAATGTTAAGTCTTGTTTTCAAACTGTTGTCACTGGCGTGTCCAAATCAGCGACTGTGTCTAATAATTGTAAGAATAATTTTGCGCACCGATGGTCAGCCCTAATCTTACAGTCAGCTCTGGTCTATTGGGCAGCTGGACAATCAGATTTGAGGGGTGGGGCTTAACGGGTAGCGCCAGGGGGCGGAGCGATTTTCCATGTCAGCGCCAAGTAAAAGCATTGAGGGGCTCTGCGTCTTCGATGACACAGAATCATTGGATCTCCGCCATCAATCTCAAAACTATCAACCATCGGTGGTTATCCATCGATGGTTCATAATTGTCGATGGCCATCCCTAGTCTGCAGTACAAGCAGAGTCCTTCTGTACAGATGAGTGCAGACACTCTGTGTGGACTGGAACGATGGCGTTTGGCTGCGTGACCTATGACATCACGAAACCTCATTGTTGTTCATATGTCACAGCCCAGGCCGCGTGTGAGTCTTCGCAAGAGCTTAGGGGTGCCCAGGCCAGGACAATGAGCTAGCACTGCCGTGTCTGTGCCACTGCAAAGGACACCGCACCCGCTGTAAGTAATCACAAAATCCGGGGATTGAAGCTTCAATTAAAATCCCAGACTTTTTGAGGTGAAATCCTGGTATCCCGCGGATCAGGATCCAGGGATTGGCTTCCCTAGTTTTCACTGCTCCTGTACTATGTAAGATGCTGCTGACCCCTTGTGGCACCATATATAATAATGGATGATATTGACTTTAGCTTCTGTATGAAGCTGCTGTACTCAAAACTAACCACTAGGTGTCCTCCTGTCAGTAACATTGGGGAGATAGGTGGTGTATATTAATGAAAGGGCGGTGCTGTGACCATTTCCTGGTTGCACCATGTGGGAGGGTGACTGACATGTGAGTGAGTGCACTGCAGGACCGGCTGCTGCTGCTGTTGCAGACTCAGAGGACATTGATCAGAGAGCACCTACATAGCACAGCAGCAGGGACAGGGTGAGTTATGCATGTTGTCTATTAGGTTATATTACATGAAATACATGTATGTGAATCTTTGCTGGAGCTCTTCCTATCAGTAATGTGCACTGAGTATAGTTATACATTATGTTTCTAATTGTTATACATATACCGTGTGTATGTTGTTGCAGTATGTATTTGCAGCCACTTAGTAAAGTGTATATACACTCACAAATATCTGGTGTCTTTGAGCAGGGACATGTTTTCAGGTTTTCCATTCCTTGAAAATGTACTTTTCTTGTTACTTTTTTGACATTGTTTATGTCATGTCAAGTGTTTTTTTATTTTGTACCAAGTGAAAATAGTTAAAGGGAGCCCGGGGGCTGACTGTAGGGTGCTCCTAAATATTGGTAGGTATACAGTAGGCTACATCGTTTTTTGGTGTCAGCAAATTTACTGACGGTTGATCACCATTGGCGTTTGGTACAGAGCGTATATTACTTGTGGTTGTGCGTCGCTGTGTGTCATTTGCATGGTGTGTGTTCATCTGGATAATGTGGGGAAGAGCCTATCGGCGCTAATGCAGATACATGGCGGGACGCACTACAAATCTTCATGCATAACGGCATAATTAACACCGGCATGTAAAATGCCCAGATGCTTCCTGCCCACAATCTTAGTAATGCTCGCGTCCTGGCCAAAACAC
The DNA here is from genome assembly GCA_031769625.1 of Taudactylus pleione. Classification (NCBI taxonomy): domain Eukaryota; kingdom Metazoa; phylum Chordata; class Amphibia; order Anura; family Myobatrachidae; genus Taudactylus; species Taudactylus pleione. The sequence continues at coordinate 165,843 of JAUIMM010000013.1, read as the reverse complement.
ATCTGCCATCTTCTGTAAAAACGCATTAAAAAACGACGGTGCTGAAGTTACCTTCTTCACTTCTTCAGCCTTGTTTAAAAATGTTCATTACAATGAGCCAAATGTCAGTTTAAACACTTGACGCAATGGATTCCAATAGATGGTATTCAATTGTTTTAGCACGCCCGATCTCGCATCTAAAGTGACGGGAGATCGCAGGGCGCTATTCAGTTGATGCCGATTATTGCGCTGATTGCGCCCATAGAGGTCAGGTCTAGCCGTGTAAAACGGCTGCCCTCGACCAAAAGTGCTGGCCGCGATCATGAAAAGTGCTGTTTGGGCACCATTTTCGGCCATTTCAGGTTGCATCCACTGGGTGTTGCGAGCTGAAATGGTGCGCCGGCAGCTGATCGCACCCGCCAGGAGCAACAATTGAATGTCACCCTCTCATTACTAAACTAAACTTAATAAACTCACTATGGCCTATACTGTACAAGGAATCTGTATGACGTACCGCTGGATATAAGTATTGTGTTTTTTGTTTTCTATATAAATTGCAAATATTAATGAACGAGTCAAATTAAATTTTTTCCTTAGTGGTGGTGTGGGGTATTCCCTGTTCCCAGAAATCATTTCAGGCCTTCAGGTTTTTGACCGGAGGCGCGCAGGGTTCTAGCATTACCTGTGATGACCGCTTCAATTTCCAGTCATAGTGAATTTGTGTGGAGTTTGTATGTTCTCCCTGTGTTTGCGTGGGTTTCCTCTGGGTGCTCAGTTTTCCTCCCACACTCTAAAAACATACTGTTAGCTCAATTGGCTCCTGACAAATAACTTAACCCTATAGTATATGTTCATGTGGTAGGTAATAGAGGAGGGAGGGATTCAATTCAGCGAAATGCGCCGTCACAATGCCCGGCTGCACACACAGCGGCCATATACGTTCGTACGAGCATTGCAGGTTTTCCCTCGCATCTCCATGGGGCGCAAAGGAAAACTCGCAATACCGGTGGGCTCGATGTGCCGTTCGAAAATGCCACATCACATCCATCGTGTTGAATTTAATTCCCCAGCACTGCAGGAATATGTGTACGCTATATAAATGATAATAAACAGCAGCCATCAATGTGATTCCCTCACACTCAGCGTTCCTCTTATCTGAGCCCACCAGACCGTAACCTCTTCTGGCAAATCTTCTGCCCATCGCTGTGTGAACGCTGTGAAACCACCCAGTTTTTATTGCAACAGATCTCTGGTGACCAGGCTGTAATATGTCTGATTCCAGCACACAGACACTGGACATACGTATCTCTAAATAACTGATCGTTCATACGTGTCTGGGGGTTAATATAATCGTATTGCCATAGATCTCTCACACTGAGTTGTGGTTTTAATGTGTCACGGGTTTTTTGACCTTGAATGTCTGATAAATCAGGAATTGTCTCCTTTCTATTGTTGAAACAAGAATTCAGGGCCATCCTCTTGTCCTGGAATCTTCTTAAGCAGTTATCTTCATTTACAACAGCAAAACTACTGGATAAACACTCCAAGGGCAGTGATAATAGATTGGTCCTGCTTGGTAGGCCTAAATGCTTTTTTGGGGGGGGAAAAGGGCATAATGAAGGTAGACGGATAAAGCAAAGTAATTTAGTATAAGTGTCAGGATAATGTGGACAAGCTAATACGTACTATTTGCACGTAGGGTACAACTGAATCCCCCCTCCCCCCCCCATGTAGAAACGTATTACACCCCCTTTGAAAAAGCCAAGTCCTAAAGCTTTTTGGACATTTATTCCGTGGCCGTATACACAAAACTGTTGTCTCCAGTTATTGGACCCCAGAGGGGTGTTGTGTATCTAAAAGTGAGTGTGGCTTCACAATGTGGACACGGTAGAGAAGATTTAGATGGGTCGGAAATGGGCATTTTTTTACATTTTATTTTGTTAAATGGTGGAATGTAAGAATCTATCTGAACTGTCCCACAAATAGTAGAGGTAAATTGCTTCTGATGGTTCCCATTTTACTAGCCTGTAGTAGTGACCTCACTGAATGTAAAATGGCTGCCGCCTGTGCACATAGGTGCAGTGTGCACTTTAGGAAGCGGTCTAGTTTATATCCACCCTATTATTGACTGTTTTCCCCTGTACAGCCAACATACTGACAAGATGCAGGCAGACGGTATATTGCACAGCGGCTACTTTCACCCGGTCCTTCGCGCCTGGCAAGCGTCTGCGACCAGCCTACATGCTACCAATCTCATGTACCCCATCTTCATCACGTAAGTGGCCCTCGAATGGCGCCATGCGCTATTGACCAATCTCTTGTGTCGTCTCATTGATTTTATTCCTTCTGAAATATTATTCTCGCATTTCAGAGACGACCCTGATACCGTGGAACCGATCCACAGTCTGCCCGGGCAGTCCAGGTGAGAGACCTAATCCTGTGGCGTTAGATGCGGAATTGCCTATGATTGCTGAGCAGTGTCACCTCAGTATATCCCTGCTTAGGCACAGGTGTAATACACTCGTCACACTCAGACGCTGCTGTTAAGGTGTAATGAATTCAGTGGGGCTCGTGTAGAAGGGGCCGCATATTTTGTGAAAAGCGCGAGTGTAAAATGCGCCCGAAAACCAGAAGCAATTCCGTGTATACATTGAGCAGAGGCGTCCGGCTCTTTCATATGCGTATTTGCACCAGATTTACCTCAGGAGGAAACGGTAGCACATGTGCCAGGTTTATACCAGGAGTAACAGCGTAGAGAAGTGGGTGACGTTTCCCTATTTCAACACACAATACTGTTATAAAGCTTCATATACATAGAATAGTTCTGGCTTGGACTGGTATGAATGACCGATAGGTCCGGCGGGTCAAATCCCGACATTGGAAGACCGGCAGCAGTGAAGATCCCGATAGGTAAGTAAACTAACTATACCTAACCCTAACCCCCCCCCCCCCCTGTAAGTGCGTAAACCTAATCTCTCCATCCCCACAGCCTAACCCTAACCCTTCTGGGGGCGGTGCCTTACCCTAACCCTCCCGCATGCCCGATGCGTAGGGATAATGATAGGGGTCGGGATTTCGACGGCTATCATTAGTCCCCTGTCGGGATTGCACAGTCGGTAATCCAGCGGTCAGCATTTCGAGTCTGTTTAAATGAAACCCCTATAAAAGTATCTTCCTATCCTCCACAAAACTACACTGCTCGAAGGCATCTTCCTTTTTAATCAACTAAAATGTTTCCGACCTCTTAATTACATAAAACTTCACCAATATTCGGTAAGAGGCTTCCAGTAAAGGAAAGACAACTGAGGTAAATAAGGCACGTACATTCTGTGTGCTGAACCAGTATAGAGTCTATTTACTATGATCCAGTGACGTCACTGAGGCAATGTCTGACTAATATTCACCCTTTACAAGCACCTGTGTTATGCAATTAAGCTGAGTTGAGCAACTACCATATTTTTTTGTAATATTCACGAGGCACTGGTTCCTAGTAACTTTGTTACCTGACCATTCGTTCAGCCCACAAATATCTGCCGACACTGTGTGTAGGTGCCGGACCCACTTTCAAATGAAATAATCCGAGCGTCTGCTCATTGGCGTGAGGGGTGATTGTGTAAATGGCAAACTGTTCTCTGCCACTGTGTGAAACGGATGTATGAAGTCGCACCTTTCATTTTAGGCTTTGGATAATTACTATACAGGATACTTGATCAATCTACCAATTTAGACCTTAAGCTCAATTGTTTAGAAACCTGGGGCTGATCCATAACCGGCTGCAGTGTGTAAATTCTCCTTACAATGTGTCGCACCCAGTATTCCTGCCCTGTGCTGCTTCTGATGGTATCTGCTGACCGTGCGCAGCGAGAGGGGTCTCCTCCCAATGTCACACTTCCAGATAAGACGCCTGGAGCCAGGACCTCTGCTGTTTGAGTCTGATATACAACCACGGCCCAGATACTACACTACTCAGTATTGCAACAGTAATTCAGTGTGCTGATTCGGCTGTAGGTGCTGATGTGTGTATGTTTCTATATGTTTGTGTGTGTGTGTATGTATGTATGTGTATGTATGTATGTATATATATATATATATATATATATATATATATATGTACATATATATATATATATATGTACATATAATTGTCTATAAATATCAAGAAACCTCTACTCAACTGAGACATAGGGCCTGATTCAGAGCCGTTCGCTATTTGCGGTCGTTCGTTCAAAAACAAGGGGTGGCTATTCAAATGATCCGTTCGCAAATTGCAGTCTGTTCACACCTCTAAGTCTGAACGAGCGAGCAAAACATACGCTCGTTTATTTGTTAAAAACGCCCCCTGGCCGCTCGCACCATAAGTCAGGTCCGCTATTTATTAGATTAATCGAGTACATCGACCAGCGTATGAACTGCTCGCTATTCTTGTGGTTGGTTTTTGCTACCACAATTTTGCGAACAGTTCTGGCTTAAAAAAAACCCAGTGACGTGGTCAATGACGCCGCTGTTTTAAATATGCACACCCATAAAACGCCCGTTTTGACCTTTAAGCACGCCTGCGTTCTGATTTCCACTCCCCGTTTTCAAGCACCTTCCCCTGTTACCACCCACATACGCCTCATCCTGTCACTCAAATTATCAGGCATTCGCTATTTTGCGAGCACATGAATTGCGGCCGCACTGACTGGTTCGCGCATGCGTATAACGATCCGTACGCATGCGCAGATGTGCGAACATCGCTCGGAACGAGCGTACTGCCGCTAGCGAGTGGCTCTGAATGAGGGCCATAGTTTATACTTTTCAGTACTTTATATTAAATACTGGGAATGTTCGTTTCACTTATTAACATGCAATATATGTTAAGTTGACCAACTCACGCCAAAGACTTTCCTTTCTGGCGAGTCCTACGCTAAATATAAATAGGCATTTCTGTGCTAGAAATATTCTTCTATCTATAATATGCTTAAATGCTTTTCCAGCCCTATTACGCTCACTACACCATTAGCAGTGTGACTGAGCAACCTGTCATCGCTATTTGCAGGCACGGAGTCAACAAGCTAGAGCAGCTGCTGCGCCCTCTGGTGGAGGACGGCCTGACCTGCGTGCTGATCTTTGGAGTCCCCAGCAAAGTCCCAAAGGTAACTGCAGAGAGCTGGGAGTGTCCGTGTCTGGTTTAATTATTATTTAAAAATCAGGGCAGAGAAATGCGTTTTGCTCCCATCTCTTACAAATCACGTGACCGGGCTTCTAGTTGATAGACATGCAATGCTTAAGCTGCACCCAGAATTGAAGGTGGCACGCCATAAGCAGCCTGTCATGTGACATCGGGGATGTACGGTGTTAACTTAGACTATTCTGCACCCAGGATGATCGAGGCTCGGCGGCGGACTCGGATGATACTCCGGCGGTCCTGGCTATTCGGAAGATCCGCTCCCTCTTTCCCCAGCTGCTCATTGCCTGTGACGTGTGTCTGTGCCCCTACACGTCCCATGGACACTGTGGTAAGAAGCCTTGGTCTGATCTTAGCAAAATACAATGTTTAGGGATATGCATGATAACTCACAGTCCCCCCTTAGCTGCAGCTTGATTGACATGCTGTGGCGTTTGGTTTGGCGGATACCGGGACCATTCTCCAAAACGAGAGCATGCCGCACCCGTTTTGTAGGCATACCAAGCCCGGAGTCGGCATAGTTGAACGCAGACTTCCTGGACCCGGCTGACCAGTTCCGACGGCATGTCTGCTTAAGCTACAGCTTGCGCAGCCCGGCCAAGGACTGCGACCATCTGGGCTATGGATTAGTTGCTGCGTCTTCAGATGCAGCATTTGGATCGCAGCTGCATGCAGGAGTCGACTATTTCCTACAGGCGCCTCGTGCTGCGTTCGCATTTTAGTTAAACGGTATCGCACAGCCGCTTCCCTGCACCTGCGCAATATCGCATAAATCATAATCAGGCCCTACGTACAAGATGTGTGAGACACCCGGCCAACTGAGAAGCACCGAGACGAGTAGCGTACAATATCTTACTGTCCATTTTGCATCTTCGTCACATCGCAGACGCAGCGACAAGCCGCTAGCAGTGTACTAGAGGCGCTAGGCTGCGATATTAACGTGGTTTTAGACACTGAAGCCACATTATAAAGGACGCACCTGTATGGCCAGCGGGTGGTACACTGTAAGATAACAGTATTCCCGCTCACCCCTTCTATGGAGATTAGGCTAAGGTGCGTGTAGATGGGAATATTATGGTTCTATTAGAACTCGCTACATCCGCACAGACATTTATTAATATCCTTTAATTATAAACCACCGAGAGATTACACAACGCTGCACATTGAGGAGGCCCAAAACCAATGACGTAAAGTGACATGAAACGGGGTAAGGATGGCGCAGCCCAGACACGTGTGCCATCTGAGAGGTGTTGGGGAACACTTGGTACATTATATGTAGAGTAACATGTAATTGTGTCTCCTCAGGGATTCTGCGAGAAGATGGCAGCATACAGAACGAGACCAGCTGTCAGCGGCTGGCAGAGGTGGCATTGGCGTACGCCCGTGCAGGTAGTCTGAGTACTGTTTTGGGAATCTTGTCTTGCTGTTATTTTGTATGGATGTATTTGACAATATTGATTCACATATATAAGTAATCTGAGATATGAGATTTATCAGTTTAATCTTCCACTTTAATACTGAGATGACATCAAGTTATAAATAAAGGGTTGTTTTTTTTTCTCTCTTCTGTATAGTAAAATATATTGTAATCTCTAAATTACACCACTTTCAGACCTCAATCGCAGGTTCTGAACTGGGTCAATGTACACGTTTTAAAGCCGTGTCACAGCAGCTCAGATCCCAATCCCACTGCACATTAAACCCTGGTTATTCCCGGGGCGTCCCCTTTACACTGCACCTCTGTGCCTGCCCTGCATGTCACACCCTTGAGGCGGGCCTCTGCATCCACAGCCAATCAGAAGCTTTTAAACCTAACCCAGGTGCCCCCTTTCACACCGCTAGCTGACTCGCATTAGTTCCGGGAATAACCCTGGTCAAGATCCTGGATAGACCCTTTTACACCGACACACGACCCAGGGTGCCCTGGCAATATCCCAGCTCAGTGATGTGTGTGCACTCTGGTTTGTAAATGTGCAAGATTATTTCTGGTGATTAAAGTGGGTTATCTGGAAGATACAGTTTCCTTTAATTTTCTTTTCAGAGTTTCACATTTAGGACAATCCATCTGTTAGAAGGGTAGCTAAAGGTGGCATGTTTTAGGATTTCTCAAACCATTAATTTTATGCAGAAATCATTGCCTGTACTTACATTATGATTTATTGCCTGTACCAAGACCCCCAGACACCTAATCCGTTGTACTCTGTCGCAGGATGCCATGTGGTGGCACCGTCTGATATGATGGATGGCAGGATTGGGGCCATTAAGAAGGCTTTGATATCCAATGACCTAGGAAACAAGGTAAGGCTCATTCTTGTGCAACCTTCCAGGGTCCTGCTATATCGGGTATAGTTTTTTTTTTTATTATTGGTAAATAAGTGCATGTTTTTTTGTTAGTAAATAAGTGCATGTTTTTTTGTTGGTAAATAAGTGCATGTGTTTTTGTTGGTAAATAAGTGCATGGTTTTTTGTTGGTAAATAAGTGCATGGTTTTTTGTTGGTAAATAAGTGCATGTTTTGTCATGCTCTTGGTTGTGATTTTTGGCATTTGTTATGGGATTGCCCTAGGGTTAACGATTTTTGGACCTTGGTGTGGTCTGATGTGCAGTTTACTTTCCCCCCATTACCTTCCTTACCTCCCTTTGTTTATTCGCATTGGATATTGAGGAATTGTTTAATGCAAATATTTATCGTTATGTTTAAGGCTTATCCACTTTAGCAAAAGTAGTTATTGCCCGTTCTTGGTGTGCTCCAGATCTCTCTGATATACACAAACGGAGGGTACTTGTTAATGATACCATTGATCATGAACGGTATGTTTTATACTAGTCGTAGAGCCCTTTCTAAATTTCATAAATTATGCGATAGATGGGCTCTTTCTTTCTTTCTTGGGCCTTCGTAGACCAATTGGGGATCCTTCCGTGTAATCTAGCCTCTTCTATTCTCCCTTTTTCTTTCCCTTTTTTGTTTTTGCCCCGTTCTTTGTTTTGTTTGCTTCTTTATTGTTCGATTTATTTTATTTTGCTTCCATGCGCGAGCTGTTTATATGTCATATTTGTGATCTTAGGTCTGGTTTACTGCTGATACTTCTTTGATTTGTATATTTTGGTATTTAATTGTACAACTGTACTTTTTTTTTATTGGCAACATTTATATCTTTGTTTATCTGTTTTTGTTTTGTTTATAATATGTAGAACATTTTCTAATAAAAATCTACATGATTTAAAAAAAAATAAGTGCATGTTTTTTGTTGGTAAATAATTGCATGTTTTTTTGTTGGTAAATAAGTGCATGTTTTTTGTTGGTAAATAAGTGCATGTTTTTTTGTTGGTAAATAAGTGCATGTTTTTTTGTTGGTAAATAAGTGCATGTTTTTTTGTTGGTAAATAAGTGCATGTTTTTTTTGTTGGTAAATAAGTGCATGTTTTTTGCGATCAGCCATAATAGGCTACGAGTAGCTCCTTGTCATTTCCTTACATTTCTGTACAGTGACTGTTTCGCAGTGTTTTTATATATAGCTGATTATTATTATCTGTTGCAGATAACTCAGGTTGCGAATTTGCTTTTGGCCTTTTTACAGCGATTATTAATAGAACGTTTTAAATTCACCATAACCGTCAAATACATAAAATGAAATTACCACCGTGATATCACCCTCTTTTTGTTTTTTGCCCAGGTTTCGGTCTTGAGCTATAGTGCCAAGTTTGCCTCCTGCTTCTACGGCCCGTTCAGGTAACTGCGACACGATGAGCGATGTTTCCTGTCAGCTGAGAGGGCTCTAGCAACCATCTTGATTTTCAATGCAGGTTCTCATGGCCTCTGACAGAAAGGGGTTAACGGTCGGAGCTGGGTTCCTGTGGCGTGTGTGGACTTTGGACCTGGTGTTGTGATTATAAGGGAGAGGACTACTATTTGTAGATTTCCCATTGGAGAGAATCCGTACTAGTATATACCTTTTTATGGCCTGTGGTATACACACATTTCTGCCAATTAATGCACTAAGTTACAGTCCCTAGTTATCAGTCAGTGGGGAGACTCCATCAGTCGGTACATGGGAGACTGGAACAAAGGCTTAATATAAATTTTCGTTTTTAATTTTGAAGAGATGCGGCACAGTCCAAGCCTGCGTTTGGTGATCGGAAATGTTACCAATTGCCTCCTGGTGCAAGAGGACTGGCCAACAGGGCGGTGGTAAGGAGCAATTAACCTCTTCGTGTGTATGTGTGATCTTTTTTTTTGTTTTGTTTTCTTTTTTATATGAGTCCTGGATTCCGTTTTATAATATATAGAAAGAAGCCAGATTGTAGCTGTCATATTTCTGGAAAATGAAAGCTAACATCTGATTGGTACATTGCATAGTCTTCTTAAATAAACCCTGTGTGTTTTGTATAAGTGTATGCAATATGTTTATGCACAAGTGAGACTTGAGGAGTGTGCAATATCTGTTTGTGTATAAGCGAATCTGAAGGAGTGTGTATAAAATAATTATGTATAAGTGAGGCTGAAAGAGTTTGTGATACATGTTTGTGTATAAACGAGGCTGAAGGACTGAGTGTAATATGTTTGTGTATAAGCAAGGCTGAAGGACTGGGTGTAATATGTCTGTGTATAAGCTAGGCTGAAGGACTGGGTGTAATATGTTTGTGTATAAGCGAGGCTGAAGGAATACGTGTAATATGTCTGTGTATAAGCGAGGCTGAAGGACTGGGTGTAATATGTCTGTGTATAAGCAAGGCTGGAGGACTGGGTGTAATATGTTTGTGTATAAGCAAGGCTGGAGGACTGGGTGTAATATGTTTGTGTATAAGCGTGGCTGAAGGTCTGGGTGTAATATGTTTGTATATAAGCGAGGCTGAAGGACTTGCTGTAATATGTTTGTGTATAAGCGATTCTGTATTAATGTGTGGCCATTATTGACATTGACAAGGACAGAAATCACTCTGATCTAACATTTCTAACTGTCCTCACTTGTCTGGGCAGGACCGGGATGTACGTGAAGGAGCAGACATGCTTATGGTAAAGCCGGGAATGCCGTATTTGGACCTTGTGAGAGAAGTGAAGGACAAGGTGAGTGGACGGAGAGGTACTTTGTTTCGGCCAAGCTAACTGTTACTAAGAAAAGAAACTTGTTACATTAGTGGGCAGAACACACTTTTTAGGAATATAGGGGGAACTTATCATCGTTGTATGTTTATAAGGAACCACAAAACTCTGCAGCGCCAGACGGTTGGTATGATAAATCGTATAAAACAATCATACACAGATACATAACAAGGACACATGAGGGTGACTGAGAGGGTACAGGCATGGTACAGAGGGTGCTGTGTGTGGGAGCTTGCACTCTAACGCAGTGACTAGTCTATAGAAGTGGGTGATTTGCATATTGTAGCCTGACGCTAATCCTATGAGGCTCTGTGTAACGATGTTCCCTTTCGATGTCCCAGCACCCGGACCTCCCATTGGCCGTGTATCATGTGTCAGGGGAATACGCCATGCTCTGGCACGGCGCACAGGCAGGAGCCTTTGACCTGAAGGTTGCCGTACTGGAAGCCATGACCGGATTCCGAAGAGCCGGTGAGTGCAGCAGTCGTATCGCCTTCATAGACGTCATTAGATCTGGGGGACATTTGTCTGCCCCATATTTACCACAGACTGACTGCATTACCCTCGGCTCAATTAATGAAGCCATGTGAAAGGCCTGATATTAATTGAGGTGATGTTGGTAATAAATATGGAAGCAGACATGTACAGGCAATATCCGCATATTACTGATTTATATATTTTTACAGTTTCAGTGGATAATATAGACCAAATTCCGGAACCACCCACATAACCTCTAAGTTATTCAACTTAATTACCTCCCCTCTACACAGTTCACACAAAACTTACATGTGTTCTTTCTACACTTGCACATCCTAATGACTCCCAGGCCAACATTGCCGTGTGACTGAACCCTACAGCCAGTGCCGTAACTAGGGGTGTGCCAGCGTATGTGTGTTTGGTGTCTTTTGTCCCGCCTCTTCCTTCCTCATAAGTATGTGCCCACCATTCTCACCCGCCAAGTCAATGTTGTAAATTGCTGTCTCCATTCACATCTGTATCGCTCACACACGTGGACTGTAACCAGTCTGACGGCAACGAAAATATTACAGTAACCCATAGCAACCATGGACTTATTTATTTTCTTTTTTTTTCTAGTAATCCTTTTTCCTTTGCTTCATTTTTCATAAATGTACTGAATTCCGCTTTACTCTTTGTGTAGTTAATAAATGCTCATAATGTTTCCCCGCAGGTGCTGACATCATCATAACCTATTACGTTCCCCAACTCTTGAAGTGGATAAAAGAATTATAATGGGATCCGGGAAGCGGACGCATTCTGTGCTGCGCTCGGGGACCGCGCCTGCTCTGGCGCTGGGTTCAAGTTACTAAATTGTAACTGGAGATATTGCTGGGATTTCATGCTGTCATTTGTACCATAGTTACAGTCGGCATAGTAACACTTTCATGCTGGCTGCAAAACATTAAGGATTAATAATGTCCCCTTGTTTTTATCTAACACATAGTTAGGAGGTAACAGGTTCTATTTACACCTAAGGATTCTAGCTATGCCAATGAATTATATTAATGTTTCTCAGTATGCAGACCATTATATGTTGGTTTGTAAAATTGTTATAGTTTTTTCCAGGTTTTTTTTTTATTTTTTATTTAATTTAAAGTATTTTTTCCCATATACATTTTTTTTTTTTTTTTAAATCTGTATTTCAGAAGAACCTCAGTAGATGGTTTAACAGTATTGTATGTTGGTACAGTAGAGAAGTCTGGAAACTGGCTCACAAGAAACAACTTCTGTACCCATCACATTTTGATTTTTCTACTTTATTAGACTGAATCGTTCATGTGATTGTTTGCTTTGGTGCGTCCATCTTTGTGTATGGCAATCCATTATAGAGCCACTAATCCTAAAATGCAAACTGGATCATCTAAAATAGCGGTGATAACATTCACAAATCAGTATGACGGTGCCCATACACACTGTGGTATCACAGGTGCTACAAGGGGAGATTATCCCGATAACGCAGAACGCGACTTCGGAGGAAAGTGACTGCGGATCTGCTGAAAGTCTCGAGCTTATCAGAAGGCAATGTATTTGAGATGAAGTTGCAATCTTGGAGGGAGATATTTACCTGCGCACAGCAGACTTCCTGTCAGTCGGCCTCTCTGATTTTAGCCTATGTAAATATAATGTCCAGTAGGTCTTGTTATGTGACCCTTTAGGTATACATACTTGCCTAATCTCCAGGAACGTGCGGACAGCTCCCAAATCTCAGGGCGGTTGATTTTTATTATCAATATTTTTTACGGACCTATAAAAGCTGTTGTTGTATTTCTTCACAGTTAACTTGAAAAACTTTGTCGACTGATGAGATCTATCCAGGTGTCAAACTATGGTGGCCCAGATGTGGCCCTAACATGAAACTAACACAGTATTGGGGTTATTATTGTCACCAGAATCATAATGAAGTATACAACCTTCTGGAGGATCGTTGTGGGAAATTGCACCCAAAGTCACGTTTTTTAATTTTATTTTTAAAACTTATTTAGTTTTTGTGTTTTTTTTATCTAGTTCGTATAAATTTGCCTTAACACAGTGTTGTTCTTAGCCAGTCGAAAGTAATGGTCGCTAATGATTTATTAGTCGTGAATTAAAAAAAACAAACTTTTTATAGCTAGTTCAGAAAATAGACCGTAATCAGATTAAACCATTTGAGAAATGAATAAAGTAAGCGAGAAAAGACTTGTGCAGAGTATAGAAGCCACTATGTGTCTTGTACCATGGAAAATAAAGCACTGATCATGCCAAGACCGCTTGTATGATACAATCCTATATAAAAACTATGTGCCACTGCGATACTACATAGAGAGCATAAATAGTATGCTGTATGTATGAACGCTCAATTGTTGTATACGTTACTCCAAAATAAAATGAAACTCTTTATATTTCTGCATTTCTTGAACTTTTTTTTTCATGCTTTTGTTTCATACATACTGAAGGCAATGTGTAAGAACAGGATTTTCTTGTTAATTCACCTCTTCCGCGAGTTCTTGATTGCTTCTAAGGGGTCTATTTACTAAGCTGTGTTAGGAGATAAAGTGAACGGTGATAAGGTACCAGCCAATCAGCTCCTAACTGCCATTTTTCAAACACAGCCTGTGACATGGCAGTTAGGAGCTGATTGGCTGGTACCTTATCACCGTTCATCTTATCTCCTAAGTGTTCTGCAAGGTACATTTTAATTTGGAATAATTCCTGATATAAAGTAACATTTTAAATATAAAACATATAAGAGTGAATACTGTGTAGAGTTGGTGAGAGTCAATTTAAATACCCAGCTGGAGAATGTTCCATATTTGGCGTCGGACATGGGTGCTTGAAGAACATGCCTGAAGAGAGGAGTGTATGGTCAGCGGCCTGGAACCATCTCACGTGTTATTAGTCAGAAGGGTGACTGTATGCAGAGGATGCAGTCACGATAAGATGTCTTCTTACTAGGGTGGTTCCTGACAAAAATCCAACAGTGGCATCACTGTGGGTAAATGAAGGGTCCACTTTAAACATGGAACGTCGGTGTGTGAGGAAATCTCCCTGACCTATTTCCTGTTTGTGTACTGCACCCCTCCAATAAATCTGTCCATACAGGCTGCAAAAGCTCATTTTTTGCCTCCTAAAGTGTGGTTGTGTGTGTGTGTGTGTGTGTGTGTGTGTGTATGTATATATATATATATATATATATATACCACCATTTATTGTGTTTTATAATGCTTATTGTGAGGGGTCCTCTCTTTTTCCAAGGTGCACTCAAGAGCCGATGTAGAGTTGGACGCGCTTTGCGCCAAAATTGCAGGCGTAGAATGCACCTGGGAAATTTAAATGCAGCTTGTAGAGTTGACGTGTTCAGCTCTTCATGGGTGGCATCAGGGCTGGCTCCAGGGGTCGGAGCACCCTGCGCCGGCCCCCTCCAGCGCGCCCTATCTTCGCGAGCGACCGAAATGGGGGTGAGGCCACGCCCCCTAAGTGACGTTATTAGGAGGCGTGTCCGCCTCCAAATAACGTCAGGCTGGGGGTAGACTCACTAGCTGGGCTTCCCCCAGCCCTCTCCCGTCACTGAATGCATACCTCCCAACTGTCCCGCTTCCAGCGGGACAGTCCCGTTTTTCTGGGACTGTCCCGCCCGCGGGCCGCAGTGTCCCACGGTGGGGGGGAAGTTGGGGAGAGCACACCCACTGCTCGCATCGCACGGCATCTGTTCACTAGCGTAGGGAGAGCCTGGGGGGGCTGCCCAGCATCTCGGAGAGTGCTGGGCACGCCCCCTATAGTGACGAAAACGGGGGGAAGCCGAAGACTCCACCCCGTCTTCATTTGGCTCTGCCCCCTTCCCAGAAGCCCTGCCCCTTTTTCGGACGCGCGCGCCCTGTCCTTCCTTCCCATCTCCAAAAGTTGGGAGGTATGTGAATGAGAGTCTGCAGTCCGGCACAGCTGCGGCAGTGGGGGGGGTCCCCAACCTCCCGATTTAACCACCTGCGGGCCACTTCGGCCCATGGGTGGAACAGCGGGACAGTGCTCTCCCGCTGAAATCGGGATGTTGGGTAGGAGTGCTCCCTCTATGGGGTGCTCCCTCTGCGACCGCTCAGGTTGAACACCCCTAGAGCCGGCCCTGGGTGGCATATGTGCCAGATTTATGCCAGGAGAGAACAGCAGTAGATGTGGCTTTCCTCCACCACTCGCCCCCCTGTACGGCTTCTCTAAGCGTAAGGAGTTGTAAGGGCAAAGTGTGACTGACTCCAGATGAAGTGTGGGCATGTACAGCACATTGATAAAGGAGATGGTCCCAGTGCTGTGAGGTGCCCCAGGTCACCCCTCCATGACTCCCGCCAGCTAGACAACACCACCTGTCAGGCTGGCCCGTACTGCAGGCAGATGTCGGGGCAATGACCCGTATTGCTGATGCCTGGGTATGAATAAATGGCTCTTGGCACTGAGGGGCTGCAGTCCTCTGTCTGACTAGGCCCAACATGTGCCAAGTGCTCTGTAATGACGATACAGTTATAGTAATAATAGTGATATAAAATACAGAATAATTCCTATAAAGTAATTATGGGGGAGATGTATCAAGCAGTGAATAGAGTGGGGAAGTTTCCTATTGCAACCAATCCGCTTTGAGGTAGCATTTATCAAGTACATTCTATAAAATAAGTAGAAGCTGAATGGTTGCTATGGGCAACTTCTCCACTCTTACATGCTTCATACATCTTCCCATATACAGTATGTGGTGCATTTACAGGCAGGAACCTTGCTCCATGTCTTTTGTTTCCTGCAGCGGGGGACAATTTTACCGCAACACCCACTAGCCTCAGGGTTCCAGCTTCCGGTGAGTGATAGACCATGGGCCCCAGAGGTCATGTGACATGATCATTTATCATACACGGGGAAGGGAGGGCATCTAGATACTACCACAGAGTGAGGGGGGTGCTGTCACATCTATAACATCTGATACACAGCACTGTACACACAGGGGGAGGGGGTGACTGTCACATCTGATACACACGGGGAGGGGGTGGCTGTCACATCTATAACATCTCATACACAGCACTGTACACACGGGGAGATGTGTCACATCTATAACATCTGATACACAGCACTGTACACACGGGGGGAGGGGGGTGCTGTCACATCTATAACATCTGATACACAGCACTGTACACACGGGGAGGGGGTGACTGTCACATCTGATACACACGGGGAGGGGGTGGCTGTCACATCTATAACATCTCATACACAGCACTGTACACACGGGGAGATGTGTCACATCTATAACATCTGATACACAGCACTGTACACACGGGGGGAGGGGGGTGCTGTCACATCTATAACATCTGATACACAGCACTGTACACACAGGGGGAGGGGGTGACTGTCACATCTATAACATCTGATACACAGCACTGTACACACAGAGTGAGGGGGTGACTGTCACATCTATAACATCTCATACACAGCACTGTACACACGGGTGAGGGGGTGACTGTCACATCTGATACACAGCACTGTACACACGGGGAGGGGGTGACTGTCACATCTATAACATCTCATACACAGCACTGTACACACAGGGGGAGGGGGTGACTGTCACATCTGATACACACGGGGAGGGGGTGGCTGTCACATCTATAACATCTCATACACAGCACTGTACACACGGGGAGATGTGTCACATCTATAACATCTGATACACAGCACTGTACACACGGGGGGAGGGGGGTGCTGTCACATCTATAACATCTGATACACAGCACTGTACACACGGGGAGGGGGTGACTGTCACATCTGATACACACGGGGAGGGGGTGGCTGTCACATCTATAACATCTCATACACAGCACTGTACACACGGGGAGATGTGTCACATCTATAACATCTGATACACAGCACTGTACACACGGGGGGAGGGGGGTGCTGTCACATCTATAACATCTGATACACAGCACTGTACACACGGGGAGGGGGTGACTGTCACATCTGATACACACGGGGAGGGGGTGGCTGTCACATCTATAACATCTCATACACAGCACTGTACACACGGGGAGATGTGTCACATCTATAACATCTGATACACAGCACTGTACACACGGGGGGAGGGGGGTGCTGTCACATCTATAACATCTGATACACAGCACTGTACACACAGGGGGAGGGGGTGACTGTCACATCTATAACATCTGATACACAGCACTGTACACACAGAGTGAGGGGGTGACTGTCACATCTATAACATCTCATACACAGCACTGTACACACGGGTGAGGGGGTGACTGTCACATCTGATACACAGCACTGTACACACGGGGAGGGGGTGACTGTCACATCTATAACATCTCATACACAGCACTGTACACACAGGGGGAGGGGGGTGACTGTCACATCTATAACATCTGATACACAGCACTGTACACACGGGGAGGGGGTGGCTGTCACATCTATAATATCTGATACACAGCACTGTACACACAGGGGGAGGGGGTGACTGTCACATCTGATACACACGGGGAGGGGGTGACTGTCACATCTATAACATCTGATACACAGCACTGTACACACGGGGGGAGGGGGTGACTGTCACATCTATAACATCTGATACACAGCACTGTACACACAGTGAGGGGGGTGGCTGTCACATCTATAACATCTGATACACAGCACTGTACACACAGGGGGAGGGGGTGACTCACATCTGATACACACGGGGAGGGGGTGACTGTCACATCTATAACATCTCATACACAGCACTGTACACACAGGGGGAGATGTGTCACATCTATAACATCTGATACACAGCACTGTACACACGGGGGGAGGGGGTGACTGTCACATCTATAACATCTGATACACAGCACTGTACACACAGGGGGGGGGTGCTGTCACATCTATAACATCTGATACACAGCACTGTACACACGGGGAGGGGGTGACTGTCACATCTGATACACACGGGGAGGGGGTGACTGTCACATCTATAACATCTCATACACAGCACTGTACACACAGGGGGAGATGTGTCACATCTATAACATCTGATACACAGCACTGTACACACGGGGGGAGGGGGTGACTGTCACATCTATAACATCTGATACACAGCACTGTACACACAGGGGGAGGGGGGTGCTGTCACATCTATAACATCTGATACACAGCACTGTACACACAGGGGGAGGGGGTGACTGTCACATCTATAACATCTGATACACAGCACTGTACACACAGGGGGAGGGGGTGACTGTCACATCTATAACATCTCATACACAGCACTGTACACACGGGTGAGGGGGTGACTGTCACATCTGATACACAGCACTGTACACACGGGGAGGGGGTGACTGTCACATCTATAACATCTCATACACAGCACTGTACACACAGGGGGAGGGGGTGACTGTCACATCTATAACATCTGATACACAGCACTGTACACACGGGGAGGGGGTGGCTGTCACATCTATAACATCTGATACACAGCACTGTACACACAAGGGGAGGGGGTGACTATAACATCTGATACACAGCACTGTACACGGGGAGGGGGTGACTGTCACATCTATAACATCTCATACACAGCACTGTACACACAGGGGGAGGGGTGACTGTCACTTCTATAACATCTCATACACAGCACTGTACACAGAGTGAGGGGGTGACTGTCACATCTATAACATCTGATACACAGCACTGTACACACAGGGGGAGATGTGTCACATCTATAACATCTGATACACAGCACTGTACACGGGGGGAGGGGGTGACTGTCACATCTATAACATCTGATACACAGCACTGTACACACAGTGAGGGGGGTGGCTGTCACATCTATAACATCTGATACACAGCACTGTACACACAGGGGGAGGGGGTGACTGTCACATCTGATACACACGGGGAGGGGGTGACTGTCACATCTATAACATCTCATACACAGCACTGTACACACAGGGGGAGATGTGTCACATCTATAACATCTGATACACAGCACTGTACACACGGGGGGAGGGGGTGACTGTCACATCTATAACATCTGATACACAGCACTGTACACACGGGTGAGGGGGTGACTGTCACATCTGATACACAGCACTGTACACACAGGGGGAGGGGGGTGCTGTCACATCTATAACATCTGATACACAGCACTGTACACACGGGGAGGGGGTGACTGTCACATCTGATACACACGGGGAGGGGGTGACTGTCACATCTATAACATCTCATACACAGCACTGTACACACAGGGGGAGGGGGGTGCTGTCACATCTATAACATCTCATACACAGCACTGTACACACAGGGGGAGGGGGTGACTGTCACATCTGATACACAGCACTGTACACACGGGGAGGGGGTGACTGTCACATCTATAACATCTCATACACAGCACTGTACACACAGGGGGAGGGGGTGACTGTCACATCTATAACATCTGATACACAGCACTGTACACACGGGGAGGGGGTGGCTGTCACATCTATAACATCTGATACACAGCACTGTACACACAAGGGGAGGGGTTGACTATAACATCTGATACACAGCACTGTACACGGGGAGGGGGTGACTGTCACATCTATAACATCTCATACACAGCACTGTACACACAGGGGGAGGGGTGACTGTCATATCTATAACATCTCATACACAGCACTGTACACAGAGTGAGGGGGTGACTGTCACATCTATAACATCTGATACACAGCACTGTACACACAGGGGGAGATGTGTCACATCTATAACATCTGATACACAGCACTGTACACACGGGGGGAGGGGGTGACTGTCACATCTATAACATCTGATACACAGCACTGTACACACAGTGAGGGGGGTGGCTGTCACATCTATAACATCTGATACACAGCACTGTACACACAGGGGGAGGGGGTGACTGTCACATCTATAACATCTGATACACAGCACTGTACACATGGGGGAGGGGGTGACTGTCACATCTATAACATCTGATACACAGCACTGTACACACAGAGTGAGGGGGGTGGCTGTCACATCTATAACATCTGATACACAGCACTGTACACAGGGGGGGAGGGGGTGACTGTCACATCTATAACATCTGATACACAGCACTGTACACACAGGGGGAGGGGGTGACTGTCACTTCTATAACATCTGATACACAGCACTGTACACACAGGGGGAGGGGGTGACTGTGTCACATCTATAACATCTGATACACAGCACTGTACACACAGGGGGGAGGGGGTGACTGTCACATCTATAACATCTGATACACAGCACTGTACACACGGGGGAGGGGGTGACTGTCACATCTATAACATCTGATACACAGCACTGTACACAGAGTGAGGGGGTGACTGTCACATCTATAACATCTGATACACAGCACTGTACACACAGGGGGAGATGTGTCACATCTATAACATCTGATACACAGCACTGTACACATGGGGGGAGGGGGTGACTGTCACATCTATAACATCTGATACACAGCACTGTACACACGGGGGGAGGGGGTGACTGTCACATCTATAACATCTGATACACAGCACTGTACACACAGGGGGGAGGGGGTGACTGTCACATCTATAACATCTGATACACAGCACTGTACACACAGGGGGAGGGGTGACTGTCACATCTATAACATCTCATACACAGCACTGTACACAGAGTGAGGGGGTGACTGTCACATCTATAACATCTGATACACAGCACTGTACACACAGGGGGAGATGTGTCACATCTATAACATCTGATACACAGCACTGTACACACGGGGGGAGGGGGTGACTGTCACATCTATAACATCTGATACACAGCACTGTACACACAGTGAGGGGGGTGGCTGTCACATCTATAACATCTGATACACAGCACTGTACACACAGGGGGAGGGGGTGACTGTCACATCTATAACATCTGATACACAGCACTGTACACATGGGGGAGGGGGTGACTGTCACATCTATAACATCTGATACACAGCACTGTACACACAGAGTGAGGGGGGGGGGCTGTCACATCTATAACATCTGATACACAGCACTGTACACACGGGGGGAGGGGGTGACTGTCACATCTATAACATCTGATACACAGCACTGTACACACAGGGGGAGGGGGTGACTGTCACTTCTATAACATCTGATACACAGCACTGTACACACAGGGGGAGGGGGTGACTGTGTCACATCTATAACATCTGATACACAGCACTGTACACACGGGGGGAGGGGGTGACTGTCACATCTATAACATCTGATACACAGCACTGTACACACAGGGGGGAGGGGGTGACTGTCACATCTATAACATCTGATACACAGCACTGTACACACGGGGGAGGGGGTGACTGTCACATCTATAACATCTGATACACAGCACTGTACACACAGGGGGAGATGTGTCACATCTATAACATCTGATACACAGCACTGTACACATGGGGGGAGGGGGTGACTGTCACATCTATAACATCTGATACACAGCACTGTACACACAGTGAGGGGGGTGGCTGTCACATCTATAACATCTGATACACAGCACTGTACACACAGGGGGAGGGGGTGACTGTCACATCTATAACATCTCATACACAGCACTGTACACACGGGTGAGGGGGTGACTGTCACATCTATAACATCTCATACACAGCACTGTACACACGGGGGGAGGGGGTGACTGTCACATCTATAACATCTCATACTCAGCACTGTACACACAGGGGGAGGGGGTGAATGTCACATCTATAACATCTGATACACAGCACTGTACACACGGGGAGGGGGTGGCTGTCACATCTATAACATCTGATACACAGCACTGTACACACAAGGGGAGGGGGTGACTATAACGTCTGATACACAGCACTGTACACGGGGAGGGGGTGACTGTCACATCTATAACATCTCATACACAGCACTGTACACACAGGGGGAGGGGGGTGACTGTCACATCTATAACATCTGATACACAGCACTGTACACACAGGGGGAGGGGGTGACTGTCACATCTATAACATCTGATACACAGCACTGTACACACAGGGGGAGGGGGTGACTGTCACATCTATAACATCTGATACACAGCACTGTACACACAGGGGGAGGGGGTGACTGTCACATCTATAACCTCTCATACACAGCACTGTACACACAGGGGGAGGGGGTGACTGTCACATCTATAACCTCTGATACACAGCACTGTACACACAGGGGGAGGGGGTGACTGTCACATCTATAACATCTGATACACAGCACTGTACACACAGGGGGAGGG
Organism: Taudactylus pleione; assembly: GCA_031769625.1. Classification (NCBI taxonomy): domain Eukaryota; kingdom Metazoa; phylum Chordata; class Amphibia; order Anura; family Myobatrachidae; genus Taudactylus; species Taudactylus pleione. The sequence continues at coordinate 143,834 of JAUIMM010000013.1, read as the reverse complement.
GGTGACTGTGTCACATCTATAACATCTGATACACAGCACTGTACACACGGGGGAGGGGGGTGACTGTCACATCTATAACATCTGATACACAGCACTGTACACACAAGGGGAGGGGGTGACTGTCACATCTATAACATCTGATACACAGCATTGTACACAGGGGGGGAGGGGGTGACTGTCACATCTATAACATCTGATACACAGCACTGTACATACAAGGGGAGGGGGTGACTGTCACATCTATAACATCTGATACACAGCACTGTACATACAAGGGGAGGGGGTGACTGTCACATCTATAACATCTGATACACAGCACTGTACACACAGAGGGAGGGGGTGACTGTCACATCTATAACATCTCATACACAGCACTGTACACACGGGGAGGGGGTGACTGTCACATCTATAACATCTCATACACAGCACTGTACACACAGGGGGAGGGGGTGACTGTCACATCTATAACATCTTATACACAGCACTGTACACAGGGGGAGGGGTGACTGTCATATCTATAACATCTGATACACAGCACTGTACACACAGGGGGAGGGGGTGACTGTCACATCTATAACATCTGATACACAGCACTGTACACATGGGGGAGGGGGTGACTGTCACATCTATAACATCTGATACACAGCACTGTACACGCAGGGGGAGGGGGTGACTGTCACATCTATAACATCTGATACACAGCACTGTACACACGGGGGGAGGGGGTGACTGTCACATCTATAACATCTGATACACAGCACTGTACACATGGGGGAGGGGGTGACTGTCACATCTATAACATCTGATACACAGCACTGTACACGCAGGGGGAGGGGGTGACTGTCACATCTATAACATCTGATACACAGCACTGTACACACAGGGGGAGGGGGTGACTGTGTCACATCTATAACATCTGATACACAGCACTGTACACACGGGGAGGGGGTGACTGTCACATCTATAACATCTGATACACAGCACTGTACATACAAGGGGAGGGGGTGACTGTCACATCTATAACATCTGATACACAGCACTGTACACACAGGGGGAGGGGGTGACTGTCACATCTATAACATCTGATACACAGCATTGTACACAGGGGGGGAGGGGGTGACTGTCACATCTATAACATCTGATACACAGCACTGTACATACAAGGGGAGGGGGTGACTGTCACATCTATAACATCTGATACACAGCACTGTACACACAGGGGGAGGGGGTGACTGTCACATCTATAACATCTCATACACAGCACTGTACACACAGGGGGAGGGGGTGACTGTCACATCTATAACATCTGATACACAGCACTGTACACACGGGGGAGGGGGTGACTGTCACATCTATAACATCTGATACACAGCACTGTACACGCAGGGGGAGGGGGTGATGGTGTCACATCTATAACATCTCATACATAGCACTGTACACACAAGGGGAGGGGGTGACTATAACATCTGATACACAGCACTGTACACACAGGGGGATGGGGTGACTGTCACATCTATAACATCTGATACACAGCACTGTACACACGGGGGAGGGGGTGACTGTCACATCTATAACATCTGATACACAGCACTGTACACGCAGGGGGAGGGGGTGATGGTGTCACATCTATAACATCTCATACATAGCACTGTACACACAAGGGGAGGGGGTGACTATAACATCTGATACACAGCACTGTACACACGGGGGGAGGGGGTGACTGTGTGACCAGAGGCCATGTCTGCTCCAGAGCTGTATTATTCCTGACAGACAGCGCTGACATCTGCCCCTATATATCTGTATACAGCGTCTCACACACCTCTATCCACAGACAGAGAGCACAACATGAAACTAAAGCTTCTGACCTGGGACGTGAAAGACACTTTGCTGCGCCTCCGTCTCCCCGTCGGCCGGCAGTATCAGGCTGAAGCCAAGGTCAGGGGCCTTCAAGTTGACTCGGCCGCCCTGGAGACCTCCTTCCGGCACGTTTATCGTAACCATTGGCGCCTCTTCCCCAACTACGGACTCTCTCGGGGCATGACCTCCCACCAGTGGTGGTTGGACGTGGTCTCACAGACATTCCGCCTCTCTGGTGTCCAGGACGAGACGAAGATACGGCCCCTGGCAGAGGCGCTCTACCAAGATTTCTGCACTGCCAAGAACTGGGAGGTGTTACCGGGTGCCAGGGCGGCACTGCAGGGATGTGCTGAACTGGGTCTGAGAATGGCGGTGATCTCTAACTTTGACCGGAGGTTGGAGGAGATCCTAAAGCAGTGCCACTTACACAGTCACTTTGATTTTGTCCTGACCTCTGAGAGCGCTGGTGTCGCTAAACCAGATCTGGGGATCTTCCGCAAGGCTCTCAGCCTGGCTGGCGTGTCACCGCACCACGCCGCACACGTTGGAGACGATTGTGTGAATGACTATAAGGCGCCGAGGCAGGCGGGGATGTGTAGCTACCTTCTCCAGCCGGATGCTGGACAGCTGGAGGGGACCATTCCCCCAGATCACTTAATACGATCACTGGATCAGCTCATCCACAGACTGCAGGGGGTTATGCCCTAATATGTCCTCAACAAAAAGCTCTTACCCCCTCTAGTACCCCTCATATCCTGCACGGGGGATAATACCCTATTTACCGGAAGATTTATATTCGCAATCAGTGTATGTTCAATAGCAGATAACGGTGTAATTAATTCTGAATGTTATTAAATATTTACTAATATGACTGGGAGCTGTCATCACGATCATCCGGGGTAATATGGTTACGAAGGGGCCTGATTCTGTGTTGCACGTAGGGAGGCCGATCCCGGGATTTTGGCCTAATATTGGCGGGATTTGAATTCCGTGATTGGAGCTTCCAATCCCGAAATATCGGGACTAGTGAGCGCATGCTCTGTTTAGTTTTTTTTTTATGCAAGGGCAGCGCTGAGCTCTTGCAGCAGACAGCTCAGATGCTGCTTCGGCCCCCGGCTGTGCGGATCTGCGCAGCGTGACGTGATATCACTGCTGCACAGCCCCACACCGGCCCGTCCCCATTGACCAACTCAATCCCGGGATTGATAAAAAAAACGACCCCTGGATTGGCTTCCCTAGTTGCATGCACTTTCCGAAGGCTACAGCATTTGGCGATTTTTAGGAAACAAACGCATTTCAGTCGCTTATCACCGACGGCAACTCAGTGGCAATGGGCCATTTAGACGTAGGCGAAGCGTCCCGTGGATGTTGTGGCTGTAGCTCTAGTGAAATTGTATTAAATACTACTGCTATTGTGGTCAGCATTTTAGCCACTGGCTGGAAGAGGAGGTTTCCGGGCAACTGGAACCACCCCCTCTTGCCTGCATTTGCCTACGCGCATAACGTAAGACTCAGAATCGGAGCAGAGTCTAATGGAACAGTGCCACCTAGTGGACATACATTCACAGTATAATGGAAGACTTTCTTCGTTGCATGGTTGTATTACACCGGCACTTTAAGCCTTTCCTTCTGGTTTCATATTGCAAGCAGTGTACTTGGTGGATTCCTGTCACCCTGCCGCGGATACTCCCAGTGATTGAGGGCTTTCAGGGGTCTATGTACTAAGCCTTGGTACACATTACAGGCTGTAAAAATGACAGGAGCTAATTGGTTGGTACTTTATCTCCTTCCACTTTATCTCTCTCCAAAGATTAGGACATAGGGCGGCCAGAATCAGGATGGATCGCAAGGCTGTGGACGCACGCAACCGGTCGATGTTTGCGTTCCGCGTATGCATCAGTGCGTGTGCGCAAGCCGGCCACTGCGATCGGGTATGCGAACGCAGCGGCACAAAGAAATGATTGGACGGGAAGCACTGTTTAGGGGTGGAAAGGGGGGGGTGGTCGAAGGAACGCAGACGTGCCTGTGCGCTTGAACGCCATTACATGGGCGTGCAGAATTAAACCCCTGCCATGGCATATGCAGACAGAGTCCTAGATGGCGACAGGAAGTTTAGCAGTTTCTGTGCTAGGTTCAGGTCAACCACAACTGTGCGGATGGTTCCGATATTACACGACGTTACCGATGTTTTAACTGACCATCGGATGCACGTCATGGGAAGTGGGCGGCTTTATGCAGTGGTGGGCGTCTTGGTATAGTGTATAGTATAGTATATGGTATAGTATAGTGCTGCGGTTGCCGTGCGATTGCATTCATTAGCATATCTTCGCAGCGAGCGGGTGCGTGTGAACACAGGCTTGCGATCCGTGCTGGATCAGGCCCCTAGACCCCGAAGTATTTAAACATTTTCAATTTGCACCTACTGTTACTGTGTTTTCAGTTTCAGCTATTGGGCATTGGGACGGAGAGCCAGGACTGAATACACCATTACACAGCGCCACTGGAACAGATGCTTTTTATATGAACAGTTCATTTTCTGGGTCAACGGTAAAAATATATGTAGCGTGTTTCCTTGTGGACACTGTTTGTACTAAGCGGACAAAGGGCCTGATTCAGACCCACTCGCGAGCGGCTGTCCGCTCGCAAGTGGGTCGATGTTATGGACTGAGCATGCGCACGACGGAGGGAGCTCCGTCGTGCGCATGCGCCAGACGCGACGAGCGAAGGAAAGTCCTTCGCTCGTTGTGTCCGATCAACATTGACAGCACGCCCCCTTTGGTGGGCGTGCCTCCCTGACGGGGGCGTTCCCACGGGAACGCCTCCCGTCAGAAGCCGGCCCACTGACATCACTAGTGATGTCAGTGGGAGTGATTTTGGCTCTGATAGAGCCAAAATCACTCCGGAGCTTGCGGTTGAAAACCTCAACCGCAGGCTCCGGCTCGCAAATTCGATGGTCTCGACCATCGCGACCATCACAATGCACGCTCGTATAGCCTGTGGGTGGTGACCCACAGCTATACGAGCGTCCAGGAGGACGCTCCATGAAAATGGAGGCCGGCCCTCATTCAGAGCGTGCGCTCTGCTCAGAGCGTACGGCTCTGAATGAGGGCCAAAGTCCGGATTCATTCTGCACATCTTACACCCCGTAGGAAACAGGATACTGCGTTCATGAAATCATCGCTGTCTGTGTTTGCTATCAACCATTTATTTGCAGATGGTGCCATTTAAAGTATGGCGGGAGATTAATGGAGGAGGATTGAACAAGTGATAGCACATTAGAGGTAATCGTGCAGGAGGATTGTCACTCCGCACACATTAAAGGCAAACATAAGAGCTGGCTTATTACACGGACCGGCGGCACCCAAACGTCTGCGATCCACACAGAGAGATTTTCTAAGCACTGTTAAAGGCCAGTTCTACAAGGGTTTCCGGTCGGCCCGTATCAGAACACACGGGCACTTCTGGGCTAATTCAGTGTCACACGCGATGCTGGTATTTACGGAATGGAGTGTTTTCAGTGCTGTACATGTGCAAAAATCCCTAAATACTTCAATGGCGCATGCATTACAGAGTGGGCCTGATTTGGAGACGTACACAATGTCGATTTTTTACGCCGATCGAGCGATTGCTAATGCGCACGCACGAATGCCACACTGCGCACGCACCTCGATTGTATTGCGATTACGAATGCGCAGAGGACACGCAAAGTGAGTGACAGGTAGTCAGCGTTTGGGGGTGGTAAGGGGGAGCAGTTAGAAATCTGCAGGCGCGTCTGACATTTTAAAAGCATGCATAAATTAGTCATTGCGTTCTCCTGCGCATCATGAGAGCTCCCTGCGTGTCAGGACTTGTAGTTCTACACCATACTGCGAACACACCTGGGGAGCGATAGGTTGTTTGCGTCCAGACTACTGTACATTTGTGGAGATCAAGGAATTCTGGCCCTGATTCAGAGCCAGACGCTCTGACAGAGCGCTCGCTCTGAATCAGGGCCGGCTTTTTTTTTTTTAGAACAGCCTCCTGGCCGCTCGCATAGCTGTGGGTGATCACCCACAGCTATAGCGAGCGGCCAGGAAGATGGTCGCGATGGTCAAGACCATCGGGCTTGCAACGAGACCCTTGTGGTATGGTCTCGTGGCCGCAAGCCCCAGAGAGATTTCGGCTCTAACAGATGTCAGTGGGGCCAGCCCCAGATGGTAGGCGTTCCCATAAGACGCCTCTGTCTGGGCAGCCACGCCCCTGGCCCGCCCACCAAAGGGGACGTGCTGTCACTCAACATCGACAGCACGCCCCCTTTGGTACGAGACCCGGAGCGACGGAGTGCCTGTCGCTATCCGGGTCTCGCGCATGCGCACTGTCCTACCATCGACCCGGTTGCGAGCGCACAGCACTTGCGACCGGGTCTGAATCAGGCCCTCTGTCATTACCTAGTGTTGTGATACCACTCACACGTGTTCTGTTGTGGTGTTTATAATGCAACGCCAGTGAGTATGTGGCCAATATGGTTTCTAAGAACTGTAGAAATAAGTGCAGTTCCTCTGTCTTCTTATACAGATAGAAATGAGGACTATTTAGAGGGTTACTCATTACTATTATAGGGGAGGAAGAGGATTTAGTATTGGATTTATTTAAAGTAGAAATATAAGGTAATAGCCGAGCTAATTCCTGATACATATTAATATCTATGTATGCTTCTTCCCCGTTTCCTGAACATAAAGTAACAATGTAGTATTATAGCAATATAACCTTCCATAGATCTACAGTGGATTACTACACAAATAAAATTGTTCAACTATTTTATTTTGTGCAAAAAAAAAATTATATATATATATATACAGGCTGTAGAGAATTTCTGATTCTAGAATATAATGTTACTATATAGAGAGAGAGATATGTATATATATATATATATATATATATATGTATATATATATGTGTATATATATAGATATATGTGTATATATATATGTGTATATATATATATATATATATATACATATATATATATATATATATATATATATATATATATATATACACACTTTGTAGAAAATTTTCAATTTTCCAAGGCAAGACGGTATCCGGATAGAAGATCCACAATGTAAAGGTCAACAGTCAATAAGTTGACACAAGACTGTCGACATGCAATCGGTCAACAGGTACAAAAAAGGTTGATAGTGCAGAAGGTCGTCAGGGTTAAAATGCTGGCATGATCAAATGGCCGACACAAAAAAAAATGGTTGACACAATATTCTTATTGGTTATAGGTTAGGGTTAGGCTGCCGGTGGGGAGAGTTTGGATTAGGCTAGGGTTATGTTTAGGCACTAGTGGGAGTGTTAGGTACCAGGGGTGGGTTTAGAGTTAAGCACTAGGGGGAGGGTTAGGATTAAATAACAAAAAAGTGTCGACCAATTTTGTGCCGACCATTTGAACCTGTCGACCTTCCATTCTTGTCGACCTATTTCATGTCGACTATCTAGTGTCAACCTTTACATTTGTCTTTTGTACAACACCCGGAAAAACATGGATGAAAAAACAGCCAGAAACGGTGTGCAGCATTAAATAGTACTTGTCACCAGGGGCAAGAAGTGATATAGATATTGATAACACGCCAACAGCTTTTCATCAGGAGGAAGTCCAAAAAGTAGCTCAACTAAGATGCTAATTAGTCTGACCAGTATGCTAATGAGTCCGCTGAGCGCTACACTGCTCAGTGCCATGCTCGGTGTCATGTCATGGCTCTTAACATATTACGCCACTGACAAACATTGATGTAGAGCAGGGTCTCTCGCATGGGAAGCAGCTGAGCTCCCCTTGGTGACAGACACTTTGGGTCTGATTCGGAGTTGGGAGCAAATCAAATAAGAGCAAGTAACCTTGCATCTTGGCAAAAGCATGTTGCACTGCAGGGGGGGCAGATATAAAAGGTGGAGAGAGATTTAGATGTGGAAGGGGAGGTGTCCAAACTGAGGGCCTGATTCAGACCCGCTTGCAAGCGGGCCGATGTTGCCCAAGTGCGCATGCGCACGACGGAGGCTGCTCCGTCGTGCGCATTGGCGCGAGACCCGGCTAGTCGCTCCGGGTCTCGCACCAAAGGGGGCGTGCTGTCGATGGTGAGTGACAGCACGCCCCCTTTGGTGGGCGTGGCTGCCCAGACGGAGGCGTTCCCATGGGAATGCCTACCGTCTGGGTCCGGCCCCACTGACATCACTAGTGATGTCAGTGGGAGTGTTTTTGGCTCAGATAGAGCCAAAAGCACTCCGGGCTTGTGGCCAACGAGACCCTACCGCTAGGGTCTCGTCGCAAGCCCGATGGTCTTGACCATCGCAACCATCTTTTTGGCCGCTCGCATTAGCTGTGGGTGGTTAAGACCATCACGACCATCGGGCTTGCGACAAGTCCCTTGTGGTAGGGTCTCGTGGCCACAAGCCCCAGAGAGCTTTCAGCTCTAACAGAGCCGAAAGCTCTCCCACTGACATCATTTGTGATGTCAGTGGGGCTGCCCCCAGACGGTAGGCATTCTCATGGGAACGCCTCCGTCTCGGCAGCCACCCCCCCCGGCCCGCCCACCAAAGGGGGCAAGCTGTCACTCAACATCGACAGCACGCCCCCTTTGGTGCGAGACCCAGAGCGGCGGATTGCCCGTCGCTATCCGGGTCTCGCGCATGCGCATGACGGAGCCGACTCCGTCGTGCGCATGCGCTCTGGGCCACCATCGACCCGGTTGCGAGCGCTCAGCGCTTGCGTCCGGCTCTGAATCAGGGCCTCTGTGCGACCCTTCCCACCATTGTACTACTGCCCTGGGTATTTGTATGATCCCTGTAAGCCCTCTGACCCCCGCCGCGCCCCGCAGAATTATATTGTATCCTATTCTTGTCATTTCTATGTTTTAGCGATTATTTGCACATGGCAACACAATCCTTTCCCAATGCCTTTGCTATATGTCATCCTTTTCAAGCTTTTAACCCAAAGCCTGTTTAGTATCATGTGCCGTGTGTTCCTCAATATTCTGCTGTACCGGTCTTATCCGATTATACTTTGTTTTCCTCATTTATAAATAAGATTGTTTTGCGGACATGCTACAATAAAAATCTATTTAAAATAAAAAGTCAGTAACCTCATATATTCAAATGAGTCTTTATAAATAGAAAACATCTATATATCTCTCTCTCTGGGTCACTTCTCCAGGCTGATGCTCTGGTCAGCGACCGCAAACACTGGACTGATGGGGGCGGAGAACCTTGCCTGGTGGCTGTAGAGTATGACGCAAGAATCCGGGTCGAAAAAGATGAGCTCCCCTCCATCGATATCCACCAACACGCTGATGTGTTTGGGACTTTTGAGCAGTTCCACAAGCTGATGCTGAGAGTCATAGGAAAAGCGGAAGTCCCTGTCGTAACGTGAAAAGATCCAGGAGACTGGGTTGTACCCTAACCTGGCCTCGTTGCCCGAGCCCTTCCGTGCAATGGTTCTGTATGTTATGCCGAGCTTGTAGGCGCAGGTCTTCTCCACGTTTACTTTCCACATATGGATGCCGCTGTGGAAAGACTCGGCCGCCATACAGTTGGGCCAGTGGTCAAAACGTTCAGGTCCGTCTGGATAGGTCTTTGCCTTTTTAGGCAGGAACTTTAGGCTGTTGTTCTCCGCTAACGCCAGCAGGGGGCTCAGTGTCTTTTCGTCAAATGTGAGTTCTTCACAAGCTGAAAGTGATAGGTATTGGGGAGCATGGTAAGCGTACAGGTAATAGTGATGCGCCGCAGTAATACAGGGAACACAGCACTGCCACAGTGTGACAAGCAGGCAATATAATATATTTGGTGATTTTATTTCACACAGTTTGTTTATTTTAAGAAGACCTTGGATTCTACTTGGGTGAAGGTATGTATGTAAAGTGTGTGTGTGTAATAAAGGGTTAAATCCTTCAGTGTCTGTGCCCTGTCTATTTTGAATATTTTCTTTACAGTGAGGGTACAGGTGCCAGCAGCCGGCTGGCACTTGTGGTTCTACAAGTGGCGCAGGGCAGGCTTGCTGTGATCCGTAGTACCACTGTAAAGAACAATATTATTTCTAATGTTTACACATCACATCTCCTGATATACTCTGTGCTGCTGGGGGACCTGCTCCTACTACTATATAACTCTCAGTCTGTGGTTTCCCACTCACATCACGTCACTGTCCTGTCACATGCAGCCCTGTTGTCACTGACACATCACTCATATGATCTACTCTGTGCTGCTGGGGACCCTGCTTCTTCCACTATATAACTCTGGCTTCTTGCTGCCTCCATTCTCCTTCTCACATCATGTCACTGCCCTTGTCACATGCAGCCCTGTCCTCAGTTACAGATAACTTATCTCCTGATATGCTCTGTGCTGCTGGGAAGCCGGCATCTCCTGCTATATAACTCTCAGTCTGTGGCTTCTTGCTGCCTCCATTCTCCTCCTCACATCATGACACTGCCCCTGTCACATGCAGCCTTGTCCTCACTAATCCATCATTCATCCCCTGATATACTCTGTGCTGCTGGGGACCCTGCTCCCTCCACTATATAACTCTGTCTGTAGCTTCCTGCTGCCCTCATTCCCCTTCTCACATCATGTCATTGCCCCTGTAACATGCAAACCTTTCCTCACTGACACATCACTCATCTCCTGATATACTCTGTGCTGCTGGGATCCCTTCTCCTCCCACTATATAACTCTCAGCCTGTGGCTTCCTGCTGCCCTCATTCCCCTCCTCACATCATGTCATTGCCCCTGTAACATGAAACCTGTCCTCACTGACACATCACTCATCTCCTGACATAGAATGTGCTGCTGGGTACCCTGCTCCTTCCACTATATAACTATCAGTGTCTTGCTTTCGGTGGCGAAGCAGAGGACAGAAGAAGAAGATTGATGAGGATGTCGTGTCTGGTACTGACCAGTGGTGCAGCAGAGGACAGAAGAAGAAGAAGATATATGAGGATGTAGTGTCTGGTACTGACAGATGGTGCAGCAGAGTAGAGAGGAAGAAGATATATGGAGATGTAGTGTCTGGTACTGACCGGTGGTGCAGCAGAGGACAGAGAAAGAAGATATATGGAGATGTAGTTTCTGGTACTGACCGGTGGTGCAGCAGAGGACAGAGGAAGAAGATATATGGAGATGTAGTTTCTGGTACTGACCGGTGGTGCAGCAGAGGACAGAGGAAGAAGATATATGAGGATGTAGTGTCTGGTACTGACTGGTGGTGCAGCAGAGGACAGAGGAAGAAGATATATGGGGATGTAGTGTCTGGTACTGATCTGTGGTGCAGCAGAGGACAGAAGAAGAAGATATATGGGGATGTAGTGTCTGGTACTGACCGGTGGTGCAGCAGAGGAAGAATATATATGGGGATGTAGTGTCTGGTACTGACCTGTTGTGCAATAGAGGACAGAGGAAGAAGATATATGGGGATGTAGTGTCTGGTACTGACTGGTAGTGCAGCAGAGGACAGAAGAAGAAGATATATGGGGATGTAGTGTCTGGTACTGTTGTGCAATAGAGGACAGAGGAAGAAGATATATGGGGATGTAGTGTCTTGTACTGACTGGTAGTGCAGCAGAGGACAGAAGAAGAAGATATATGGGGATGTAGTGTCTGATACTGATCTGTTGTGCAGCAGAGGACAGAGGAAGAATATATATGGGGATGTAGTGTCTGGTACTGACCTGTTGTGCAATAGAGGACAGAGGAAGAAGATATATGGGGATGTAGTGTCTGGTACTGACCGGTGGTGCAGCAGAGGACAGAGGAAGAATATATATGGGGATGTAGTATCTGGTACTGACCAGTGGTGCAGCAGAGGACAGAGGAAGAATATATATGGGGATGTAGTGTCTGGTATTGACCTGTTGTGCAATAGAGAACAGAGGAAGAAGATATATGGGGATGTAGTGTCTGGTACTGACCGGTGGTGCAATAGAGGACAGAGGAAGAAGATATATGGGGATGTAGTGTCTGGTACTGACCAGTGGTGCAGCAGAGGACAGAGGAAGAATATATATGGGGATGTAGTGTCTGGTACTGACCAGTGGTGCAGCAGAGGACAGAGGAAGAAGATATATGGGGATGCAGTGTCTGGTACTGACCGGTAGTGCAGCAGAGGACAGAAGAAGAAGATATATGGGGATGTAGTGTCTGGTACTGATCTGTGGTGCAGCAGAGGACAGAAGAAGAAGATATATAGGGATGTAGTGTCTGGTACTGACCTGTGGTGCAGCAGAGGACAGAGGAAGAAGATATATGGGGATGTAGTGTCTGGTACTGACCAGTGGTGCAGCAGAGGACAGAGGAAGAAGATATATGGGGATGTAGTGTCTGGTACTGGCCGGTAGTGCAGCAGAGGACAGAGGAAGAAGATATATGGGGATGTAGTGTCTGGTACTGACCGGTAGTGCAGCAGAGGACAGAAGAAGAATATATATGGGGATGTAGTGTCTGGTACTGACCGGTGGTGCAGCAGAGGACAGAGGTGGCCCATAATCTGTTCAGTAATGGACTCTGAACACAATCCTTGTTAAAGTTTAACTTCTCAGACTCTTGAGGTTCCAGAATTCCTTCCGCTTCTTCTGCTCTGGGAATAGGAGGAAGTGATTTGAGATGAGGGAGCTGTTATCACCAGTATATAACCCTGTACCAAGCACTAATAACTTGCTAATAACTGACACAATGTAATCGTTACATGAAAGGGAAAATCTACCCTGTATTGCAGGTAACAAACCAACATAATACAGAACCCTCCTAGAGAAATACATCAGGTGCGCTGTCATTAGACACAAGAACTCACCTCTCATCCATCTCGTTCTCGGAATTCTGGGGAAAGAGACAATAAGAAATGTGAGACTGGGACACAGAGGGAACAGCTGGGGATATTACATGCTCACAGGAGATTGGATACAAATTGTACTGGAGCTGGTTCTGAGGTGGCCTCTGATGTGAGAGGATGTGCGTCTGTGTGTGCAGCCGATTTCACTGACGTCTGCTAAACTGCCCTAAGACGATACCTTTGTGTGCACCGGACCTGACAGCCCCCTGGTACCTCCCAGTCACCACCCCATACACTTCCTATACAATGCTTTGTGCGTGCGTTGGAATCTGTCCTGTGACACTGTGTGCAGACAATTGGACGCATGCGCTGTAGAAAAACATTGGCAATTTCGCCACTGTGTCCACCTCTGAATCAGGCACAAAATGAGAAATCTTTTCCCCATGTGCTTTACAGTACACTTATCCCAATTATTTACTCCTTATTATGTCAGCCCTGGGCCTGCTCTATCTCATTGTTTGGTTATCGGTTGCATTAGAAACTGTTAACTGTGCGGTTGTATATACAGCAGCTATATAAATTGCGGTTAACCATGAATCTATGATTATTTCATAACTCTACAAAGTGTATTATTATGTCATAGTTTATAAACCGTGTGGTTAGGTCATAGCTCTATACAGAGCAGGTAGTCCATAGCGCTATAAACTGTGGTCAGTCTGTAACTCTATAACCTGTGAGGTTAGTCTGTAACTCTATAACCTGTGAGGTTAGTCTGTAGCTCTATAGACTGTGTGGTCAGTCTGTAGCTCTATAGACTGTGTGGTCAGTCTGTAGCTCTATAAACTGTGTGGTCAGTCTGTAGCTCTATAAACTGTGAGGTCAGTCTGTAGCTCTATAAACTGTGTGGTCAGTCTGTAGCTCTATAAACTGTGGTCAGTCTGTAGCTCTATAAACTGTGTGGTCAGTCTGTAGCTCTATAAACTGTGAGGTCAGTCTGTAGCTCTATAGACTGTGAGGTTAGTCTGTAGCTCTATAGACTGTGAGGTTAGTCTGTAGCTCTATAGACTGTGTGGTCAGTCTGTAGCTCTATAGACTGTGAGGTTAGTCTGTAGCTCTATAGACTGTGAGGTTAGTCTGTAGCTCTATAGACTGTGAGGTTAGTCTGTAGCTCTATAAACTGTGTGGTCAGTCTGTAGCTCTATAGACGGTGAGGTCAGTCTGTAACTCTATAACCTGTGAGGTTAGTCTGTAGCTCTATAGACTGTGAGGTTAGTCTGTAGCTCTATAGACTGTGAGGTTTGTCTGTAACTCTATAAACTGTGAGGTTAGTCTGTAGCTCTATAAACTGTGTGGTCAGTCTGTAGCTCTATAGACTGTGAGGTTAGTCTGTAGCTCTATAAACTGTGTGGTCAGTCTGTAGCTCTATAAACTGTGTGGTCAGTCTGTAGCTCTATAAACTGTGTGGTCAGTCTGTAGCTCTATAAACTGTGTGGTCAGTCTGTAGCTCTATAAACTGTGTGGTCAGTCTGTAGCTCTACAAACTGTGTGGTCAGTCTGTAGCTCTATAGACTGTGAGGTTAGTCTGTAGCTCTATAGACTGTGAGGTTAGTCTGTAGCTCTATAGACTGTGTGGTCAGTCTGTAGCTCTATGGACTGTGAGGTTAGTCTGTAGCTCTATAGACTGTGAGGTCAGTCTGTAGCTCTATAGACTGTGAGGTCAGTCTGTAGCTCTATAAACTGTGAGGTTAGTCTGTAGCTCTATAGACTGTGAGGTTAGTCTGTAGCTCTATAGACTGTGAGGTTAGTCTGTAGCTCTATAGACTGTGAGGTTAGTCTGTAGCTCTATAGACTGTGAGGTTAGTCTGTAGCTCTATAAACTGTGTGGTCAGTCTGTAGCTCTATAGACTGTGAGGTCAGTCTGTAACTCTATAACCTGTGAGGTTAGTCTGTAGCTCTATAGACTGTGAGGTTAGTCTGTAGCTCTATAGACTGTGAGGTTTGTCTGTAACTCTATAGACTGTGAGGTTAGTCTGTAGCTCTATAAACTGTGTGGTCAGTCTGTAGCTCTATAAACTGTGAGGTCAGTCTGTAGCTCTATAGACTGTGAGGTTAGTCTGTAGCTCTATAAACTGTGTGGTCAGTCTGTAGCTCTATAAACTGTGAGGTTAGTCTGTAGCTCTATAGACTGTGAGGTTAGTCTGTAGCTCTATAGACTGTGAGGTTAGTCTGTAGCTCTATAGACTGTGAGGTTTGTCTGTAACTCTATAAACTGTGAGGTTAGTCTGTAGCTCTATAAACTGTGTGGTCAGTCTGTAACTCTATAGACTGTGAGGTTAGTCTGTTAGTACATTACACCATAAACGTTGGGCACGTCCCTTACTCAGTATTTCTCCACTCACTATGTCTTTAAACTGTGGGGTTATAACATTTCTTTCTTAGTTTACAATAATAAGAGACACGAGCAGCTGAAATCTTATCTTACTATAAGATTGATGTCATCCATGTTTGTCAGCGAGTCTACCAGGTAGTTTCTGATACCGGACAGTTTCCTGGAAGCCTCCGTCCAGTGGGCTCTCTGTGTGAGAATCCCCTGCTGTACCCTTTCCTCCTCTGTGTGGACCTCTTCCAGCAGGCGCTGCTCCTCATTCTCACACAGATTGCGGATAAAGTTCAGTCGCTGGATGATCAGCTCGCGGGCGGCTCTGGCTGTGCTCTGTCAAATGAGGAAGCAGAATATTACCTCCTAACTGAATAGGCCACCGACGAATAGAAATGCTTGTATTAGGAGATTACAGGGTACACCTTGCTTAATCCCTATTCACATGGAACCTGTGATGTCACAGTGGCACAAAGTGGCGTTTGCGGTCTCTGACAATTGGCTGAACAAGATGGAGTGTGGAGTAGAGGGAGAATAACTGTAGGCCTCTCATGCAATAAGGAATACATACAAACTATGAGCCTCGTGCCGAGTCACACGCAACTCTGCCGAAATTCTGTGCACCGGCCACGAACGGAAGTCTAATGCGATAATAATGCGCACGGAAATCTGCGAGTGCAGCCCTCTACCCGCTAGGCCAGCAGTCATCGCTATTACCACGCTAGGGGCATGGGATACAGCTGAAATAGACGTACCCTTGGCATACGCACGGCTCAGAATATTTTGTAACTCTGGTGCCAGGCCCAGGAGACTCTCCTCTTACATTTGCCATCCAATAATGACCATTTAATGGATGGAGAGAAGCGATGGAGATTAATCTGATTCAGGATTGGTCGTACATACACAAAGTTGCGTATACTCGCTACAGTCTGCAAAATAAATAAAATATCCCTGGACTCTTCCGCGTTTGCTCTTGTGTGCACAAGACAAATCAGGAATGTCCAGTTCACGGAAAGAATGATCCATCAGCGGACGGATCAACCCGTCGGCATTTGCGCAGTCTTGCGATTGCTTTCTACAATGTATGCGCAGTTTGTAGAAATCCGTCCACATTTGTACCTGCATCTGACTCAGAATCTGGACCTTAACGTCCATCAACGATCCCGATGCATCAGGAAATCACCGGTCAGACAGTTGCCTCAAGCTGACCGATAACCACAAGGTCAGGACAGAAAATTCTATCAAGCAGCCCAAGGTAGGGACCAAGTTTAGGAAACACAGCTACAGGGTGAATCGTCCAGTGAATGAACGGTTATGGGAATGAACAGACAAGTCCAGTAAATGAATAATATGACTATACTTGATTACCTTTGATAAAGTCGCATGATATGTGACGAAACTAGTTAGGCGGGACGCTTTTACTTGTTCCCTGTGCTACACTGGACACACAGTTGCCATCTGTTATTGGACTGATGCTTCATTAAACACCTATACCCAGGACTTTCGCAGCAGAATTCCTTTACATCAGCAGCACCTGTCACAGATGTGTGCATATCCTGGCATACAATACAGGATACCGGAGGATTGAATCACACAAAGGGGGCCCCCCACATTTGCCAACTACAAAGTCCGTGAGTACACGAAGGCAACACTGTGAATACGCAGTGCAACATAGTACAGGTTGAGTCTCCGATATCCAAAATGCTTGGGACCAGGGGTATTTTGGATAACGGAATATTCCGTATTTTGGAATATTTGCATATCATAATGAAATATCTTGGGAATGGGACCCCAATATACACACAGAATGCATTTGAGTGTTATATACACCTTATACATATAGCCTGCAGGTCATTTTATACAATATTTTCAATAATTTTGTGGCTTAAGCAAAGTTTGTGTACAGAAATGAAATTCATGTATGGTTCATATATACACCTTATACACAGAGCCTGAAGGTAATTTTATACAATATTTTTAATAATTTGTGCCTAAGACAAAGTTTGTGTACATTGAACCATCAAAAATCAAAGGTTTAATTATCTCAGTCATGCCAAAATTATTCCGTATTTCGGAATATTTGGATATGGGAGACTCAACCTGTATCTTTAATCTGCTGTGACTGTGATTGTTCTATAGCCCAGCTCAGTGGCTGCTTCTTGGATTATTTTATACAGCTGTATTTTTGCGCAATCATACTTGGGGCTGGTGACTACAGCACGAGATCGATATCATTTATGTGCCTCACAATATTTGAAGTTTACGGGTCACTCCCTATGACCATATGTGACTTTTCTTTTTAAACGACACTGAGGACTGTTTTTTTTTCGCCTGCTAAATCAAATAGCCGTCATTATCTTCATTATGGAAGCATTTACTATCTGGCATGAAGAAACACCTAACAGCTCTCAGCATCTATTGTACTGTATGTGTTTTATTCTGTTGTGCTGGACTACAGCTATTGGCGATTTTTGTATCGATACATAATTTACACAGTGTTATAATCATTTCAAAGTACAATAGTAGATTGATTTTTTAGAGTGTTACATGTATTTATTTTTGTGTATTCATTTTATGTGGCATCCTTAGTGGATATTAAATATTTATTGTGTATTTATGTACATTCATTATCGCATTATTACTTTTCCAATCATCTATTTGATTTAATATAGAGTCAGCGCAGATTTTGCTTTTTTTCGGTTTCTCCAAATTACCAACATACACAGAGTTTGGTTATCTGCTCAGTTCTATTTTTCTTATATTTGATTGACAGTGATTAGCTAGAAGCGCCAGAATTGTGTTTTTTCTTTTCATATGACCATACTCGCCTACTTTCCCGAAATGGTCGGGAGCCTCCCGAAAATCGCGTGTCACTCCCAGCCCCCGGAAGAGTGAGCAAGTCTCCTGCTCGGCGCTGCCTGCCCACATCCACCTGCAACCCCCGCCGGTGTCCGCTCGCACCTTTCATAATTGGACGGTCCGGGGCCCGCCCTCGGGCAGCACAGTGGCGGTAATCTCTGCATTGTGTAGCAGGGGCGATGACACGATCGCATGGTCACGCCCCCCAACGCCCGCTGCCAAAATGGTGTCACGCCCCCCTCCAGCTGTGCTGAGCTGGCTGTCTCTCCCGGGAAGAGGCAGCCAGATTGTCGCCAAGCCTGAATATGACTTGCATCATTAAAACATAGTCAATAGATTTAATCTACGATTGTAAGATTACTGTATTAAACCTGAAAATGTTAATTCACTGGTAGCGTTCATTCCCTGGCTAATTAGTGCTATTAATCTAGTACCTAAGTCAAGTAACCATGCCACACAAATATGGGAACCTTCCACAGCACGAGAACAGGGACTCGGTTTGGTTAATGTAAATGGGGAAGGGCAGTCTGGTTACAAGGACTAGTCCATCTCTTATATCTCCACTTTGGAGCATCTCTCCTCTCTTGGACCATACCACACCACCGCTAGCTGCACAGAAATACCAGTCGCCAAAGGCTGTTTTACGAATGGCGGCTGATAATGGCGGTGTCACACAGTAATCACACACACCCTCACCTCCGGCCACTACAGTTGTTATACCGCTACTTTGTGTATCAAGTGTCTCCTCCCCCCCTTTAATCTCATCAGTTCGCTTGAGTACGTTGTAAACTTTGTTATTCGTAAAGCGTCCAATAAATTAAATTTTCAGACCAGAATGATGGTAAATTGCTCCATGTCTGGGTCTAAAACAGCAGCTGATCTAATCCCAATCAACATCTACTTGGGATCTATGAGTTGGCCACCTGGATTGGTGCAAAATGCAGTCAGGGGATCAACTGTGATCTGACCGTGCGATCCTTAATCGTCTGTCCTAAGGGCACCCTATAGAATATGGCTATTTGGAGCTATGTGGGCACCACTAGGGGTGAGGGACAGTGTATGAGAAGGTGGTCATGAAAGAAGATGGTTGAATCGTTTTTATTATTATTACCGCCACTCGTGGGGTCTTTGCTGGAAGAGCGTCGGCCAGATACTTCTCAATCCCGGCCGTTTGTAGCTGCAGCCTCTCGCACTGATCGACTATCTTGTTCTAAGAGGAAAGGATTTCGTTAGTAACATACAGTAGTCTGGTGTGCTCTATAAAACCCAACAATGGCATCAACACTGCTCATCTCCGGCGTGCAGAGGAGGATCCGGAGCAATCCATTCATACTAAGGAAGAACCAAGAAAACATGGCATGTCATACATATCCTTTATATACATGGCAGAGTGATTCTTCTTGATTGCTGGCCTTAACAATATTGTAATGTATGAAAATAAAAAAGAGGGAAGAAAAATGCCAGTCTGAAGTCAGAGACTGGGGGTGTGATATGCATTTCCAGAAATATGGTGGCATGCAGGCTGTTCGGCCTTGCGAATAAAGGTATAGCCAGGGTTGGAGTGGCCCACAGGGGTACAGGGGAAATCCCCGGTGGGCCCATTCCCTCCTCTTCTAGGAGTCAGGTTCCAGACCTCAAATTATAGATTGTTACTCTATTAGACGTTCAATTACCTAGAGGAGCAGAACCACTGACCAACATGGAGGCTTGGTTCCCTTCTATAGAAACTACTGTACACCAAGATGTGCCTATTGGTTAACCAAGTGTCTGTGGTGGTTGGCCACACCCTCTCTGATGGATAACCACAACCCTTAAGCATGGGCCCCTATCACTACATTTTCCCGGTGGGCCATTCGTGCCCCTTTCCGACACTGGGTATAGGGCTCATACTCGCATAGGCACCGGACAACCAATAAAATGCCGTTTTTGAGATCTGAACATAACCGAGCAACTGAACCACTCATCTCTATTGATGGATAGCTCAAGCCATTTCCCAATCAGCATGTGGGCCCTTCCCACCAATCAGCATGCTAGCAGTCGCTTACTGAGTATAACAAAAGCCTGTCGCACCCAGTAACAGTGCGGTTAATTGGCTTCTGAGAAAAATGAACCCTAGTCCGTATGTGTGTACATGTGGTACGGAATATACAGTAAATTGTAAGATCCACTGAGGCAGGGACTGATGTGAATGACTACATTTCCTCTGTAAAGTG
Source organism: Taudactylus pleione (assembly GCA_031769625.1). NCBI lineage: Eukaryota > Metazoa > Chordata > Amphibia > Anura > Myobatrachidae > Taudactylus > Taudactylus pleione. The sequence continues at coordinate 123,736 of JAUIMM010000013.1, read as the reverse complement.
CTGCAGAGTATATATTTCTGCTATACAAATGACTAATGATAAATATCTGCGGCGGTCCCTCTAGTTTCTGTGGGGGCTGAGATATTGACGACCGTACCAAGCTAAACTTCCCAGAGTTTTGGTTCCGACAATGAGTGCCATGGCTACAAGTTTGCATTTTTGTATTTTTAGAGAGAGACATTGGGACTGCTCTCCAGTAATGGCCGCTTGCGCATGTATGGCTGGACGACCATACTTTGATATGCAGCAAACTTTGGGGGGTAGTCAGGGGCGTATCTATAATGGGTGCAGGGTCTGCGGGGCACACAGGACCCGCACCGCACACCCTGCACCCATGGTATTACTTACCTCTCCGGAGTCCCACATCGGCACGGGGATCCGGCGCTGTAAAAACTAACTGGAAAATGGCCGCCACAGCCATTTTCCCGTCGTACGCGCATGCGCAGTACAGGTAAAATGGCTCCCGCAAGTCTACTTTATAGAGTCTATAACTCTGGCGCTGGCCGCGCACAGCTCAGTGCGCTGCCGGACAGAGAGGAGGGGGCCTGTGTTGGAGACTGCACACGGGCCCCCTGCTCTCTAGAAACGCCCCTGGGGGTAATGTTATCTTTTGATGGCGTTACCTCTTCATGATGCCCCGAGGGGATCCAATCGTATTCCTCCCACCTCCCCCCACAGTGAGCGCTTCATTTTGCGAATGTGCAGAATAACGCCAGAGGGATTTCTAGATCATAAACCTGGAAGAAAGTCCCATAATCATAAAGGACAGGTTTCCTTTGTGATGTTCTAGGTACATAAAGGCGATATTATCGGCATTATGTACCTGATAATTGGTGGTCTGAGCATCGCGGGTGTGATGCTTCGTACATCCCGCCCTCTAAAGCTTAGTGAATAGACCCCCCCCTTGCAGAGAGATAAAGTAGATTGAGAAAAAGTACCAACCAATCAGCTCCTAACTGTCACTTTACAAGCTGTGTTTGAAAAATGACAGAAGCTGATTGGTTGGTACATAGGGCCCAATTCAGACCCGCTCGCTAGGCTGCGTTCACTCGCTGCTGGCCGATGTTCGCAATATGCGCATGCATATAAGTCGCAGTGCTCGTGCACAAGCCAGTCATTGCCATCGGGAAGTGATCGCACGTTAAGCTCAGGCGGCTCGCATGACTGAGTGACAGGACGAGCCGTTTGTGGGTGGTGACAGGGGAAGGTCAATGAAATCGGGGGTGTGGATGTGCGAACGCAGGCGTGGCCGTGCATTCTAACGGCGTTTCATGGGTGTGAACACTTAACATGGAGCGTCCTTGTTCACGTCACCTGGCTGATTTTCATACTGCAGCGATCGCAGTGTTTGCGGTGGGGTAGGGTCAACCACAAGTGCTGCGAGCGGCTCCGATGGTACTCGATGTTACTGATACCGCATACACTTCCTGGAGATGACGTGTGTCCTGCGAAGGGAAAGGGGGCGTCATAAGACTGGCTTGCGATCGCACTACCGTCGCACGTGAAGACATAGTGGGCGTACTAATGTCTTACCGTGCAATCACAGCTTTTGCATATATTAGTAGCTGACGGCTGCGTGCGAACGCACTTAGCCAGCGGGTCTGAACCGAGCCCATAGACCTCTATAATTGCTTATTGCCGTGATACGTTGCGATATGACAATATTCTGTAATAAATCCGCCCTTTACTTTTTTAATTAAGGTGCCCCTAAAGGCCCTTACATAATGATGATCAGAGCATCTGGGGGGAATAACAATATATTATTCATTTAATCTCTAAGGGGAGACTTTTTGGTTGCCGTCAGCTGAAAATTGACACGTTACCAGGTCAGGGGTAAACCAGCGTTTGTAAAATCAACTGAGCGAATAATCCCTTCACGTACTTATTAACATCATCATATTTAGTTTTCGATTGCGGAACTTCTAATGAGCTCTCTGGGAAACTTCTGGCGGTTACATGCAATAGATACCCCTGAATTGCCACAACATGCCATTGTAAGGGCTCTAAGGTAACCCAACTCCCAAGGTGCTCCTTGGTATGGACGACAAGAGCCAAGAATTTATAGAGGTTATAAAAAGACTATTGTGTGTGTCCTAGATGGAGAGAATGATGCATTGTTAGCACATTCGGCAGAAATATAACCCGTCTGGGTTTCTTACGGGCCCTCTGAAAAGATTTACCGACCGCTGAGTGTTTATCTGGATGGACGGAGATCCAATTCGGCATTCCAATATGACACATCCTGCTCCTCTAACAGCACCAGTCATCTCCTCACAGGTTCCCACCCCCCTTTATAGCGAACCTTTCTCCAACATAGTGGACATCCATTAATATTAATGAGAATGCAGCCTATCAATGATCTTCAAACCATGACAGGGGCGTGGCCTGATGCCATTGGTCCTACTGCATATTCCGGAGATTGGTCAATCTGACAGCACAGCAGCCTTCATATAAAACTATAGAGGCTGCTTTGTGTTCGGAAATCAGAGGTATCTGCTGTGGTCCCTCTATGGTAAATCCTGGGGATCCTTAATATTTGCGGGTAACCAATGAAAACAGGAGTTTTCAGGAAAATCTTGCATATATAAATTGATAAATGGGTTCTAAATACTTGAAAAAAAAAATCTATATATATATAAATATATTTTTTTTTTAAATCCATTTTCTATTTTGCGTTCTAATTTTTATTTTTTGTCCATTATAAAACTGCTACTGGAAGACAAAGAGCCTGATTCAGTTCCGCACACAGTGCCAATATTTACGCAGTTTGGGCGATTGTTAGCCACTGCGCATGCGTGAAAACCGCATCGCACATGCAAAGCGATTGTTTTGCGATTATTGTGTGCGCGGGTCTTAATTGGAGAGATATACATCAGGTAGGAATATAAATGTATATTTCATTATTTACAGAACTGTACGCTATTGTAAAGGAGCTTCCTGACTTCGGATCATTCTGACCCCCCGTTTTCTGGGACGCTGCCAGACTTCACCCCTGCTCCACCCCCAAATGGCCGTAGTCTGTCAATCAAACTGCGGCGCCTGGGCACTGCGAGCGAGTTTGCAGAAGGACATCTGCAGATGTGCAGTACTGATCCTGTGCATCCGCATATATCATCTAGCGCAGGGGTCTTCAACCTTCGCCCTCCAGCTGCTGTGGAACTACACATCCCAGCATGCACTGCCACCTTTTTGATATAACAGCATGCTAAAACTATGGCAGTGCATGCTGGGATTTGGAGTTCCACAGCAGCTGGAGGGCCAAGCTTGAAGACCCCTGATCTAGCGCCTGTATCAGGCCCATAGTGGCTTAGCTATAGGTCCCCAAGCCCTGAGACAAAATCTGAGCCACCCTTCAGGACATTTGGAAGCACCAGCTCCACCTGTTTATTAGATAGAATGCTGTTAGTATTGAGGGGGAGATGTATCAGTCCTTGGGAAGAGATAAAGTGTAGAAGTTGAACATAGCAACCAGTTAGCTTCTAGCCATCATTTATCTAGAACAGTTTATGACATGACAGCAAGGCTGGGTACACATGTAAAGAATATCTGTCCAACCATCCAACTAGTTTATTGGTTGGAATGAAAATCTGGTAACGTATGGGAGTAACTGATGATCAACAATTTGCTCCCAAAATGGACAAAAACTGTTGTTTGAACAAATTGCTTAGATCAAACATTTAACAAACTTATCTGACGCCATTTTCATCTGTTTTCTGGCAATTAGGAGCAAATTGCTGATTGTCAGTTACTCCCATACGTTACCAGATTTTCATTCCAACCAATCAACTAGTTGGATGGTTGGACAGAAAATCTTTACGTGGAAGTTGATTGGTTGCTCTGGGTTTGAAGCATTTCCCCTGAGTCTTTACGGTCTGCACGTGATCGGTTGCTATGGGTTTGATGCATTTCCCCTGAGTCTTTACGGTCTGCACGTGATCGGTTACTATGGGTTTGAAGCATTTCCCCTGAGTCTCTAAGGCAGTGATTCCCAACCTCGGTCCTCAAGGCACACTAACAGTCCTGGTTTTAGTGATATCCATGTTTCAGCACAGATGGTTAAATCAAAATAACTAAGGTACTAATTAAGTCACATGTGCTCAACTATGGCTATCCTTAAAACCTGGACTGTTAGTGTGCCTTGAGGACCGTGGTTGGGAATCCCTGTTCTAAGGTCTGCACGTGATCGGTTGCTCTGGGTTTGAAGCATTTCCCCTGAGTCTCTAAGGTCTGCACGTGATCGGTTGCTCTGGGTTTGATGCATTTCCCCTGAGTCTTTACGGTCTGCACGTGATTGGTTGCTATGGGTTTGATGCATTTCCCCTGAGTCTTTACGGTCTGCACGTGATTGGTTGCTATGGGTTTGATGCATTTCCCCTGAGTCTTTACGGTCTGCACGTGATCGGTTGCTATGGGTTTTATGCATTTCCCCTGAGTCTTTACGGTCTGTGCGTGATCGGTTGCTATGGGTTTGATGCATTTCCCGAGTCTTTACGGTCTGCACGTACAGATTCCTGTGCAATGTTCTGATCCCAATTTTTAAATATTCCACCATGGCCCCAAAGAAGAAGAGTAAACCAAGAGGCCCTAAACTAAAGATACATATAGGGGCCACAGCAGGATTGCTATCCCACTGTATACGGAGTAAGACATTTGCCTATAAAGCATAACATTAAGCCACGTACTGTAACTACCTGTCTTCCATAGACACCCACGTTTGGTCAGCAGAATTTGCCACCATGTACCATAAGGCACTGTCCTGCCTTCCTATAATTTAGGGGAAAACTCGCCCTCCCTCCAGGGTTACATAGGAAGAGGCCATTGTAAGCATAACATTTCATTTACTCCCATTATAATGAAGCTGTGACACAAAGGGAATCTGTTTTGCTTGGGTGGAAGAACTAGTCATTATGTCACTAACAACAAGGACTGACATTGTCCTGGAGTTCACTATATATTTATGTAACATATAATGTAGATGCTGATGATGTAATGTGAGTACAATAGCGTCATGTAATATACTGTGTTATTGCAAGGTATACTACGCGTAGGAAGGCACCGTCCACTAAATACACTTACCCCTTACTTTGTGGTCACATCGAAGCACCCCACAGGAGGGCACAGAATTAGGGGTCTACTTATCAAAGACAAATAAGCGCTGTCCTCTGATTGCTAATGCCAATTTATATATATTATATATATATATATATATATATATATATATATATCTATATATATATATATACACACACATGTATATGTTTATATTTTTCAGGTTTCACACTGTAATGCCCACAGACTCTCTTGTAGGAAATAATTTATTTTAATAAGCTCCTTTGACCATCATAGCTGAATAGTAGTACACATGGATTACTTAGCTAATTTACTCAGTTAGGGGTCTAGTTACTAAGCAGTGTTAGGAGACAGAGTGATAAGTGATAAGGTGCCAGCCAATCAGCTCCCAACTGTCATCTCACAGGCTGTGTTTGCAATAAACGACAGTTGGGAGCTGATTGGCTGGTACCTTATCACTTTTCACTCTGTCTCCTAACACTGCTTAGTAAATAGACCCCTCAATCGGCAAAATACATCACTAGTATGTGTCCTGTGGTAGGTAGGAGAGGGCAGCGGAGTGGCAGAAGCTATCATACATTTTATAATACTATAATGTCAGCTCTATCTGCCCTTACAGATAAAACTGGCATATTGGAAAACCCGGTCTATAAATACATCATGATGAAGTTTCTCAGTGCTGCTGGCACAAGGGGCACTGGCACTGCCCATAGATCTGGGGGTGACTGACTTCTTAACTTTTACCATGAAATTATGTATTCAACAGATGCATATAATGCATAACCGTGATAATTATTCTGCTTTAGGGAACAGCTGTAGAGATTTGTATTCATTCCATTTCCTCCTGGCTCTCCAAGCTGTTTAGACGATTCTTACATGAAGCCTTGCTGTATCCTATGTATAATGTGCAGCTCTGTTGACATTACCATGTAACATGTCACCCAGTAAATCACAATAGTAATTGCATTCAGCACCAGCACTCCCTCCCTGCCAGGACCTGGGAGCTGGCACACTTGTAGGCTGATGAATAAGATCTCTCCCTCAGCAGCAGTGACTCACTCAGAACAGTCCCTGCAGTCAGGTATGGTAGGTTTGAGCCTCCAACACCCGCCTGCTGACACCAAGTAAGGGTGCTACATATTTAACCCTTTCAGATCCCCTAACCACACAGGTGCATCGGATCATCAGCCAAGCTCTGCAATGCAGCATGGGCAAAACCAGCAGCCACTTACCCTGATCTGGGCAGCCCTCTCCTCTGCTGGCTTGGTCCTGTGGGACAGGCAGGTGCCCTGGGATTTGCACTGGGGGCAGATCAGCTTGTATTCCTGGTAACAGAACAGGCTTAGCTTCTGCCCATGGTCCCTGCAGGTGTCTGTCTGTGAGGAGTCTGCTGTGGGGGCTTCGCCCTGTGGCACATCACCAGTCCTGCCAGGTGTCTCCTTTGCAGAGGAGGGGTCTCCAAGGTCGATGGACTCCTCCGGAGAGTGGTCCAGGGATAAGGTGTCCATCTGTCCATCAGGGATCCACTCCACTGGGGACCCCTTCTCAGCAGCCTGCAGGGAGCCACCCCAGGAGTGAGAGCCTGTGATCACCCAGAGTGGGAGCTGCTGGTCCCCAGGGACAGAGTCTGGATGGGACATGCTGGAGCAGAGCAGGAGACCTGGGTATGAATCCTCTGTGTGTTCCCTGCCTGCTGCTGCACCTGTCCCCAGGTAGAGAGTGACAGCCCCTGGGAGGAGCCAGTTAGACACTGACACATTCAGAGGTTGCTCCAAAGTTGCCAAGGACAGATCAGAGGGCTGTCACTGCCGAATAGACAGCTCAGAACTCATTATCCTCAGTCTATAAACTGCAGGTCGCAAGCTAGGCAACCTATGCCTCTCCAGCTGCTGTGCATGCTGAGATCTGTAGTCCCACAATAGCTAGACAAATGCAGGATGCCTAGTGTCAGACTCATTTATCTCATATCATATTACTAATAGTAGCCATCTCCTACCTCCTTCATAATTGCACCAATACTACTATCACTTTAATAAAAAAATGCACATGAAATCCATTCATTGTCAGACTGGTAAGAAGATAAGGGTGGGATACCTCCTATGCAGCAGCCTTGGTACAGAGCAGGCATTGTCTCCCCATGCCATACAGTACACAGACCCCAGTCCTCCTTATACCAAAGTGTCTGTGTACATTGTATAATGTCCTATGCAAGTGACAAGATCTATCAGCAAATTCATGCAAAGACTCGACTCAGGATTTTGATAATAGATCGCAGTTGACTTATCTCGGAAATAAATTTATAGGAGAAATTATTAATTTAGCACATGCGGTTTATAGAACCAGATACGTTAATTATTGATTTTTTTTTTAGCACATTTAAAAAAAAAAAATATTGGTTATTTTTGAGTACATTGTAGCAGCTTATATTCACCTCACTGCTATGTATTATGGGTCCGATGCAAAGGTGGACGCATAACGCGTGTCGTGGGCGTGTCACTGCAAGCGCGCTGCTTTCTCAGCCGCTTCCACAGAGGCCGTGTTCAGACGGAGAGCAAGTATCGATCCTGGACGCGATGGTGCACCGATGGTGGACTGTCTAGAGTACAGGTGGGCACCAAGCCTCCCCGGTGTTGTAGAACTACACATCTCAGCATGCCCAGCAACAGTTTTGCTATTTGATCATGCTAAAACTGTTGCAAGGCATGCTGGGATGTGTAGTTCAACAAACATCTGGAGGGCTGATTATTGCCCACCCCTGGTCTAAAGCCACCAGTGGTGTTACCGTGTACAGAGGCACTGAAAACGGGCCTGGAAGGACCCTGCACATTTCGGCACACACTACTGCACAAGTTGGAGGCTGAAACTAGCATTTGCATATTATCGCATTTATATGACTCTGGCACAGGGCGCTAAAGCAGACTCAGGAGCGGCCATCTCTACGACAGGCCCTTTTCTCTGATGGAGATAGTATAAGAAGATACAACTTAATTACACTAAAGTTTTTTTTTTGAATTATTTACATTTTTGGCTTATGTAGCCATTTGGGAGTTTTTGGAATCCCTGCCAAACACCGACGACTACATAGAGAGCTATTCCTATACAATAAAATCTGACACATTCTTGGACTCTCCTTCAGTTGTCAACAATCCACTTACGTCACGCTAAGGAATGTATGTATTCACATGTGACTAGCTGAAGATAAGGGTGTTAGCGGGAGATTGTCTCCACGCTAGATTACTTATCGTCAGGCGCATACCTGACAGTTGTATGTTACTACCCAGGGCCTGATTCAGTACCGATCGCAGCTGCGATTACACACGCAATCGTCCGATTGTTGTCCTGCGCATGCATATGCATCGCAGCGTTCGTGTGCGAAGACTCCACTACGATTGGGACTGCGTTCGCAGTGACTACGCAGACCCATCGCAGAGTAAGTGACAGCAAGTACCGTTTACGGGTGGTGACGGGGGTGGCAGGCGAAACGCAGGTGTGCCAGTGCACTTGGACGCCGTTGCAGGGGCGTGCATAAATTAGCCGCTGCGATGCCCTAAGCAGCTTGGGCTTTCACTGCGTGCGATGAGGTTAGCAATTCCTGAGAAAGGTCAGAGCTTGTGTAAGGGTGCGTGAGGCTCCGATGGTACTCGATGTTACCGATGGTTTCGCATTCTTGCTAAGTATGGATGTGTAAGGTAAAGGGGGCGTCCTTATGTTAGGCTGTGACAGCATTGTGATTGCTATCCTTATCATATCTACGCAGTGAAACTGCGTGCGTAATCGCTATTGCGATTCTTACTGAATCAGGCCCAAACACAGCAAGGGCTATTAACAAATAAAATGCAGTAACCAATAGCAACTGAACAGACATTAGCTTTAATCAACCCAGACCAAGTCTCAGACAATACTGGTCATTTGCCTGCAATTCTTCTTTATGTGCAGAACATAGGCCCTGATTCAGAGCAGGATGCGCTTTCAGAGCGCTCGCTCTGAATCACGGCGGCTTTTTATTTATTTTTTGGAGACGGCCTCCTGGCCGCTCGCTAAGCTGTGGGTGACTGGTGATGTCAGTAGGGCCGCCCCCAAACGGCAGGCGTTCCTTCGGGAACACCTCCGTTTGGCCAGCCACCCACCCCCCGACCCGCCTACCAAACGGGGTGAGCTGTCGATCAACATCGACCGCCCCCCGTTCGGATGCGAGAGCCGTAGCGAGTGATTTCTTGCTCGCTCCGGGGCTTGCGCATGCGCAGTAACTGCCCGGTAACTGTTAAGCGCTGGCGAGCGGGTCTGAATCAGGCCCATACTTCATACATTTGAAGAGGCACGTCCACTGGGCAGACTTTGGTAGCACCAACCCAGGGCCATAGGTAGGAGTAGGCGACCTGTGCTGTCACCCAGGGGGCTGTACAGTTGCTGCCCCAATAGCTTCCTAGTGAGATGCTGCTCTCGACATGGCCCATCTTAGTGATGTCATGACATCACATGTTCTCACTGGGGGGCGTGGAAGTGCCTCCTAGGTCCCTGCACCAGTCTATGCCCAGTTTTGTGGGTTGGCAAATGCTGCATAAAAATGTTCTTGGTGAAAATGGCAGAAATCATAGGTTAACCTACAGCCACGCTAGAATGATGCCTTTTGTACATCTAGCCTTAATTAAATCAATCACCAAAGTGTGCGGACATCAGACCTGCCCTTATTACTGTGTCTTTATTATCTGCAACTTTATGCGCTTGAAGCTTTTTACTACATTGGTCAAAGTGCAAAATGAATAAAGTGTGAAGTGCAGACTAGTCTGGGCCACGGATTGTCACAGCTCACATCGCTGACCACAGAGAGTGTCTTCAAATGTCTTCCCCGTAGACCTATTTAGGAAGCGACAAAGGGTCTGCAAGCTGCTTTTATACGGCTACAGACATGTGACATTTGTTGATGCTTGTTGATTGGCTTCCTTATATGTTCTAGCATTGGGCAGATTCTACAGTGGGCGTTATTTATTCTGCACATTTTCGGCAAATCAGGACCGATCCAGTCGCTGACTAATATTTGGCCAAGAACGTTTCATATTATTGAGGCGATTTATCAAACCTTCATAAGAGGACAAGTAGAGGTGTTGCCCATAACAACCAATCAATCAGAATCTAGCTACCATTATATAGAATGCACTAGGTACATTATATCTATAATCTGATTGGTCGCTATGCGTAACACCTCCACTTGTCCTCTTTAGAAGGTTTGATACTGTGCGTAGACTAGGGATGACCACAAGCCATCCATGGTCGGTTAACGACCAATGGGTGACGGAGATCCAATAGTTCTCCGCCATTGATTGCCAAGAGCCCCCCAATTTTTTTTTTCTCCTTAGCGCTGGGACATGGAGTCTAGTTCCGCCCCCAATGTGCCTCACAAAGCCCCACCCCCCTTCTCTGATTGGCCCGATAAGTAGTAGAGCGGGGTTAACCATCTATGGGTGAAACCAACAATGGGACCATGGATGGTGACCATTGATGGTTAACTCACCAATAGCCATTCCTTCCTGCACACCTTCCTATGGAGATCAAATATTCTTTTATCACATGATGCCCTCAGCTCCGAACTATAATTCTGCAAACACAGCCTGTAAAGTGACAATTAAGAGCTGATCGGTTGGTACATTGGACCTCATTCAGAGGCGGTCGTTAGTTGCAAGCGGTCACCCTGAATCAGGGCGGCCGCTTGCATCCTGAACGACCGCCTCCTTGTCGATCGCTAAGCTGTGGGTTAACACCCACAGCTCTAGCGACCGACATGGGTGATGGTCGCGATGGTCAAGACCATCGCGACCATCAGGGCTTACAACCAGACCCTAAGGTTGGGTCTGGGCACTCATAAGCCCCAGGGAGCTTCCTGCTTGATCAGCAATCAATGATGTCAGTGGGGCCGCCCCCAAACGGCAAGCGTTCCGGCGGGAACGCCTCCGTTTGGGCAGGCACGCCCCCCTGCCCGTCTCCCAAATGGGGCGAGCTGTCACTCACCATCGACAGCTCGCCCCGTCTGCTGCGGGGCCCCTAGCGACGGAGCGTCCGTCGCTAGCGGGGTCACGCGCATGCGCACGACGGGGCCGGCTCAGTCGTGCACATGCCCAGTGGGGCAACATCGAGTCGGTTGCGAGCACTCAGCGCTTGCGACCGACTCTGAATGACCCCCATTATCTCTCCCCAAGGCTTAGTACAACCCCCCCGGGGACTTTATCAGAAATGTGTGCTATGGACAGACCAGGAAATTGTCACTGTTTCCTCATACAATGAGTCAAGAACAACGAGTTAAACCTGTTTTTTCCCAAGCAGAAAAGACCTGTTTCTCAATTTCAAAACCAGGACTGACAGATTGGGTAACACTGGTTACGATGATCTGAGGTGCCCACCTTCATCAGTCACTAGGCACTGCCACATACCTCTCTAGATCATCACTACTCACAGTTACCACACATCTGTTCTAGTCCCGGCTGAAACTGAGGCCTTTACTCATAATTGCAACCCATGCCCACCTGTAGGGGAGCAGGCAATCCATTTCAGTAGGATAAATCTCTGGGCGCCAGAAGATTGACAAATAGCAACAGAATGATTAATGATGACGTCAACGGGAACTCCAGAACTGATGCTCTTAAATAGAAAGTGTTTATTCAGCAAGCAGCTACTTGCCTTCGTGCCTGTGTATCTTATCTATTATTACCCTTTATTTATATGGCGCCACAAGGGTTCCGCAGCGCCTTACAAAGTACAGAAACAAATGAGCACACAAGACAACAGTTATTAACAGTACAGACAATGCAGGACTAGTACATGATTTATAGACAATGCTGCATAACAGCTAAATAAGCAGCAGGGTGTCAGTAACCAAGTTTTAGGTGCCATTGTAAATGAAAGTAAAAGTAAGGCAAGAAGAAGCACGTGAGGGAAGAGGGACCTGCTCGCGAGAGCTTACATTCTAAGGTTACATCACACTCTTCTTCACCAGCACAGTCTTTAAGCACAGTCACAATGAATGCTTTGCATTTTGCACACACAGGTCCACCTAGCCCTATGCTGGCTGGTGCCTGTAGTTCTCCACTTCATACGTGCAGGTCCACCTAGCCCTCCACTGGCTGGTGCCTGTAGCTCTCCACTTCATACGTGCAGATCCACCTAGCCCTATACTGGCTGGTGCCTGTAGTTCTCCACTTCATACGTGCAGGTCCACCTGGCCCTGTGCTGGCTGGTGCCTGTAGTTCTCCACTTCATACGTGCAGATCCACCTAGCCCTATACTGGCTGGTGCCTGTAGTTCTCCACTTCATACGTGCAGGTCCACCTGGCCCTGTGCTGGCTGGTGCCTGTAGTTCTCCACTTCATACGTGCAGGTCCACCTGGCCCTGTGCTGGCTGGTGCCTGTAGTTCTCCACTTCATACGTGCAGGTCCACCTGGCCCTATGCTGGCTGGTGCCTGTAGTTCTCCACTTCATACGTGCAGGTCCACCTGGCCCTATGCTGGCTGGTGCCTGTAGTCCCACAGCTTTGCACACATCTCACATAACTTTTGCACTCTGTCTCTTCTTTGTCTCTTCTAAGACAACATACAGAGTGTCTCATACCCAGTCTGCCTCTCTCTGCTCCCCATCTCTATCACATGGGACAGCAATATACAGACTTTTCTATTGCAGCTATCACACTCTTAGCAGCAGCCCATCCCTCTCTTACAGGAATGGCTCCTATAGCCACACTGCTCCCACAGTGACCCCCCCCCCATTAATGGCTGCTGGGGGGCTATTATGCATAAGATACTCCTCTTGTCCCCCAACAATAAAGCTCCCGGGAAATTCCTCTTCCCCATCTCTCCAACACATATACTGACATCTCTTACCGCCTCACTGACAGAAATACACATCCTTGCCTCACTGACAGACATACTCATCCCCCCTCACTGACAGACATACACATCACCCCCTCACTGACAGACATACACATCACCTCCTCACTGACAGAAATACACATCACCGCCTCACTGACAGTAATACACATCCTCGCCTCACTGACAGTAATACACATCACCCCCTCACTGACAGACATACACATCACCTCCTCACTGACAGAAATACACATCACCGCCTCACTGACAGACATACACATCACCTCCTCACTGACAGAAATACACATCACCGCCTCACTGACAGTAATACACATCACCCCCTCACTGACAGACATACACATCACCCCCTCACTGACAGACATACACATCACCGCCTCACTGACAGAAATACACATCCTCGCCTCACTGACAGTAATACACATCACCCCCTCACTGACAGACATACACATCACCGCCTCACTGACAGAAATACACATCCTCGCCTCACTGACAGACATACTCATCACCCCCTCACTGACAGTAATACACATCACTCCCTCACTGACAGTGATACACATCACCCCCTCACTGACAGACATACACATCACCCCCTCACTGACAGTAATACACATCACCCCCTCACTGACAGTGATACACATCACCCCCTCACTGACAGACATACACATCACCCCCTCACTGACAGACATACACATCACCGCCTCACTGACAGACATACACATCACCCCCTCACTGACAGTGATACACATCACCCCCTCACTGACAGACATACACATCACCCCCTCACTGACAGAGATACACATCACCCCCTCACTGACAGAAATACACATCACCCCCTCACTGACAGAGATACACATCACCCCCTCACTGACAGAGATACACATCACCCCCTCACTGACAGAGATACACATCACCTCCTCACTGACAGTGATACACATCACCCCCTCACTGACAGAGATACACATCACCACCTCACTGACAGTAATACACATCACCCCCTCACTGACAGTGATACACATCACCTCCTCACTGACAGACATACACATCACCCCCTCACTGACAGTAATACACATCACCCCCTCACTGACAGTGATACACATCACCCCCTCACTGACAGACATACACATCACCCCGTCACTGACAGACATACACATCACCGCCTCACTGACAGACATACACATCACCCCCTCACTGACAGTGATACACATCACCCCCTCACTGACAGTGATACACATCACCCCCTCACTGACAGACATACACATCACCCCCTCACTGACAGAGATACACATCACCCCCTCACTGACAGAGATACACATCACCCCCTCACTGACAGAGATACACATCACCCCCTCACTGACAGTGATACACATCACCCCCTCACTGACAGAGATACACATCACCTCCTCACTGACAGTGATACACATCACCCCCTCACTGACAGATATACACATCACCCCCTCACTGACAGAAATACACATCACCACCTCACTGACAGAAATACACATCACCAATGCACATCACCCCCTCACTGACAGACATACTCATCACCCCCTCACTGACAGAAATACACATCACCCCCTCACTGACAGAAATACACATCACCCCCTCACTGACAGACATACACATCACCCCCTCACTGACAGAAATACACATCCTCGCCTCACTGACAGACATACTCATCACCCCCTCACTGACAGACATACACATCACCCCCTCACTGACAGACATACACATCACCTCCTCACTGACAGTGATACACATCACCCCCTCACTGACAGACATACACATCACCCCCTCACTGACAGTGATACACATCACCGCCTCACTGACAGACATACACATCACCCCCTGACTGACAGACATACACATCACCCCCTCACTGACAGACATACACATCACCCCCTCACTGACAGTGATACACATCACCTCCTCACTGACAGTGATACACATCACCTCCTCACTGACAGGAATACACATCACCTCCTCACTGACAGTGATACACATCACCGCCTCACTGACAGATATACACATCACCGCCTCACTGACAGCAGACATACACATCACCGCCTCACTGACAGCAGACATACACATCACCTCCTCACTGACAGATATACACATCACCGCCTCACTGACAGATATACACATCACCGCCTCACTGACAGACATACACATCACCCCCTCACTGACAGACATACACATCACCGCCTCACTGACAGGAATACACATCACCTCCTCACTGACAGGAATACACATCACCGCCTCACTGACAGACATACACATCACCCCCTCACTGACAGACATACACATCACCCCCTCAATGACCCACATACACATCACCCCCTCACTGACAGACATACACATCACCCCCTTACTGACAGACATACACATCACCCCCTCACTGACAGGAATACACATCACCCCCTCATTGACACACATACACATCACCGCCTCACTGACACACATACACATCACCGCCTCACTGACAGACATACACATTACCACCTCATTGACAGGAATACACATCACCCCTTCACTGACAGTAGTACATCACCCCCTCACTGACAGACATACACATCACCGCCTCAATGACAGTGATACACATCACCGCCTCACTGACAGACATACACATCACCGCCTCACTGACAGTAATACACATCACCGCCTCATTGACAAACATACGTATCACCACCTGATAGAAATACACATTACCGCCTCACTGACAAATACAGACCCTTACCTTTGTTATCTCACTTTCGACGAAGTCCATAGGGTCCACAGGATACTTTGGGGTTTAGGTGATGATGGGAGTCATCCGGGCACCACGCAGCTAATTTTTCTTCCCAGGATGCAGCGCGTCCCTCTCCTTTACCCCGCCCCCCCCCGGCCAAGGCACCTCAGTTACATAATAAGCCATAGGCCGGAGGAGAAAAAGAGAGAGAAGACAGTCTAGAACACACGAGAATCACATTCTCACAGAAAAGGAGACGGAAAACCGGTGACCAGAGCAAGCCCATCTGAAGCACAGGTGCGACACGGTGGGTGCCCTGTGGACCCTATGGACTTCGTAGAAAGAGAGATAACAAAGGTAAGTTCTTACCATAGCTCTTCTTTTCTACATGAGGGTCCATAGGGATCCACAGGATACCTTGGGGATGTCCCAAAGCAGTCCCTTTAAGGGTGGGGATGCTCCTGTGCAGAAAGGGGAATCCGCCGCCCAAAGAAAGCATCCTGAGAGGCGAAGGTATCAAAAGCATAATACCTCACAAAGGTATGGACAGAAGACCACGTGGCCACCTTGCAAAGTTGAACGGCCAAGGCGCCACGGCGAGCTGCCCACGAAGGACCCATAGACAGAGTAGAATGAGCAGTAACAGAGGGCAGTACTGGAAGGCCCTCATGAGCATAAGCCTCAGAGATTGTCTTGCGAATCCACGTAGCCAAAGTTTGTTTATTGGCTGGCCATCCCTTCTTGTGGAATCCATAAAGTACAAACAAGTAGTCTGACTTCCGAAGAGAACTGGTACGGTCCACATAAATCCTGAGAGCACGTACCACATCCAAGGAGGCCTCACCTGCCGAGAGGTCTGGGGAATTAAAGGCCGGTACTAGAATTTCCTCATTAATGTGGAAACTAGAAACCAACTTAGTAAGGGACCCAGGGCGAGTCCAAAGCACTGCCCTGTCCTGGTGAAAAACCAGAAATGGAGAACGACAAGAGAGAGCCCCCAAATCTGACACTCTTTTGGCAGAGGCAATAGCCAGAAGAAAAACAGTCTTAGCAGTAAGCCACCTGAGATCCACTGAGCCCAGCGGCTCAAATGGAGGACCTTGCAAGGCTCTAAGTACAACAGCCAAATCCCGAGGCGCCACAGGAGAGACAAAGGGAGGCTGAATGCGAAGGACCCCCTGTAGAAAAGTGCGAATATCAGGAAGACGAGCAATCCTACTCTGGAACAACACTGACAGAGCAGAGATATTCAGTGAAGCAAGACGGAGACCAAGATCTAAACCCGCCTGCAGGAAAGCAAAAACTTTAGATATCTGAAAAACTTGGGGATCGTAACCTCTGGTACGACACCAATCAAAATAAGTATGCTACACTCTATGGTAAATCCGGGCAGAGGCTGGCTTCCGCGCTCTGAGCATGGTGTTAACCACAGAGCCGAAAAAACTCTTGGACCTCAGTAGGGATGTCTCAAGAGCCAAGCCATCAAAGACAGATGACCCAGGTCCGGGTAAAGGCAAGGACTTTGAGACAACGGGTTCGGACGTTGAGGCAACAGCAACGGAGTGTCAATGGAGAGACTCCAAAGATTTTGAGTACCAACGCCGTCTGAGCCAAGCTGGAGTCGCCAGCAGGACAGTGCCCCCTTCTTGTTTGATCTTCCGAAGCAGGACTCGAGGAAGTAGGGCGATTGGAGGAAACAGATACACAAACTGGAAGGTCCACTTGACTGACAGAGCGTCTACCAGAAGAGCCCCCACATCTCTTCTTCTGGACCCATACACTGGCAGCTTGTGGTTGTGTCGGGAGGCCATGAAGTCCACTTCCAAAAGGCCCCACTTGTCCACGAGGAGTTGAAACACGTCCTGGTGAAGAGACCATTCCCCTGGATGCACGTCGTGACGGCTGAGGAAGTCCACTTCCCAGTTGAGCACTCCTGTTATGAACACTGCCGATATGGCTGGGAGATTGCCTTCCACCCATTTCAGAATGCGTGACAACTCTGCCATTGCCGCCTGACTTCCGAGTTCCTCCCTAATGATTTATGTAAGCCACTGTCGTGGTGTTGTCTGACTGAACCTGCATGGGTTTTCCGTGAAGTATTCATCCGGCCTGTTGCAAGGCCCTGAAGACCACCTGAAGTTCCAATATGTTGATTGGTAAGGCAGACTACTCTACTGTCCACTGACCCTGAAACGAGTGTGGACCTGTCACTGCGCCTCAACCCCGGAGACTGGCGTCCGTCGTCAAGAGAATCAATTCCGGAATCCAAAAGGGGCGCCCCTTGGTGAGGTGACCTGTCTGTAAGTCAGAGACAGACGCACCTCCGGATAGAGCACCATTGTTTGTGTCCTTATTCGATGGGGTGATCCATCCCACCTGCTAGGATCAACTTCTGCAAAGGCTGGGAATGAAGCTGGGCATATATTCTACCAAGTCGAAGATCGATATCATGGACCCCAGTAAGCTCATTGCCGAGTGAATGGACACTCGGTGACTGTGGAGGCATCTGCGTACTCGCGTCTGCAAAGTGGAGATCTCCTCTCTGGTGAGAAAGATCCTTTGCTGGTGAGAATCCAACAGTCTCCCAGGTGGAGCATCCTCTGGGAGGGAGTCAAGGAGAACTTTTTGCAATTTATGAACCATCCGTGAGTCTGCAGCACCAATATTGTCAGCTGTAGATGGTGTTGAAGTACCTCTGGCGACCCTGCTAATAGCAACAGGTTGTCCAGGTAGGGTAATAGGTGCAACCGCAGATGGGTTGCCATTACCGCCATAATTTTTGTAAATACCCGAGGGGCAGTAGAAAGGCCAATCGGCAGAGCCTGAAACTGGAAATGCTGGTCTTGCACAGCAAACCGGAGAAAACATTGGTGAGATAAAGCAATGGAAATATGTAGTTATGCATCCTGGATATCCAGCGGCACCAGAAAATCTCCAGGTTCCATAGCCAGTATAATGGAGCGCAGGGTTTCCATCCGGAACAGAGGTACTCTGAGGAATTTGTTCATGGTCTTGAGATTGAGGATAAGTCTGAAAGATCCATTCGGTTTCTGAACTAGAAATAGACTGGAATAGTAACCCATCCACCTTTGGAGTAATGGGATCGGTACTATGACCCCTGCTTGAAGCAAGGATTGTATTGCCGTATGAATTTGTAAGGCCTTGTCCTTGTTTGACTGAAGGCCTGTGCAGAAAAACTGATGGGGAGGTCTTCTGCGGAAGGAGAGGGCGTACCCGTGAGAAACCACTTCCCTTACCCAGTTGTCTGTGGTGGTCTGGTACCAGAACTGGGCGAACTGAAGAAGTTGGCCTCCCACCCTGGGGTGCCCCAAGGGTAGGCCCACCCAGTCAGGCGGAGGATTTGTCGTCAGACTTTGCAGCCGGACGTCTAGCACTCCAAGCCTGTTTCTTGGGCTCAGGGGATTTCTTGTTGGCAGACTATCTAGGAAAGGACTGAGCTTTAGGCTTATCCTGTGGCCGATAGGGCTGAAAGGACGAGGACCTGGCCCACGAGGGGGCAGGAGCAGAAGGCAGGCAAGCAGATTTAGCTGCTGCCAACGTGTTCACAATCTTGTCCAAGTCTGGGCCAAACAGAACTTGACCATTATAAGGTAAACCCTCCAAACCTTTCTTGGAATCTGCATCAGCTCTCCAAGAGTGCAACCACAGAGAGCGATGAGCAGAAATTGCTGCAGCCGAAACCCGTGAGGTGTTGAGACAGACATCCAAAGCTGCTTAATTGCTCTATGTACTGTTGCCGAATCTCGGAGATTACCCACCAGAATTACTTGTTCCTTGGTAGCATCCGAGGCAAACAACTTCTCCAAGGAGTCCGCCCAGCGTTCCGTAGCTCTGGCCACCCAGCAGATAGCCATAGCCGGTCTAGCAGCTGCCACTGACAGAGAATATATGGACTTCCAAACAAATCTCCACCTTTCTGTCCGTAGTATCTTTCAGAGAAGACATGGATGGCATAGGCAGGGTCGCACTCTTGACTAAGCAAGTGTCCATCTGTGGGGGTGTTTCCCACTTAAAGAAATAATCCTCAGTAAAGGGATAGGCATAAGCTAGGCGCCTTTGGGGCTGGAAACGTTTACCAGATTTCCATGCCTCCTCCACATGTTTCATTAGTCGGTCTGACAAGGGAAAAATGGCCGCTGAAGCCTTTACATCTTCGAAGTAAGCATATTTGCTTTTGGACACTGAAGGCTCCTCGTCTTCTATAACCATGGCCAAACGGACCGCCCGTATCAGGCCTGAAATATAGATCTTTGACCTAGACTCCGCCTCCCGTGAGGAGGGCTCAGAGTCCGATAGGTCATCCAGAATTTCTCCATCATCTGTCATGATATCAGCATCATCATAATGAGTAGATTGAGAAGACAACAACAGTCTCTTAGCCGGTCTATGTGAGGATTCTCCATGTAAAATCTCCGTCAGATATTTTCACCGTAGAAGAGAGAGAATTTACCCACACCGGGTCAGAACCCGTCGGAGCCGGCTGCTGTGGAAGGCTCTGGGCCACCATTAACTGCCCAGGGAAACTTTCCAGGAGAGACGGCATATTTAATACAAAATACCCATATAAGAAAATATTAAATATTGGTATGACAGAATAAGTGCTGATCAGGACAGGCCAATAAAGATAAAATACAGATTTAATACAAGCTATCAATATATATTATTGATAGAGGTGAATATAAAATCTCTGTATTGCAACTGGTGATAAATGATCCAAGTCACACCCTAAAAAATGATAGTTCACACTGGTAGGGAATAATATATGAGCCGTTTGTATAGTTGATGCCAATGACTACAATGCATATATTACAGAAGGAGAGAGCCTCATATGGCTAGAAGTGTGTTTGTAGAACTACAAGTCCCAAGAGTATATGAACCATACTTACCTATTCTCTCGGAAGTTGCGAGAGGCTCACGAATTTTCAGGGATCTTCCACATCCCACCCACTTCTGCCGTACCGGTATTTAATATTTTCGTATATGGGTAATTTGTATTGATATTTGCAGTTTCACTTGTTTGTGTTAAAATTACAAACATGGCAATTTTCTAGCACATTAGAGTTAAGCCCCATACACACTGGACGAGGTGTGAACGGAGCGACCTTGTCATTCACACTTGCCAGTGCCAGCGCTATCTGGGTCTCGCGCATGGGCACGACGGAGCCGGCTCCGTTGTGCGCATGCTCTATGGGCCATCGACCCGGTTGCGAGCGCTCAGCGCTTGCGACCGGGTCTGAATCAGGCCCATTGTTTAGTGCATACACACTGGACCAGGCCTGGCCAACCTGTGGCTCTCCAGCTGTTGTGAAACTACAAATCCCAGCATGCCCTGCAACAGTTTTAGCATGCCCTAATAGCAAAACTGTAGCAGGGCATGCTGGGACGTGTAGTTTCACAACAGCTGGAGAGCCACAGGTCGGCCAGGCCTGCAGTGGACGATTTGAACAATATATTGATCAACAATGTCGTTATCGTTCAAAAATATAGTCGAGTGTGTACGGGGCTTTAAACAAAAAGATATGCTTCCTTGTTTGAAACTCACCTGCAGCTTCTGTAAATATATATATTCTTACATTTTAATCTAAGAACAAGAAATGGGGGCATCCTTTGGTGTAGATGTGATAGGGGGCCGTGCTTATAAACAAGTATTTACGTTTTGCAAATCATGCGCTGTTGTCAGAGTGAGAAGAAAGTACGCAAGAGCTGTCGCTGATGGCCGGTAAGCCTTCACTTTAGTCCATGAACCCGCTGACGCGAGATATTTTACCACTGATGTCAGGGCCAGCTCTAGGGGTGTTCGACCTGAGCGGTCGCACAGGGGCGCCACCCATAGAGGGCACACCCCTCCCCAACATCCCGATATTGTTGAGGGGTGTGCCTCTCCACCTGTGGGCCGAAGTGGCCCGTGGGTGGTGAAATCGGGAGGTTGGGGACCCCCCACTGCGGCAGCTGTGCGGCAGTGCCGGACCCTGGAGACTCTGAATGGATGCTGCACGCATGCGTGCGGCATCCATTCAGTGACAGGAGAGGGCTGGGGGAAGCCCAGCTAGTGAGGCTCCCCCCAGCCTGACGTTATTTGGAGGCGGACACGCCTCCTAATAACGTCACGTAGGTGACATGACCTATGGTAATTAGGTCACGCCCCCATTTTTGGTATATGCCAGAAGGCCTGATAGCCCAAGGACCGACTCTAGGAGGGGTGAAACAAAAGACCCCCGCCCTCCACCCAACGGCTCCGAAATCATTAAGATTTCACGGAGCCGGAAGGGGCGGAGGCGTGTATGGGGTGGCAGCGGCTGTGCTGGTCCGAAGAGACAGGGGCGTGCCGCAAGGCCAGCCCCGTGACTCGCGGCATGCCCACCTCTACATGGAAGTGCAGGGCGGACTGCCAGAGCTGCTATACAGCCCCAGTCCGTCCCTGATCCCAGCTGTCGGCACTGGAATTCCGATACGTGTCAGAATCCCAGCGTCAGCATCCCGACATTATGTATTAGGAATAGAGGGGGGGGTTAGGCTGTGGGAGGGGAAGGGGGGTGTCTTAGGTTTAGGCTGCGGGGGGGGTTAGATTTAGGCTGAGGGGGGGCATTAGGGTTAGGCTGAGGGGGGTGGGTTAAGTTTAGGCTGCAGGTGGGAGGGGATTTTGTTTAGGCGTAGAATTAGTATACTTACCGGCAGGTGTCAGTATCCTAACCCTGTTGCCGGCGTTGGGATTCTGAGCGCCGGCATCCTGTACCCAATCCCCTGTTGGGTCTCAGTCCATTACCCCTGTAAGATGTCACTGTATTGGTTCCCCCCATAGAAGAGAATGATCCTCTGTCTTACACAGCACCTGAGTTATAAGGATGAGGGTTGCTCATGTCTACAGAGGTTTGACCTCTAAAATGTGGCGCATATAACATAATATAGAGCAGGGAAATCCTGAATGCATGGAGTGCAGCTTGCGGTTAGCCATGGCATGGGACAGACACAGCCAGACAGTCAGCTGCCAGGTTCTCTTGTGTAGGGGCGGAACCCGTGTGTATGGGCGGAGCACGGCCACGGACACCTTTCCTGGTGACACCCGGCTCCTGGTAACCGGCGGCGTCACTAGGGAGCCCAGGAGACGGGTATACAGAGCGGAGGGGAGGATGGAGCAGCCCCGGGGGCAGCCTGTGCTGTGCTGGGTAATATACATCTTCCTTCCTCTCAGCATCCAGACTGTTTATGTGCTGCACCTCATCATTATACATAGTGTTCCCTGTATATGTGCTGCACCATATCATTATATGCTACAGGTACCTGCCCTTTGTATATGCTGCACCATATCATTATATAACTGCATAGTATACATTATTGTTATTATACACTGCATACTATACATTATTATTATTATTATTATTATTATTATTATTATTATTATTATATACTGCAAACTATACATTATTATTATATACTCCATACTATACATTATTATAATTTACTACATACTGTACATTTTCTACTTCAGGGTCCATAGGGTATCCACAGGATACCTTGGGGTATAGGTGTGACGTCAGTCGCAGGGCACCAAAGAGTTAAGCTTTCAGCCTCCCAGGATGCACTAGGTCCCCCTCCTATACCCCGCCCCCGGGCCAAGGCACCTCAGTTTAGTTTGGTGCCCGGCCGGAGTCGGGTGCACCTGTTGGAGTGGGGGCTAGAAGAGCCCCTGAAGCTTATTCTTCATGCAGCTGTGGCTGCACATCTGGATGAACAGCATGGACAGTCAGTCCTGACGTCCATGCTGTCTTCCCTACACCCCGCCGGTACCAGAACGCCGGTACTGATCCGGGGATGCTGGTGGGCGTCTGGGGTCACAGCTAGCGGTGACCCCAGATGCTCCGGACCATGGCCGGATTCAAGGGGGACAGAGGTAAGCAGCGGGGTCCCGCGGTGGGTCCCCGCTGATCACATGGTCCTAAGTCCCCAGGCAGGGGGCTCCCTGGGGACTGGCTGCAGCGTGGAGCCAGGCGACCAACCTGCGCTTCCACTACCCCCTGGGACAGCGGACCGCAGCAGAGCGGTAGCGCTGCGGCGTCCCAGGGGTTAAATGCATGCCAGGGGAGCGCGCCTTCCCTGTCTCACAGCCGGCGCCTCCCCCGCTGCACACAGCCCTCTCTGCATGCTGCCGACTGGTCCTGTGGCAGCGCTCCTCCCCCAGGCCAGCCTCCTCTCTGCTCCTCGGCGGCCATCTTCTCCAGAACGCATGGTGAACGCTGCTGGAAGCGCTGGACGGAAGCATCGTGGTCTGGGTCCCCCCGCATACCTCTCCTCCGCTGTGGTCAGGTCTGTGTATGCAGCGCTGTGTCCTACCAGGCCCTGTGTCTGTGTAGTTGAGTGATCAGCGCTGTTAGTGCAGGAATTGTTATTTTTCTGCATTGTATGTGACTGTGCTAGCGCTGCTGCCTGTAATCTTTTCTTCTCTAAACTGTCAGCTTTATTACTGTCCCTGTTCTTTCTGCTAAAGCCCTTGCGGTGCGGTGCTGCAGGGTGGTCTCTCGCCTATTTAATACTTAATTGGTGAGAGAGGTCACATACGTGGTGCCATCATGTCTGAAAGTGATTTTCCCCTCCGGCTACAGTGTACCACGTGCAAAGTACCGTTAGCGGAGGGGGAGGGTAGCGCGGAGGGCCTTTGCCGGCAGTGTTTGTCCATGGCGCGGCCTATTACGGTTACAGCACCGGTACAGGAGCCGCCCTGGGCTTGTTTCGCTCAGGCGTTAACAGCTTTAGTGGGCCAGTTAGCTCCGCAGCCCGCGTTTACTCCGATGGGTTTGTCCCAGCAGTCTGTGGTGTCGTCACCCATGCAGGGGTTCCCACGACAATTGGTGGTACCCCACAGTCTCCCTATTTCCCCGCTCCCGGGTTCTCAGGAGCCAGCGTGGGTTAACTCCCTGACGAGTTCTGTACAGCACTTGTCGGATGTGTTGCAAGGGGAGTCTGTGATGCGGTCTCATAAAAGGCCGGTGGCGTCTCTGTCCGCTCCTTATGAGGATGACGAAGGGACGTCTGATGATGGGGAGATTCTAGATCCTTACGATCAGGAACCTCTCCATACTAAGGACGCTGATGCTAAGTCCAAAGTATATATTCCTGGACTTATTCGGGCGGTCCGCACAGCCTTGGTGATTGAGGACGAAGTTCCCCCAGCGGCTAAATCTAAGTATGCCTTTTTCAAAGATGTGAAGGGCGATGCCACAGTCTTTCCTCTTTCGGGTCAGTTGGTGGACCATTTAGAGGAGGCGTGGAAACAACCTGGCAAAAGATACCAGCCGCAGAGACGCCTGGCGGTGGCTTATCCGTTCGCGGATAATTATTTTGCGAAGTGGGAATCCCCTCCACAGGTGGATTCTCACGTGACCCGTCTTGTCCGTAGTGCCACATTGCCGATGCCATCCATGTCCTCCCTTAAGGATGCTACGGACCGCAAGGTAGAAATCTGCCTGAAGTCCGCTTATTCCCTTGCTGGGGGGGCAGCACGGCCGGCTATGGCCATTTGCTGGGTTGCCAGAGCGATGGAGCGCTGGGCGGATTCATTAGAGGCTTCTTTTGAATCCGACTGTCCGGCCGATCAGGCGGAGTTGATTGGCAATCTCCGTGATTCGGCCACCTACATCAACGAGGCGGCTCTAGACATTAGTACTCTGGTGTCTAGAATTTCTTCAGCAGCGGTAGCTGCTCGTCGCACCTTGTGGCTGCGATCCTGGAAGGCGGACGCAGATTCCAAGAAAGGTCTGGAAGCGTTGCCGTTTACCGGAGAAGTTCTCTTCGGTCCGGATCTGGATAAGATTGTGGCCACGCTGGCGGCAGCCAAATCTGCCTGTCTCCCGTCGGCCGCTGCTCCTTCTGGTTCGGGACCATCGTCCTTTCGGTCATCTAGGGCCCAGGGCAGGCCCAAACCACAGTCGTTTCCTCGACAGGCTGGCCCTAAGAAATCGGTCAAGCCCCGGAAGCAGGCATGGAGTACCAGACATCCGGCCCCCAAGCCAGATGGCAAGCCTGCGGCCTGACGGTCCGGGCCTCCCTTTGGGGGATCCCAGGGTGGGAGGCCGCCTGCTACAGTTCGCCCAGTGTTGGTCGACCACTACGACAGACACTTGGGTTCTGGAGGTGGTTTCCCACGGATACGCCCTCTCCTTCCGGCACAGACCCCCGGCTCGCTTCTTCACCACGGGTCTCCCATCAGACCGGAACAAGGCTACGGAGCTGCGGAAGGTATTGCACACTATGCTCCAGGCTGGAGTTATAGTGGCGGTTCCATTCTCCCAGAGGGGCCAGGGTTTCTATTCAAACCTATTTTTGGTACAGAAACCCAATGGGTCATATCGTCCGATTCTCAACCTCAAAGCACTCAACAAGTCTTTGCGGGTCCCGAAGTTTCGGATGGAGACCCTACGGTCCATCATTCTGGCGCTGGAACCTGGGGACTACTTGGTGTCATTGGACATACAGGACGCTTACCTGCATGTCCCTATTCTTTGGCGCCATCAACAGTTCCTCAGGTTTGCAATCAGCAGCGACCACTTCCAGTTTCGGGCGTTACCTTTTGGCCTGGCAACAGCACCACGTGTTTTCACCAAGGTGATGGCGGTCATGGCGGCTTCTCTGCGGCTGCAGGGAGTCCGCATGTTGCCGTATTTGGACGACCTGTTATTGGTGGCAGGATCTCCAGAGCTCCTGTTACGCCACTTGGACCTGACCATTGCACTGCTGCAACGGCACGGCTGGCTAATCAACTGGCAGAAGTCCACTCTAATCCCGTCTCGGAGGATTCTGCATCTTGGAGCCTTATTGGACTCGGGACAGCAAAGGATCTTCGTGACGGAGGACAAGATCTCTGCTTTACAGTCAAGGGTGCGCAGTTGTCTGCACAGCCGCCGGGTGTCCTTACACTCGGCGATGAGGTTACTGGGCTCCATGGTGTCGGTGTTCGACATGGTGGAATACGCCCAGTTTCACTCCAGACCTCTGCAGCACCTGATCCTGTCCAAGTGGAACGGGCTGACTCAGTCTCTGAAGTCCCAGACGATTGTGCTCACCCAGGAGGTTCGCCTGTCCCTTACGTGGTGGTTACAGACGACCCACCTCAACAAGGGACGTCCGTTCTGGGTTCCAAATTGGGTCCTGTTGACAACGGACGCCAGTCTTCGGGGCTGGGGAGCAGTTTCGGGTCCACACTTGTTCCAGGGCAGGTGGACGCCGACAGAAGCGGAGCTTCCAATAAATATCTTGGAACTCCGTGCGGTCTTCAATGCTCTCCAGCAGGCACAGCGGTTTCTCCAGGGTCGCCCGGTGCAGGTCCAGTCGGACAACGCTACCACCGTGGCCTACATAAACAGGCAAGGAGGAACTCGCAGTCGGGCGGCTCTCGTAGAGGTCTCTCGGATCCTGGTTTGGGCGGAGCGCAATCTTCCGGCCATATCAGCGGTCTTCATCCCGGGAGTGCTCAATTGGGAGGCGGACTTTCTAAGTCGCCAGGACGTTCATCCGGGGGAATGGTCCCTGCACCCGGACGTTTTTCAACTACTGGTGGACAGGTGGGGTCTTCCAGAAATCTACCTCATGGCGTCCCGGCACAACAACAAGTTGCCGGTGTACGGGTCTCGCACAAGAGACGAAGGGGCGTCTCTGGTGGATGCTCTGTCCGTCCGGTGGACGTTCCGGTTCGCATACCTGTTCCCTCCGGTCTCCCTTCTTCCACGGGTAATCCGGAAATTCAAACAGGAAGGAGGGACGCTCCTGTTGATAGCTCCCGCGTGGCCCAGACGGCACTGGTTCTCAGACCTTCAGGGTCTGTCCGTGGACATTCCTCTGCGGTTGCCGCTACGACCGGACCTTCTGTCTCAGGGTCCTTGCCTTCACCCGGACCTGACTCGGCTGTCTTTGACGGCGTGGCTGTTGAGACGGCCATGCTGAGGTCCCGGGGGTTTTCCAGCTCTGTGGTGCGTACCATGTTACGAGCTCGGAAACCGTCTTCCGCGAGGATATACCATCGCGTGTGGCATACGTTCTTCCAGTGGTGTCGACCGAGAGGTTATGCACCGCGGGAGTTTCGTCTGTCTCGGATTCTCGCCTTCCTGCAAGCGGGACTAGATCATGGGCTTCGCCTTGCTTCTTTGAAGGTACAGGTTTCGGCCCTATCTGTCTGGTTTCACCGTAGGATTGCTACAATCCCGGATGTGCGCACCTTTATGCAGGGTGTTCTCCGCATTCAGCCGCCCTTTGTTCCACCTGTGGCGCCTTGGGATTTGGCTGTGGTCCTGAGGGCTCTCCAAGGACCGCCGTTTGAACCACTGGGCTCAGTGGATCTTAAATGGCTAACAGCTAAGACTGTTTTCCTTCTGGCCATTGCTTCGGCCAGACGTGTTTCTGAGTTAGGGGCTCTTTCTTGTAGACCCCCTTTCTTGGTTTTTTATGGGAACAGGGCAGTGCTCCGCACTCGGCCCGAGTTTCTTCCCAAAGTTATTTCCCAGTTTCATATTAACGAGGAAATAGTTGTTCCGGCCTTTAACTCACCGGGTCTTTCCGTGGGTGAGGCCTCTTTGGATGTTGTGCGGGCCTTAAGGACTTATGTTGACCGCACTTCTTCGTTTAGGAAGTCGGACGCTTTGTTTGTCCTCTTTGGCTTCCGTAAAAAAGGGTTGGCCTGCTTCAAAGCAAACTTTGGCAGCCTGGATCCGTATGGCTATTTCTGAAGCTTATCTTCATGAAGGCCTACCGGTCCCTCCTTCTCTGAAGGCTCATTCCACTAGGTCTGTGGGTCCTTCGTGGGCAGCTCGACGTGGTGCCTCGGCAGTTCAGATCTGCAAGGCTGCTACGTGGTCTTCTGTCCATACCTTCGTGAGGTATTACAGGTTTGACACCTTCGCCTCTCAGGATGCTTCCTTCGGGCGGCGGATTCTCCTTTCTGCACAGGAGCGTCCCCACCCTTAAAGGATACTGCTTTGGGACATCCCCAAGGTATCCTGTGGATACCCTATGGACCCTGAAGTAGAAAATATGAGATATGGTAAGAACTTACCCTTGTTATCTCTATTTCTACGAAGTCCATAGGGTTCCACAGGACTCCCGCCCTGTCGCACCTGTGCTGCAGATGGGCTTTGCTCTGGTCACCGGTTTTCCGTCTCCCTCTGGTGAGAATGTGATTCTTGTATGTGTCCAGATCTTTGTTCTCTCTCTTCCTTCTCCTCCTCCGGCCTATGGCTTGGTAACTAACTGAGGTGCCTTGGCCCGGGGGCGGGGTATAGGAGGGGGACCTAGTGCATCCTGGGAGGCTGAAAGCTTAACTCTTTGGTGCCCTGCGACTGACGTCACACCTATACCCCAAGGTATCCTGTGGAACCCTATGGACTTCGTAGAAATAGAGATAACAAGGGTAAGTTCTTACCATATCTCATATTATTATATACTTCATACTATACATTATTATTATGTACTTCATAATATACATTATTATATACTGCATACTATACATTATTATTATATACTGCATACTATACATTATTATTATTATATACTCCATACTATACATTATTATAATTTACTACATACTGTATATTATTATATACTTCATACTATACATTATTATTATTATATACTTCATAATATACATTATTATATACTGCATACAATACATTATTATTATTATATACTTCATAATATACATTATTATATACTGCATACAATACATTATTATTATATACTTCATACTATATATTATTATTATATACTGCATACTATACATTATTATTATTATTATATACTTCATACTATACATTATTATTATTATTATTATTATTATTCTGCATACTATACATTATTATATACTTCATACTATACATTATTATTATGTACTTCATAATATACATTATTATATACTTCATACTATACATTATTATTATATACTGCATACTATACATTATTATTTTATACTTCTATATATTATTATTATATACTTCATACTATACATTATTATTATTATTATTATTATTATTATTATTATATACTTCGTACTATACATTATTATTATATACTTCATAATATACATTATTATATACTTCATACTATACATTATTATTATATAACTGCATACTATACATTATTATAAACTGCATACTATACATTTTTATTATTATTATATACTTCATACTATACATTATTAGTGTTCCCTCTAGCTCCGGCGGCAGGCAGGGCGCTGGAGCTAGAGAGGGCATGCCCGTGCGCGCGCCGAAGGGGGCGTGGTCATCGGAAAAGGGGGCGTGTCTATAAGACGCGTCCCCTTTTCGTCACCCTTGGGGGCGTGCCCGGCACTTACGGACACGCCGGGCAGCCCCCAAGCCCTGCAGACAGGGAGAATAGATGCCGGGCGCATGCGCCCGGCGTCTATTCTCCGGCGGTGACCGGGTCACCGCATGTTTCTCCACCCGCGGGACGCTGCGTCCCGCGGGTGAGAACGGCTCCCGCAGGCTGTTTCTTTTTGCCCTCCTCCTGGAGGGCAGGGTGCTTTTTGCCCTCCAGAAGGAGGGCAGGGCGCCGCGCCCCGCTAAAACAGCCTAGCGGGAACGCTACATTATTATTATTATTATTATTATTATTATTATACTGCATACTATACATTATTATATAGTGCATACTATACATTATTATTATTATATACTTCATACTATACATTATTATAATTTACTACATTCTGTACATTATTATTATTATATACTACATACTATACATTATTATTCTTATATACTACATACAGTGCATACTATATATACAACATTATTATTATTATATATTTCATACTATACATTATCTTCTCCGTTAAAGCCAGACTCCTACAACATCACATTAAGGACCTGATTCAGCTGCGATCGCAACTGAGATTACGCACGCAATCGGCTGATTGTTGCATTATGCGTATGCATCGCAGTGCTTGTGTGCGAAGACTGCACTTCGATTGGGACTGCGATCACAGTGACTACACAGACCCATTACAGAATGACAGGGAGGATCGGCGAAACGCAGGCGTACCAGGCCGTTTGAACACCGTTGCAGGGGCGTGCATAAATTAGCCACTGCGATGGGCTTTCATGGCATGCGATGAGGTTAGCAATTCCTGAGTGAGACCTTGTGCAAGTGTGCGTGAGGCTGCGATTGTACTTGATGTTACTGATGGTTTTGCAGACTTGCTAAGTATTACGGAATTGTGTAAGGTAAAAGGGGGCTTCCTTATGTTAGGCTGCGACGGCATTGCGATTGCAATCACTAGCATATCTTCGCAGTGAGACTGCGTGCGTCATCGCTATTGCGTTACATACTGAATCAGGCCCTAAGTGCTTTGCGTATACTCAGGTAGCAGAAGAACATTACAAAAAAGTCCTTAAAGACTTTAAATAATGGCATTACACAAGGAAAATCTTTATTTCTGCGGCAGATGGCTCTCGTCCAATCAGTCCCTGCAGCCGGCTGAAGCTCCTCCCACTCTCCGACTCAATCGGTAATTACACTGACAGCGTTCCCGGCAGTGAATTACAATGCTTTGCAAAAATGCATATATAAGGATGAGAGATTTGTATTGCTACTGTAAGCATTATCAGCAGTATATCCCCGGGGTGATGAACAATGTCCTCTTTGCACAGTGTACTATGCATTTCCTGGGCTTCCTGTTTAACTTCCTCGTCGTGATGCCCCTGTTTGAGAACAGTGCTGATTACCATGGGAGATGCCTCCTGTTCACTGAGGGCTGTTGCTTAGCGGGAACATCACGCTGGAGAGGGAGCACTTCACGCAGGAGGAATGGTGGCCGCCTGCAGGTTTAGCATAGGGATGAACATTATTAACCATCAATGTTTCTGTTCCGATGGTAGTGTTTTTATCATTTCAAGGTGGCGGTCTGATGTTTGTCACCATCAAATGGAAATCATTTGATGGTGTTTCGATGTTTTTTTTTTTTTTTAATTTCCTGATAGCTTAGCCTCCCCTGGCTCTTTCCTGCGTAATGGACATCAGGGCATATTCATTGATTTGTTGGAGGCTGTCTCTCACTCTCTGTCTGCCCCAGTCGTGACTTAGTTCAGTCCCTGCCTGCTGCTGCTATGCAACAGGACACATTGCTATCTCTGATAGGCTCTCACTGTTTCAACACCCTGGCCAGCTCCTATACAGCAGCATGATGCAAGAGTTTTTTCTGTGACGTTGCTTCACTAAAATCGTCATTGCTTGGCTCTCTTTCTACTTCAGGGTCCATAGGGTATCCACAGGATACCTTGGGGTATAGGTGTGACGTCAGTCGCAGGGCACCAAAGAGTTAAGCTTTCAGCCTCCCAGGATGCACTAGGTCCCCCTCCTATACCCCGTCCCCGGGCCAAGGCACCTCAGTTTAGTTTGGTGCCCGGCCGGCGTCGGGTGCACCTGTCGGAGTGGGGGCTAGAAGAGCCCCTGAAGCTTTCTTAGTGCAGCTGTGGCTGCACATCTGGATGTACAGCATGGACAGTCAGTCCTGACGTCCATGCTATCTTCCCTACACCCCCGCCGGTACCAGAACGCCGGTACCGATCCGGGGATGCTGGTGAGCATCTGGGGTCACAGCTAGCGGTGACAACAGATGTTCCGGACCATGGCCGGATCCAAGGGGGACAAAGGTAAGCAGCGGGGTCCCGCGGTGGGTCCCCGCTGGTCACATGGTCCTGAGTCCCCAGGCAGGGGGCTCCCTGGGGACTGGCTGCAGCGTGGAGCCAGGTACTGAACCTGCGCTTTCCACTACCCCCTGGGACAGCGGACCGCAGCAGAGCGGTAGCGCTGCGGCGTCCCAGGGGTTAAATGCATGCCAAGGGAGCGCGCCTTCCCTGTCTCACAGCCGGCGCCTCCCCCGCTGCACACAGCCCTCTCTGCACTGTGCTGACTGGTCCTGTGTCAGCGCTCCTCCCCCAGGCCAGCTTCTCTCTGCTCCTCGGCGGCCATCTTCTCTGCAACGCATGGTGAACGCTGCTGGAAGTCTGGAAGGAAGCATCGTGGTCTGGGTCCCCCCGCATACCTCTCCTCCGCTGTGGCTCAGGTCTGTGTTTGCAGCGCTGTGTCCTACCAGGCCCTGTGTCTGTGTAGTTGAGTGATCAGCGCTGTTAGTGCAGGAATTGTTATTTCTCTGCATTGTATGTGACTGTGCTAGCGCTGCCTGTAACTTTTCTTCTCTAAACTGTCAGCTTTATTACTGTCCCTGTTCTTTCTGCTAAAGCCCTTGCGGTGCGGTGCTGCAGGGTGGTCTCTCGCCTATTTAATACTTAATTGGTGAGAGAGGTGACATACGTGGTGCCATCATGTCTGAAAGTGATTTTCCCCTCCGGCTACAGTGTACCACGTGCAAAGTACCGTTAGCGGAGGGGGAGGGTAGCGCGGAGGGCCTTTGCCGGCAGTGTTTGTCCATGGCGCGGCCTATTACGGTTACAGCACCGGTACAGGAGCCGCCCTGGGCTTGTTTCGCTCAGGCGTTAACAGCTTTAGTGGGCCAGTTAGCTCCGCAGCCCGCATTTACTCCGATGGGTTTGTCCCAGCAGTCTGTGGTGTCGTCACCCATGCAGGGGTTCCCACGACAATTGGTGGTACCCCACAGTCTCCCTATTTCCCCGCTCCCGGGTTCTCAGGAGCCAGCGTGGGTTAACTCCCTGACGAGTTCTGTACAGCACTTGTCGGATGTGTTGCAAGGGGAGTCTGTGATGCGGCGTCATAAAAGGCCGGTGGCGTCTCTGTCCGCTCCTTATGAGGATGACGAAGGGACGTCTGATGATGGGGAGATTCTGGATCCTTACGATCAGGAACCTCTCCATACTAAGGACGCTGATGCTAAGTCCAAAGTATATATTCCTGGACTTATTCGGGCGGTCCGCACAGCCTTGGTGATTGAGGACGAAGTTCCCCCAGCGGCTAAATCTAAGTATGCCTTTTTCAAAGATGTGAAGGGCGATGCCACAGTCTTTCCTCTTTCGGGTCAGTTGGTGGACCATTTAGAGGAGGCGTGGAAACAACCTGGCAAAAGATACCAGCCGCAGAGACGCCTGGCGGTGGCTTATCCGTTCGCGGATAATTATTTTGCTAAGTGGGAATCCCCTCCACAGGTGGATTCTCACGTGACCCGTCTTGTCCGTAGTGCCACATTGCCGATGCCATCCATGTCCTCCCTTAAGGATGCTACGGACCGCAAGGTAGAAATCTGCCTGAAGTCCGCTTATTCCCTTGCAGGGGGGGCAGCACGGCCGGCTATGGCCATTTGCTGGGTTGCCAGAGCGATGGAGCGCTGGGCGGATTCATTAGAGGCTTCTTTTGAATCCGACTGTCCGGCCGAACAGGCGGAGTTGATTGGCAATCTCCGTGATTCGGCCACCTACATCAACGAGGCGGCTCTAGACATTAGTACTCTGGTGTCTAGAATTTCTTCAGCAGCGGTAGCTGCTCGTCGCACCTTGTGGCTGCGATCCTGGAAGGCGGACGCAGATTCCAAGAAAGGTCTGGAAGCGTTGCCGTTTACCGGAGAAGTTCTCTTCGGTCCGGATCTGGATAAGATTGTGGCCACGCTGGCGGCAGCCAAATCTGCTTGTCTTCCGTCGGCCGCTGCTCCTTCTGGTTCTGGACCATCGTCTTTTCGGTCATCTAGGGCCCAGGGCAGGCCCAAACCACAGTCGTTTCCTCGACAGGCTGGCCCTAAGAAATCGGTCAAGCCCCGGAAACAGGCATGGAGTACCAGACGTCCGGCCCCCAAGCCAGATGACAAGCCTGCGGCCTGACGGTCCGGGTCTCCCCTTGGGGGATCCCAGGGTGGGAGGCCGCCTGCTGCAGTTCTCCCGGTGTTGGTCGTTCACTATGACAGACACTTGGGTTCTGGAGGTGGTCTCCCACGGGTACGCCCTCTCCTTCCGGCACAGACCCCCGGCTCGATTCTTCACCACGGGTCTACCATCAGACCGGAACAAGGCTACGGAGCTGCGGAAGGTATTGCACACTATGCTCCAGGCTGGAGTTATAGTGCCTGTTCCATTCTCCCAGAGGGGCCAGGGTTTCTATTCAAATCTATTTTTGGTACAGAAACCCAATGGGTCATATCGTCCGATTCTCAACCTCAAAGCATTCAACTAAGTCTTTGCGGGTCCCGAAGTTTCGGATGGAGACCCTACGGTCCATCATTCTGGCGCTGGAACCTGGGGACTACATGGTGTCATTGGACATACAGGACGCTTACCTTCATGTCCCTATTCTTTTGCGCCATCAAGAGTTCCTTCGGTTTGCAATCCGCAGCGACCACTTCCAGTTTCGGGCGTTACCTTTTGGCCTGGCGACAGCACCACGTGTTTTCACCAAGGTGATGGCGGTCATGGCGGCTTCTCTGCGGCTGCAAGGAGTCCGCATGTTGCCGTACTTGGACGACCTGTTATTGGTGGCAGGATCTCCAGAGCTCCTGTTACACCACTTGGACCTGACCATTGCACTGCTGCAACGGCACGGCTGGCTAATCAACTGGCAGAAGTCCACTCTAATCCCGTCTCGGAGGATTCTGCATCTTGGAGCCTTATTGGACTCGGGACAGCAAAGGATCTTCGTGACGGACGACAAGATCTCTGCTTTACAGTCAAGGGTGCGCAGTTGTCTGCACAGCCGCCGGGTGTCCTTACACTCGGCGATGAGGTTACTGGGCTCCATGGTGTCGGTGTTCGACATGGTGGAATACGCCCAGTTTCACTCCAGACCTCTGCAGCACCTGATCCTGTCCAAGTGGAACGGGCTGCCTCAGTCTCTGAAGTTCCAGACGATTGTGCTCACCCCGGAGGTTCGCCTGTCCCTTGCGTGGTGGTTAAAGACGACCCACCTCAACAAGGGACGTCCGTTCTGGGTTCCAAATTGGGTCCTGTTGACAACGGACGCCAGTCTTCGGGGCTGGGGAGCAGTTTCGGGTCCACACTTGTTCCAGGGCAGGTGGACGCCGACAGAAGCGGAGCTTCCAATAAATATCTTGGAACTCCGTGCGGTCTTCAATGCTCTCCTGCAGGCACAGCGGTTTCTCCAGGGTCACCCGGTGCAGGTCCAGTCGGACAATGCTACCACCGTGGCCTACATAAACAGGCAAGGAGGAACTCGCAGTCGGGCGGCTCTCGTAGAGGTCTCTCGGATCCTGGTTTGGGCGGAGCGCAATCTTCCGGCCATATCAGCGGTCTTCATCCCGGGAGTGCTAAATTGGGAGGCGGACTTTCTAAGTCGCCAGGACGTTCATCCAGGGGAATGGTCCCTGCACCCGGACGTTTTTCAACTACTGGTGGACAGGTGGGGTCTTCCAGAAATCGACCTCATGGCGTCCCGGCACAACAACAAGTTGCCGGTGTACGGGTCTCGCACAAGAGACGAAGGGGCGTCTCTGGTGGATGCTCTGTCCGTCCGGTGGACGTTCAGGTTCGCATACCTGTTCCCTCCGGTCTCCCTTCTTCCACGGGTAATCCGGAAATTCAAACAGGAAGGAGGGACGCTCCTGTTCATAGCTCCCGCGTGGCCCAGACGGCACTGGTTCTCAGACCTTCAGGGTCTGTCCGTGGACAGTCCTCTGCGGTTGCCGCTACGACCGGACCTTCTGTCTCAGGGTCCTTGTCTTCACCCAGACCTGACTCAGCTGTCTTTGACGGCGTGGCTGTTGAGACGGCCATGCTGAGGTCCCGGGGATTTTCCAGCTCTGTGGTGCGTACCATGTTACGAGCTCGGAAACCGTCTTCCGCGAGGATATACCATCGCGTGTGGCATACGTTCTTCCAGTGGTGTCGACCGAGAGGTTTTGCACCGCGGGAGTTTCGTCTGTCTCGGATTCTCGCCTTCCTGCAAGCGGGACTAGATCATGGGCTTCGCCTTGCTTCTTTGAAGGTACAGGTTTCGGCCCTATCTGTCTGGTTTCACCGTAGGATTGCTACAATCCGGGATGTGCGCACCTTTATGCAAGGTGTTCTCCGTATTCAGCCGCCCTTTGTTCCACCTGTGGCGCCTTGGGATTTGGCTGTGGTCCTGAGGGCTCTCCAAGGACCGCCGTTTGAACCACTGGGCTTAGTGGATATTAAATGGCTAACAGCTAAGACTGTTTTCCTTCTGGCCATTGCTTCGGCCAGACGTGTTTCTGAGTTAGGGGCTCTTTCTTGTAGACCCCCTTTCTTGGTTTTTTATGGGAACAGGGCAGTGCTCCGCACTCGGCCCGAGTTTCTTCCCAAAGTTGTTTCCCAGTTTCATGTTAACGAGGAAATAGTTGTTCCGGCCTTTAGCTCACCGGGTCTTTCC
Source organism: Taudactylus pleione (assembly GCA_031769625.1). Taxonomy (NCBI): domain Eukaryota; kingdom Metazoa; phylum Chordata; class Amphibia; order Anura; family Myobatrachidae; genus Taudactylus; species Taudactylus pleione. Next base: position 86,748 of record JAUIMM010000013.1, on the reverse strand, counting down.
GTGGGTGAGGCCTCTTTGGATGTTGTGCGGGCCTTAAGGACTTATGTTGACCGCACTTCTTCGTTTAGGAAGTCGGACGCTTTGTTTGTCCTCTATGGCTTCCGTAAAAAAGGGTTGGCCTGCTTCAAAGCAAACTTTGGCAGCCTGGATCCGTATGGCTATTTCTGAAGCTTATCTTCATGAAGGCCTACCGGTCCCTCCTTCTCTGAAGGCTCATTCCACTAGGTCTGTGGGTCCTTCGTGGGCAGCTCGACGTGGTGCCTCGGCAGTTCAGATCTGCAAGGCTGCTACGTGGTCTTCTGTCCATACCTTCGTGAGGTATTACAGGTTTGACACCTTCGCCTCTCAGGATGCTTCCTTCGGGCGGCGGATTCTCCTTTCTGCACAGGAGCGTCCCCACCCTTAAAGGATACTGCTTTGGGACATCCCCAAGGTATCCTGTGGATACCCTATGGACCCTGAAGTAGAAAATATGAGATATGGTAAGAACTTACCCTTGTTATCTCTATTTCTACGAAGTCCATAGGGTTCCACAGGACTCCCGCCCTGTCGCACCTGTGCTGCAGATGGGCTTTGCTCTGGTCACCGGTTTTCCGTCTCCCTCTGGTGAGAATGTGATTCTTGTATGTGTCCAGATCTTTGTTCTCTCTCTTCCTTCTCCTCCTCCGGCCTATGGCTTGGTAACTAACTGAGGTGCCTTGGCCCGGGGGCGGGGTATAGGAGGGGGACCTAGTGCATCCTGGGAGGCTGAAAGCTTAACTCTTTGGTGCCCTGCGACTGACGTCACACCTATACCCCAAGGTATCCTGTGGAACCCTATGGACTTCGTAGAAATAGAGATAACAAGGGTAAGTTCTTACCATATCTCATATTTTTGTCACAGATGATACACCTAACCTTCCTTCCCTGACCAATGCTCTATAGATAAATAGCTAGATCGATGGAATACGTTCAGTATTCTGGCTCAGGGCATGCTGGCGCATAGAATACAGACCCGGAATCCTGACACCTGTCCGAATCCTGGCGCCGGCATCCCAAAGGTTAGTAGCGGGGTTAGGGGGAGGGTTAGAGTTAGCCACTAGGGGGAGGCTTAGGGTTAGGCACTAAGAGGGAGGGTTAGGTTTAGGCATCGGGGAGTATTGTCAGGGGTAGGGAGAGGGCGGTGGTTAGGATACCTACCGATAGAGATCGGTTACCTAACCCTGTCACGTTGCCGGCGTCAATTTTGACAGCCGGGATCCCAAGCTCCAGCATCCCGTACCAAACCCAGATAGATAGCTAAATATATACTGTACATATATGCTGCACAGAGATGGGGCTTGTACATAGCAGGACAGTCTTTTTGTAAACCGAAAATACCGCCTGCGGGGACTTTGTTTTAACGCAATCACTATTCCCGAAAAGATTATTGCCAAATAACAGGGAAGAATGTAGAGAACAAGGAAAAAAATCATGTCTGTGTTGTCCGAAAATATTCGGGCCAATATCAACATTGTTTCTGAATAGACCCCTAACTTTCTGTTAGAATTTTGGGTATACACAATATATAAAAAGATGATAATTGAGTCCCGGTATTTGGGCTGATTGTGAGTGGGACTCTGGCGTGTCCATGTCTGTCTTTTAGTGGTATTGGGTCTGCAGCTTTATGCCAATACCGTTACAAGCGTTTCCTGGTGCGCAATAGGCGTGAGAATGTGGTGCGAGGACTGAGACACTCACTTTGAGCATCTGTAGAACCTAAAAATACTTCTTCCCCTTGGATGCATTATGACCGTGTTAACTATATCCTGAACCTACCCCCTCCTCAGGAGAGCTATAATGGGCTAATAAGCCACCCAGTGGTGTCATGTCAATCAGACTGACACTGTTTATCCTAATGGGATTATGGTGGGATGGCTCCCATGGTAACATAATGCCAGGCATCGGAGCTGGTAGGTGAATACAACATTCTCATTTTAAATCTGTTGTGTATTTTTTATTTTTACCCTTTGATGAAATCTCAGCTTAGTCCGACCGTTTATAAATCTCCCAATGTTTAGATGTAATTAGAGATTCTGACCAGAACCAATAACTTTAAAGCATTTTTGTCTGTACACGCTGTAATCTTCTAAGACTCTAAAGTAGATTGAAATGTATCCACTCTTAATGAGTCATTGTGCTTCGCACGTCAGTGTAATGGTTGTCTATCCTCACCGATGGAGATAGAACCGTACAGATACTGCAGTGTGTATGTGCGTGTGCATTGACCCAAGTAAGTATACATGTGAGATTGTAACGTTGGTGGTATTCCCTCAGTAAGCTGATCGATCTGTCTGTGCTTTTCTAGTTGTAGCTACAGTACAGGGACTATGGGGCATGAAATGACCAAAGCTCATGTAGAGCTGAACTGAAATCCGTTTGCAGAGCGCGTCTTGCTTGTTTTCGCTCTGCGCATGCTCTATAAAAACCACAGTCATTTGCAACTGAAGGGGGCGTTGACTGGATTATATCGGGGCGTTCTTATGTAGGGTGCAGTGAGGCTGTGTTGATGGATTTGCGGACTATGCAGAGTTGAGCGCACATGTAATTACGCCGACAGTTTTTCCAACAGATATTTTGCACCAAGGATGGGAATGATGCGAGTGCACACCCATGATGGCGGAAAAACCGAGCGTGCACTCGTATAGGGGCGGTCCAGCAGCAGAGATTCATACAACTGGGCATATATACACATTTAGACCCACACACGCATTGCCAAAGCAATTGTAACCAAGCTGCGTTCAGCCACTAGATAGGGCTGCAAGGGGGAGCAAGTTTCGATGCCATTGTTGGTGTTTAAACGCCAATGCAACGGCAACTCGCCCCCACGCGGGGGGGGGACAAATTGATTGGATTGACTCTTAGAGTCTGGGTCTTATTGTATAAGGCTGTAGTATATGTTACAACTATATAACTAAAGAGTGAGTTTAGTAATGGAGAGTCTCTGAAGAGTTGGAGATACACCGGAATGCAGCCTATTCATTCACTAGGCATTAGCGACATCACTGGGGCATCTCTAATGCAGCCTATCCATTCACTAGGAATTAGTGACGTCACTGGGGCATCTCTAATGCAGTCTATTCATTCACTAGGAATTAGTGACGTCACTGGGGCATCTCTAATGCAGTCTATTCATTCACTAGGAATTAGTGACGTCACTGGGGCATCTCTAATGCAGCCTATCCATTCACTAGGCATTAGCGACATCACTGGGGCATCTCTAATGCAGCCTATCCATTCACTAGGAGTTAGCGACATCACTGGGGCATCTCTAATGCAGCCTATTCATTCACTAGGCATTAGCGACATCACTGGGGCATCTCTATTGCAGCCTAGCCATTCACTAGGCATTAGTGATGTCACTGGGGCATCTCTAATGCAGCCTATCCATTCACTAGGAATTAGTGACGTCACTGGGGCATCTCTAATGCAGCCTATCCATTCACTAGGAATTAGTGACATCACTGGGGCATCTCTAATGCAGTCTATTCATTCACTAGGAATAGTGACGTCACTGGGGCATCTCTAATGCAGCCTATCCATTCACTAGGAATTAGTGACGTCACTGGGGCATGTCTAATACAGCCTATCCATTCACTAGGAATAGTGACATCACTGGGGCATCTCTAATGCAGCCTATCCATTCACTAGGAATTAGCGACATCACTGGGGAATTTGTATTGCAGCCTATTCATTCACTAGGCATTAGCGACGTCACTGGGGCATCTCTAATGCAGCCTATCCATTCACTAGGAATTAGTGATGTCACTGGGGCATCTCTAATGCAGCCTGTCCATTCACTAGGAATTAGTGACGTCACTGGGGCATCTCTAATGCAGCCTATCCATTCACTAGGAATTAGTGATGTCATTGGGGCATGACAAAGGCAGCCTATCCATTCACTAGGAATTAGTGACATCACTGGGGTATCTCTAATGCAGCCTATTCATTCACTAGGAATTAGTGACATCACTGGGACATCTCTAATGCAACCTATCCATTCACTAGGAATTAGTGATGTCATTGGGGCTTGACAAAGGCAGCCTATCCATTCTCTAGGAATTAGTGACATCACTGGGGCATCTCTAATGCAGCCTATTCATTCACTAGGAATTAGTGACATCACTGGGGCATCTCTAATGCAGCCTGTCCATTCACTAGGAATTAGTGACGTCACTGGGGCATCTCTAATGCAACCTATTCATTCACTAGGAATTAGTGACGTCACTGGGGCATGTCTAATACAGCCTATTCATTCACTAGGAATTAGTGACATCACTGGGGCATCTCTAATGCAGCCTATTCTTTCACTAGGCATTAGCGACATCACTGGGGCATCTCTAATGCAGCCTATCCATTCACTTGGAATTAGTGACATCACTGGGGCATCTCTAATGCAGCCTATCCATTCACTAGGAATTAGTGATGTCACTGGGGCATGTCTAATACAGCCTATTCATTCACTAGGAATTAGTGACATCACTGGGGCATCTCTAATGCAGCCTATTCATTCACTAGGCATTAGCGACATCACTGGGGCATCTCTAATGCAGCCTATCCATTCACTTGGAATTAGTGACATCACTGGGGCATCTCTAATGCAGCCTATTCATTCACTAGGAATTAGTGACGTCACTGGGGCATCTCTATTGCAGCCTATTCATTCATTAGGAATTAGTGACATCACTGGGGTATCTATATTACAGCCTATTCATTCACTTGGAATTAGTGACATCACTGGGGCATCTCTAATGCAGCCTATCCATTCACTTGGAATTAGTGACATCACTGGGGCATCTCTATTGCAGCCTATTCATTCATTAGGAATTAGTGACATCACTGGGGTATCTATATTACAGCCTATCCATTCACTAGGAATTAGTGACATCACTGGGGTATCTATATTACAGCCTATTCATTCACTAGGCATTAGCGACATCACTGGGGCATCTCTAATGCAGCCTATTCATTCACTAGGAATTAGTGACATCACTGGGGCATCTCTAATGCAGCCTATCCATTCACTTGGAATTAGTGACATCACTGGGGCATCTCTAATGCAGCCTATTCATTCACTAGGCATTAGCGACATCACTGGGGCATCTCTATTGCAGCCTATTCATTCATTAGGAATTAGTGACATCACTGGGGTATCTATATTACAGCCTATTCATTCACTTGGAATTAGTGACATCACTGGGGCATCTCTATTGCAGCCTATCCATTCACTTGGAATTAGTGACATCACTGGGGCATGACAAATGCAGCCAGCCATTCACTCGGCATTAGTGACATCATTCATACATGACTAATGCAGCCTATCCATTCACTCGGCATGAGTGACATCACTGGAGTACTTCATGCTGCATCAGAGTCACAAGTAGTGAATTAATGGAATTCTTCTCACAAAATGCCTTTTCATTCCTCTAGGTCAGTCAAGGTACACTAACAGTCCAGGTTTTAAAGATATTCATGCTTGACCACAGATGTCGGCACTGTTCACACCAGAACCAGGTCTGTAGTGACCCGGTTCTTCCGGCTTAGATAATCAGCACTTCCTCCTATCACCCCCTCTCTCTCACCTCACTCCGCAGCGGTCAAGAGGCAGGGAGGGCAGGTGGGGGAAGGATCTGCACTGCTCCGTGCTGGTCGGACCAGCCCTGGTTGCAGTGGACGCTTGGAGATGATGTAATCTCCAAGCGCCACTGATGCCAGCCAATCGGGCAGCATGCGTCATCGTGACCCGGATCGCGATGTTTACACTGCAGGGTGACACGGGAATAACTCATGCACAACCCTGCAAGCTGCTCGATTTGGATCCCCGGATCCCTGGACCCGGGTGGATCCGTTTACGCTGACAAAAATACCGGGTTGATGCACGTTCACGTGCATCAATTTGGGATTTTTATTTCGGTGTAAAAGGGGTATTAGTGTGCCATGAGAACTGAGGTGGGAAAACACTGCTCTAGACTGACCTAAAGAAATGTTTGTGGTCTCTACAGATATTCTCTGTACTTCTCTAGAGCGTGTCATAGCCGACCACCTATTTCTCTAGAGCATGTCATAGCCGTCCACCTATTTCTCTAGAGCATGTCATAGCCGACCACCTATTTCTCTAGAGCATGTCATAGCCGACCACCTATTTCTCTAGAGCATGTCATAGCCGACCACCTATTTCTCTAGAGCATGTCATAGCCGACCACTTATATCTCTAGAGCGTGTCATAGCCGACCACTTATATCTCTAGAGCATGCCATAGCCGACCACCTATATCTCTAGAGCGTGTCATAGCCGACCGCTTATATCTCTAGAGCGTGTCATAGCCGACCACTTATATCTCTAGAGCGTGTCATAGCCGACCACTTATATCTCTAGAGCGTGTCATAGCCGACCACCTATATCTCTAGAGCGTGTCATAGCCGACCACCTATTTCTCTAGAGCATGTCATAGCCGACCACTTATATCTCTAGAGCGTGTCATAGCCGACCACTTATATCTCTAGAGCATGCCATAGCCGACCACCTATATCTCTAGAATGTGTCATAGCCGACCGCTTATATCTCTAGAGCGTGTCATAGCCGACCACTTATATCTCTAGAGCGTGTCATAGCCGACCACTTATATCTCTAGAGCGTGTCATAACCGACCACCTATATCTCTAGAGCGTGTCATAGCCGACCACTTATATCTCTAGAGCGTGTCATAGCCGACCACCTATATCTCTAGAGCGTGTCATGGCCGACCACTTATATCTCTAGAGTGTGTCATAGCTGACCACCTATATCTTTAGAGCGTGTCATAGCCGACAACTTATATCTCTAGAGCGTGTCATAGCCGACTACTTATAGGTGGTCGGCTATGACACGCTCTAGAGATATAAGTGGTCGGCTATGACACGCTCTAGAGATATATCTCTAGAGCGTGTCATAGCCGACCACCTATATCTCTAGAGCGTGTCATAGCCCAGAGCGTGTCATAGCCCAGAACGTGTCATAGCCGACCACCTATATCTCGAGAGAGCTGTAAATTGAGAAAATAAATGTAGACTCAGTTTGCCCTGTGTATTTTTTCTCACTGTTTATTAATTACAGGTTACACTTACTGGCTGCAGGGCTTTTACATCAGTGAAGGACTTTAGTCATTTTTGGGATGAATGCAAATCAAGTCTTGAGACTAAATCATTAATAAGTAAAATGGCGAGACTGAATGGATCAATCAGTTAATGATCTATGGCCCTCATTCAGAGCCGCTCGTTAGCGGCAGTACGCTCGTTCCGAGCGATGTTTGCACATCTGCGCATGCGTACGCTTTTTAGTACGCATGCGCGAACCAGTCAGTGCGGCCGAAAATCGTTTGTACGCTATATAGCGAGTGCCTGCTATTTTGAGTGACAGAATGAGGCGTATGTGGGTGGTAACAGGGGAAGGTGCTTGAAAATGGGGAGTGGAGATCCGAACGCAGGCGTGCTTAAAGGTCAAAACGGGCGTTTTATGGGTGTGTATATTTAAAACAGCAGCGTCATTGATCACGTCACTGGGTTATTTTAGAGCCAGAACTGCTCGCAAATTTGTGGTAGCAAACACCAACCACAAGAATAGCGAGCAGTTCATACGCTGGTCGATGTACTCGATTAATCTAATAAATAGCGGACATGACGTAGGATGCGAGCGGCCAGGGGGCGTTTTTAACAAATAAACGAGCGTATGTTTTGCTCGCTCGTTCAGACTTAGAGGTGTGAACAGACTGCAATGTGCGTACGGATCATTTGAATAGCCACCCCTTGTTTTTAAACGAACGACCGCAAATAGCGAACGGCTCTGAATGAGGGCCCATGTTTTTTAGTTGACCATTGGAGTGTGGGACTTAATAAGTGACCACATGCTAGATATTTAGTGCACTCGCATTTTGCTGAGATTTGGGAATCTGATGTAGAGGTCACAGGGATCACCTGTACTCTCCTTGTGTATGTCGCTGAGATTTGGGAATCTGATGTACAGGTCACAGGGATCACCTGTACTCTCCTTGTGTATGTCACTGAGATTTGGGAATCTGATGTAGAGGTCACAGGGATCACCTGTACTCTCCTTGTGTATGTCGCTGAGATTTGGGAATCTGATGTAGAGGTCACAGGGATCACCTGTACTCTCCTTATTATGTCACTGAGATTTGGGAATCTGATGTAGAGGTCACAGGGATCACCTGTACTCTCCTTGTGTATGTCGCTGAGATTTGGGAATCTGATGTAGAGGTCACAGGGATCACCTGTACTCTCCCTGTGTATGTCGCTGAGATTTGGGAATCTGATGTAGAGGTCAGAGGGATCACCTGTACTCTCCCTGTGTATATCGCTGAGATTTGGGAATCTGATGTAGCGGTCACAGGGATCACCTGTACTCTCCTTGTGTATGTCGCTGAGATTTGGGAATCTGATGTAGAGGTTACAGGGATCACCTGTACTCTCCTTGTGTATGTCGCTGAGATTTGGGAATCTGATGTAGAGGTCACAGGGATCATCTGTACTCTCCCTGTGTATGTCGCTGAGATTTGGGAATCTGATGTAGAGGTCACAGGGATCACCTGTACTCTCCCTGTGTATGTCGCTGAGATTTGGGAATCTGATGTAGCGGTCACAGGGATCACCTGTACTCTCCTTGTGTATGTCGCTGAGATTTGGGAATCTGATGTAGCGGTCACAGGGATCACCTGTACTCTCCCTGTGTATGTCGCTGAGATTTGGGAATCTGATGTAGCGGTCACAGGGATCACCTGTACTCTCCCTGTGTATGTCGCTGAGATTTGGGAATCTGATGTAGAGATCACAGGGATCACCTGTACTCTCCCTGTGTATGTCGCTGAGATTTGGGAATCTGATGTAGCGGTCACAGGGATCACCTGTACTCTCCCTGTGTATGTCGCTGAGATTTGGGAATCTGATGTAGCGGTCACAGGGATCACCTGTACTCTCCTTGTGTATGTCGCTGAGATTTGGGAATCTGATGTAGAGGTCACAGGGATCACCTGTACTCTCCTTGTGTATGTCGCTGAGATTTGGGAATCTGATGTAGAGGTCACAGGGATCACCTGTACTCTCCTTATTATGTCACTGAGATTTGGGAATCTGATGTAGAGGTCACAGGGATCACCTGTACTCTCCTTGTGTATGTCGCTGAGATTTGGGAATCTGATGTAGAGGTCACAGGGATCACCTGTACTCTCCTTGTGTATGTCGCTGAGATTTGGGAATCTGATGTAGAGGTCACAGGGATCACCTGTACTCTCCTTGTGTATGTCTCTGAGATTTGGGAATCTGATGTAGAGGTCACAGGGATCACCTGTACTCTCCTTATTATGTCACTGAGATTTGGGAATCTGATGTAGAGGTCACAGGGATCACCTGTACTCTCCTTGTGTATGTCGCTGAGATTTGGGAATCTGATGTAGAGGTCACAGGGATCACCTGTACTCTCCCTGTGTATGTCGCTGAGATTTGGGAATCTGATGTAGAGGTCAGAGGGATCACCTGTACTCTCCCTGTGTATATCGCTGAGATTTGGGAATCTGATGTAGAGGTCACAGGGATCACCTGTACTCTCCCTGTGTATGTCGCTGAGATTTGGGAATCTGATGTAGAGGTCACAGGGATCACCTGTACTCTCCCTGTGTATGTCGCTGAGATTTGGGAATCTGATGTAGCGGTCACAGGGATCACCTGTACTCTCCTTGTGTATGTCGCTGAGATTTGGGAATCTGATGTAGCGGTCACAGGGATCACCTGTACTCTCCCTGTGTATGTCGCTGAGATTTGGGAATCTGATGTAGCGGTCACAGGGATCACCTGTACTCTCCCTGTGTATGTCGCTGAGATTTGGGAATCTGATGTAGAGATCACAGGGATCACCTGTACTCTCCCTGTGTATGTCGCTGAGATTTGGGAATCTGATGTAGCAGTCACAGGGATCACCTGTACTCTCCCTGTGTATGTCGCTGAGATTTGGGAATCTGATGTAGCGGTCACAGGGATCACCTGTACTCTCCTTGTGTATGTCGCTGAGATTTGGGAATCTGATGTAGAGGTCACAGGGATCACCTGTACTCTCCCTGTGTATGTTGTTTAATGCACTCTTAGGGCTCATTGCTTGCACATGCATGCAGCCATTGTATGAGCAGATTGAGAGTATAGCCTATGTGTTATCAGTTGTTCTCCTATCTGACAGGCCACGGCACAGGATTCCTGATGTCTCATTTCCGTATGCTGTATCCGCTCCGGTCATCCGCCCCGTCCTGGAAATATGGGAATATTTCAGAGTAAAGCCAAGCGTAACAGCTCTAAATACAGGTATAATTTTATGGTGACCAGCTAACGTTCAGAACTATAGGATAGAACATAATATGTAGTGTAATATTACTCTCTGCTATTACTGTTGTTTGGCGATGTAGACGGTTTTTGCCAGCTATAAGTTGTCTGTCTTTGGTGTTGTGCCTGTGTTCACTAATCTGCAGAGCTGACAATCATGTTGAGGAGTGCCGCCCGGCCCAGTCTAGGCCACAGCAAAGCCGGGCTCACAACGAAGCAGTTACATACATCACAGCCCTGAAATCCGACCTGTGCGTCTCTGGAGGGAAAGACAAGGTAAGTGCTAATTGTGCAGTCACTGGATCCATTACCTGCTCTCTGATACAGTCCACCTTGTAATTAAAGCTCAGGAGCTGCGATTGTTGTCTGATTACAAGACCATGGAAACCGAACAAGCATCGGAGAGACACTTTACACTGGAGACTGACACAGAACTGTGCATGCTTTATATAAGTGGTTACAGGACGGTATTCCCCTGTCATTTATTATATTACAAACAAAAAGTATGGTGGTCGCTCACATCAGCTTAATGATATTGCACAGGTGTAGTGTTTGCTCTAGCTCCGGCGCCGGAGCTAGAGAGGGCAACCTTGTGCACGCGCCCGAAAAGGGGGCGTGGCCATGAAAAGGGGGCGTGTCTATAAGACGCGTCCCCTTTTCGTCATACTTGGGGGCATGCCCGGCGCTTACAGACATGCCGGGCAGCCCCCAAGCGCTGCAGAAAGGGAGAATAGACGCCGGGCGCATGCGCCCGGAGTCTATTCTCCGGCGGCCTGCGGGTGAGAACGGCACCCGCAGGCTGTGAGGGCAGGGCGCTTTTTGCCCTCCTCCTGGAGGGCAGGGTGCTTTTTGCCATCCAGAAGGAGGGCAGGGCGCCGCGCCCCGCTAAAACAGCCTAGCTGGAACGCTACAGGTGCATGTAAAGGACGGGGTTTACACTGAACTACAGAAAAAAAGGGATATTCCCTCCAGCACACTACAGCAATATCAGCAAAAATACTTGAATCCTACATAATAATAGAAATTCAGAGGTATTAGTTACATACATTTGCAAATATATGAATAAGCGCCGGGCCAACGTCAAGGCTCCTCTATACCGGCGTCCATAACATTATGGGGTTCACGTCCGAGGCGTAGGGAACCCCAAAAGAATCCAGCCTAGGACCATCCCCAGGACATCACACGAAAAAAGGTGATAGAGAATTGTAAAGTATAGATGTGTAAATTTAAATCAATAAGTGTTAATATAATGAGAGAGAGTTAAAATTACATAAATAATAGACAAGCAAATATAAACATTTATTGTATTAGACAGACAGGCATGGATTATGCTTAATTTAGCCACATGTTTTACTTTAAGGAGGATACAGTGATCCTAATCTGTATCATTGTAATGATTTCTGGATATTGGATGTCAGTACTGAAACTTGTCATTCCTCCTCTGCCGTAGTCACTAATGAGAATAATAATTTGGCACGTTACTCTGTAATGACCTAAAGCGATGTAGAGAATATAGTGAACAGCTTTGGGGTCTTCATTTGTATCTATTTGCACTGAAAATAGTTGTTCCCGATGTCCAGTCATAATAATTTCAGCATGGTCAAAATGTTGACATCCACAAACGGCGACATGGACAAAATGACGACATGTTCATTGTGTAGACGTTTTACATGTCAACAGTCAGAATGTCGACGCTACATTGTAGTGCTCTGGTTAAGGGTTAGGCTTATAGATGCAAAAAAATTATATGCCGACATTCATGTTCAGAACATGTCCGCATTTTTTCTCTATCATCCAATAGGGGGATACTGGAGCATGGGGTATAGATTCTCTTAAAATATTGTGCAAGATGTGTAACTCCTTCCACTCTGTAACTCCTCCCCTCTATCACTTTCCCCTCTATAACTCCTCCCCTCTATCACTTTCCCCTCTATAACTCCTCCCCTCTATCACTCTTTCCCCTCTATAACTCCTCCCCGCTATCACTCTTTCCCCTCTATAACTCCTCCCCTCTATCACTCTTTCCCCTCTATAACTACTCCCCTCTATCACTCTTTTCCCTCTATAACTCCTACCCTCTATAACTCCTTCCCACAGGGAAATTCTGTTTTTTTCAGAGTGCCTCATGGAGTCAGGTTTCTTTTTTTTGTGTTGTTGCCACCGGCAGCGTGTTTTCTTTTCTTTTATTTTTGTGCATTTTTATTTGTGATTTGAATATTTTTATGGCTTCATTTCTATGGCCTAGGCAGCTATAGGTTGCCAGGAGCAAACTGAAGACAGAGGCAGATTAAGAGAGGAGGGGGCCGGTGTGCAGTCTCCGTGCAGGCCCCCCCTCTTGCCGGCCCATTCGCCAAGTAGACTGTGGCATGCTCAAATCTCCGGGGAACTTGGCGCTCTCATCTATTTCCTGGTGGTTGCTCTACTGCATGTGCGCAAGTCCTCGGGAAAATGGCGCTTGCACCATGTTCCTGGAGACTTCAGTGGCACCAATGGACGGGTAAGTATCGTCTATGGGTGCAGGGTGTGAAGTCTGGTCCCTCTTGCACTGCACACCCTGCAGCCATTATAGATACGCCTGTGGCTGAAGAGGTACCGTTTGATAGCTCCTCTTACCACCACCACCTGCTTCTAGCAGTGGATCAGGGTGTGTGGGGTAAGTGACTGTGCTCTGAGTGTGCAGACGGACCACGTGCTGGAGAAGTGCGAGTTGATTGTCTCCCTTCTCATCGCCAGGAGAGGAGAGTGTAGCAAGCTGTGGTCAGCTCTCAGACCAGAACCTGCACTAGTGAAGTTACAGTAGTGTCTCTTGCCCAGTAGCCCATCAAATGGGGACAGAAACCAGAGCACAGCCCCTGCAATGCACAGTTGGCACGAGGGTTATTTTGATGACAGCCTGTATCAAAGCAAGTAGTTTCTAGGTGAATTACTTCTGCTGTTTGACAGACTTACATTAGGATCTGAGGCTCTATTCCTGATGATACTGTATCAGAATTGTATACTTACGTTAATTCCTTTCCTCTGATACAATTAGGGCGTACTGCGAGCGTTCTCTTTACAGTTTCAGAGTTCTGAATTGTAATGTTTAAAGTAACTGAAGTTCCCTTTGGGAAGGGGGTATAGAGGGAGAGGAGATAAACATCTCGCAGAATATTTAAAGCGCCGAACTCCAGATCTGAACCTCTATATGCCAGGGCCCAGTGTTCTCCTTTGTAATCAGAGAACAGGATTTAATGGAATTCTTAAAATACTGTTTTGAATTTTTTGCTTTAAAGTTGTGTCCAATAATCAGTGTTCTAAAACAAAAGTGTCAGGTTCATTGTTATCTCTTCTATGGATTTAGAATTGCTTTATGTGCATGGTGTCTCTAAAATAGCGTAGGTGATCTCACCCAAGATGTCTTCCGTAGAGTGCCTGGGCTATAGACCGTACTAATGTTTACAAATTGCAAAAGATGTGATATCACAATGTACACACTTGTCGTCTTGGCACGTTTAAGGTGCCTGCTCAACTCATAGTTTTTTAAACTCACTCTCAGTGTTGTCTGTTTATAGTACATTGATCCTGGTGCACCTGAAATAAGCGCTTTTCTGTAGAAATGCTCAATCTATCTCATCAAAAGTATAAGTGGAGACATGACATCCGGCACCAAGTTGGAAAAGGCTGTGCTCCCTCCCACGCTTTCTTTCCCCCTTATAATCTTGTCATACAAAGCGAAAACTGGTTCAGTGACATACACTAGACCACAGATTCTCAAACTCGGGGCCTGATTCAGAGCTGGTCGCTCTGACAGAGCGCACGCTCTGAATCAGGGACGGTCTTTTTTTTTTTTAAGAACGGCCTCCTGGCCGCTTGCATAGCTGTGGGTGACCACCCACAGCATAGAGAGCGGCCATGATGATGGTCGCGATGGTCAAGACCATCACGACCATCGGGCTTGCGACGAGACCCTTGTGGTAGGGTCTCGTTGCCGGAAGCCCCAGGGAGATTTCGGCTCTAACAGAGCCGGAATCTCTCCACTGACATCACTTGTGATTTCAGTGGGGCCGGCCCCAAACGGTAGGCGTTCTCATGGGAACGCCTCCGTTTGGGCAGCCACCCCACCCCCCCCCTGCCCGCCCACCAAAGGGGGCGTGCTGTCACTCAACATCGACAGCACGCCCCCTTTGGTGCGAGACCCGGAGCGACGGATTGCCCGTCGCTATCTGGGTCTCGCGCATGCGCACGACGGAGCCTGCTCCGTCGTGCGCATGCGCTCTGGGCCACCATCGACCCGGTTGCGAGCGCTCCGCGCTTGCGACCCGGTCTGAATCAGGCCCTCGTCCTCAGGACCCAAAACAGTGCATGTTTTCCAGGTAGCCTCATAGAATAAAAAGTGAAATAATAAGCTCCACCTGTGGATCATTTAAAATGTGTTAGTGAGTAATGACTACACCTGTGCACCTGCTGGGTGACCTGGAAAACGTGATCTATGTGGGGTCCTGAGGACCAAGTTTGAGAACCACTGCACTAGACCAATCACCCCCCAATCTGCAAACTCCCACAATTGGATAATGCATATCTTTGCACCCATGCAGACCGCCATTTTGATCCCCTAAATCCATACATTTACTCATAGAACCAGCTGCATTTGCGCAAAAGTAGGCATGTGACATCACAAAAGAACATTTGCTCTGCAAATTTGGGCCTCCAGAAATGACACCTAATGAGACAGGTGTATAACAGCTGCAAATTATCACCTGTTCTAGCAGGGAGACCAAACCAATGTAAACAATAGTTTGTCTGCATATAGACCTATATGTCCTCCTTAGATCTATGTATAAACACAAATGCACATAACGCCCTCTGGTAGTGATAGTGTCATTTTAATGTGTCTCTCAGGCTGTTGTTGTATCTAACTGGAGAACTGGCACCGCCCTGAAGAGATTTGTGGGGCACGATCGGGAGGTTTCCAAGGTAACTTATATCTGAATATATTATTGGGAGTTAGACAGGGGGGGGTATGAAGATGTGTTTATCGAGAACGGGAAATAAATGGATTGAATTGGTGAGAATATAGAAGTGCTAGAGTGTGTAAGTCTTGAAATGTGATAATTAATAGATATTTGTATTGTTTCTTTATCTACAGATCAGCTGCGTGTTCGGGTCCAATCGCTTCTTCAGTGCCTCTCGGGATAAGACGGTTCTCATGTGGGACCTGCACTGTAAGGCTGGCAGTGCTCAGAAGTTCCTTGGACATCATTTAATAGTAACTGGATTAGCAGTAAGTCCCGGTGAGTCCTGACCCTGACTTTAGGCTTGTTCTTTATTCTATAACTAAGGGACCTGGCATAGCAGAGGGAGTCGTTGGAGGCGCGTGTCCTGGCTCCCTCTGCGCATGCATGCTGGCGATGGGACAGACCTGAGCAGATTATTATATAGATTCTCTAAGCCGTCTGTCTAGGACGTGCTCAGTGGCGCCCACTCATGGCTCCAGCTGTCACTACTGCAGAATGTTCATTGAGCGACCACAGCGGCTGGAGACCGACCCCCCTTTTTTTGTGGCTCATGGCAAATGACCAGAGCCACATCAAAGAGACAGCAGTGGAGAGAGAGAGAGAGTTAGAGAGAAGAGAGATGTGAGGGGGAGAGAGGAACAGAGAAAGGGGGAGAGACAGTGAGGGGTGTCAGGAGAGAGATAGTATAAGTGAGGGGAGAAAGAGAAGAGACGGGAAGGGGGTGAAGAACAGAGATGGAAAAAAAAAAATACAGCTAGCGAGACAGCAAATGACTGGTCCGTAGTACAAGTATATAAATGTTGCTGGTCCGTAGTACAAGTATGTGTATGTTGCTGGTCCGTAGTACAAGTATGTGTATGTTGCTGGTCCGTAGTACAAGTATGTGTATGTTGCTGGTCCGTAGTACAAGTATGTGTATGTTGCTGGTCCGTAGTACAAGTATGTGTATGTTGCTAGTCCGTAGTACAAGTATATGTATGTTGCTGGTCCGTAGTACAAGTACATGAATGTTTCTGGTCTGTAGTACAAGTATATGAATGTTTCTGGTCCGTAGTACAAGTATATGTATGTTTCTGGTCCGTAGTACAGTATATGTGTGTTTCTGGTCCGTAGTACTAGTATATGTATGTTTCTGGTCCGTAGTACTAGTATATGTATGTTTCTGGTCTGTAGTACTAGTATATGTG
Source organism: Taudactylus pleione (assembly GCA_031769625.1). Classification (NCBI taxonomy): domain Eukaryota; kingdom Metazoa; phylum Chordata; class Amphibia; order Anura; family Myobatrachidae; genus Taudactylus; species Taudactylus pleione. The sequence goes on along the minus strand of JAUIMM010000013.1, from coordinate 70,194 downwards.
TGTTTCTGGTCTGTAGTACAAGTATATGTATGTTTCTGGTCCGTAGTACAAGTATATGTGTGTTTCTGGTCCGTAGTACTAGTATATGAGTGTTTCTGGTCCGTAGTACTAGTATATGTGTGTTTCTGGTCTGTAGTACTAGTATATGTATGTTTCTGGTCCGTAGTACTAGTATATGTATGTTTCTGGTCCGTAGTACTAGTATATGTATGTTTCTGGTCTGTAGTACTAGTATATGTATGTTTCTGGTCTGTAGTACTAGTATATGTGTGTTTCTGGTCTGTAGTACAAGTATATGTATGTTTCTGGTCCGTAGTACAAGTATATGTATGTTTCTGGTCCGTAGTACTAGTATATGTATGTTTCTGGTCTGTAGTACTAGTATATGTATGTTTCTGGTCCGTAGTACAAGTATATGTATGTTTCTGGTCCGTAGTACAAGTATATGTATGTTTCTGGTCCGTAGTACTAGTATATGTATGTTTCTGGTCCGTAGTACTAGTATATGTATGTTTCTGGTCTGTAGTACTAGTATATGTATGTTTCTGGTCTGTAGTACTAGTATATGTATGTTTCTGGTCTGTAGTACTAGTATATGTATGTTTCTGGTCCGTAGTACAAGTATATGTATGTTTCTGGTCCGTAGTACTAGTATATGTATGTTTCTGGTCCGTAGTACAAGTATATGTATGTTTCTGGTCCGTAGTACTAGTATATGTGTGTTTCTGGTCTGTAGTACTAGTATATGTGTGTTTCTGGTCTGTAGTACTAGTATATGTGTGTTTCTGGTCTGTAGTACTAGTATATGTATGTTTCTGGTCTGTAGTACTAGTATATGTATGTTTCTGGTCTGTAGTACTAGTATATGTATGTTTCTGGTCTGTAGTACAAGTATATGTGTGTTTCTGGTCTGTAGTACTAGTATATGTGTGTTTCTGGTCTGTAGTACTAGTATATCTATGTTTCTGGTCTGTAGTACAAGTATATGTGTGTTTCTGGTCTGTAGTACAGTATATCTATGTTTCTGGTCCGTAGTACAAGTATATGTATGTTTCTGGTCCGTAGTACTAGTATATGTATGTTTCTGGTCCGTAGTACAAGTATATGTATGTTTCTGGTCCGTAGTACAAGTATATGTATGTTTCTGGTCCGTAGTACTAGTATATGTGTGTTTCTGGTCCGTAGTACAAGTATATGTGTGTTTCTGGTCTGTAGTACTAGTATATGTGTGTTTCTGGTCTGTAGTACTAGTATATGTGTGTTTCTGGTCTGTACTAGTATATGTGTGTTTCTGGTCCGTAGTACAAGTATATGTATGTTTCTGGTCCGTAGTACTAGTATATGTATGTTTCTGGTCCGTAGTACTAGTATATGTATGTTTCTGGTCCGTAGTACTAGTATATGTATGTTTCTGGTCCGTAGTACAAGTATATGTGTGTTTCTGGTCCGTAGTACTAGTATATGTATGTTTCTGGTCCGTAGTACTAGTATATGTATGTTTCTGGTCTGTAGTACTAGTATATGTGTGTTTCTGGTCTGTAGTACAAGTATATGTATGTTTCTGGTCCGTAGTACAAGTATATGTGTGTTTCTGGTCCGTAGTACTAGTATATGTATGTTTCTGGTCTGTAGTACTAGTATATGTATGTTTCTGGTCTGTAGTACTAGTATATGTATGTTTCTGGTCTGTAGTACTAGTATATGTGTGTTTCTGGTCTGTAGTACTAGTATATGTGTGTTTCTGGTCTGTAGTACTAGTATATGTGTGTTTCTGGTCTGTAGTACTAGTATATGTGTGTTTCTGGTCTGTAGTACTAGTATATGTGTGTTTCTGGTCTGTAGTACTAGTATATGTATGTTTCTGGTCTGTAGTACTAGTATATGTATGTTTCTGGTCTGTAGTACTAGTATATGTATGTTTCTGGTCTGTAGTACTAGTATATGTATGTTTCTGGTCCGTAGTACTAGTATATGTATGTTTCTGGTCTGTAGTACAAGTATATGTGTGTTTCTGGTCTGTAGTACAGTATATCTGTGTTTCTGGTCCGTAGTACAAGTATATGTATGTTTCTGGTCCGTAGTACTAGTATATGTATGTTTCTGGTCCGTAGTACAAGTATATGTATGTTTCTGGTCCGTAGTACAAGTATATGTATGTTTCTGGTCCGTAGTACAAGTATATGTATGTTTCTGGTCCGTAGTACTAGTATATGTGTGTTTCTGGTCCGTAGTACAAGTATATGTGTGTTTCTGGTCTGTAGTACTAGTATATGTGTGTTTCTGGTCCGTAGTACAAGTATATGTGTGTTTCTGGTCTGTAGTACTAGTATATGTGTGTTTCTGGTCTGTAGTACTAGTATATGTGTGTTTCTGGTCTGTAGTACTAGTATATGTATGTTTCTGGTCTGTAGTACTAGTATATGTATGTTTCTGGTCTGTAGTACAAGTATATGTGTGTTTCTGGTCCGTAGTACAAGTATATGTATGTTTCTGGTCTGTAGTACTAGTATATGTATGTTTCTGGTCTGTAGTACTAGTATATGTATGTTTCTGGTCCGTAGTACAAGTATATGTATGTTTCTGGTCTGTAGTACTAGTATATGTGTGTTTCTGGTCTGTAGTACTAGTATATGTGTGTTTCTGGTCTGTAGTACTAGTATATGTGTGTTTCTGGTCTGTAGTACTAGTATATGTGTGTTTCTGGTCTGTAGTACTAGTATATGTGTGTTTCTGGTCTGTAGTACTAGTATATGTATGTTTCTGGTCCGTAGTACTAGTATATGTGTGTTTCTGGTCCGTAGTACTAGTATATGTGTGTTTCTGGTCCGTAGTACTAGTATATGTGTGTTTCTGGTCCGTAGTACAAGTATATGTATGTTTCTGGTCCGTAGTACAAGTATATGTATGTTTCTGGTCCGTAGTACTAGTATATGTGTGTTTCTGGTCCGTAGTACAAGTATATGTGTGTTTCTGGTCTGTAGTACTAGTATATGTGTGTTTCTGGTCTGTAGTACTAGTATATGTATGTTTCTGGTCCGTAGTACTAGTATATGTGTGTTTCTGGTCTGTAGTACTAGTATATGTGTGTTTCTGGTCTGTAGTACTAGTATATGTGTGTTTCTGGTCTGTAGTACTAGTATATGTGTGTTTCTGGTCTGTAGTACTAGTATATGTGTGTTTCTGGTCTGTAGTACTAGTATATGTGTGTTTCTGGTCCGTAGTACAAGTATATGTATGTTTCTGGTCCGTAGTACAAGTGTTTCTGGTCCGTAGTACAAGTATATGTATGTTTCTGGTCTGTAGTACTAGTATGTGTGTGTTTCTGGTCCGTAGTACTAGTATATGTGTGTTTCTGGTCCGTAGTACAAGTATATGTATGTTTCTGGTCCGTAGTACAGTATATGTGTGTTTCTGGTCCGTAGTACAAGTATATGTATGTTTCTGGTCCGTAGTACAGTATATGTGTGTTTCTGGTCCGTAGTACTAGTATATGTGTGATTCTGGTCCGTAGTACTAGTATATGTGTGTTTCTGGTCCGTAGTGCTAGTATATGTATGTTTCTGGTCCGTAGTACTAGTATATGTATGTTTCTGGTCTGTAGTACAGTATATGTGTGTTTCTGGTCCGTAGTACTAGTATATGTGTGTTTCTGGTCCGTAGTACTAGTATATGTGTGTTTCTGGTCCGTAGTGCTAGTATATGTATGTTTCTGGTCCGTAGTACTAGTATATGTATGTTTCTGGTGAATTTATGTTGAATTCTGATGGCTATAGGCTGAGCTGACAGAGGCAGTAGTTATACTTTAGACTCGCATTGGGATGTATGATTGGACATGGCATGGATGTGTGAATTCTGAGCTTCCACCATGAGTCAGCTAGAGATGGAGATCTATTCCTCTGGGGTCTCTCCATGGCCCCCCGGTCAGCATTTAGAAACTTTTCTGCCCAATACAACCTTCTCCAGCTGCCAGAGTTTTCCAGGATCGTACAAGTCTGTGGGCTCTACGTATTAAGCCTGGCGGAGAGATAAAGTACCAACCAATCAGCTCCTAACTGTCATTTTTCAAACACAGCCTGTAACGTGACAGTTAGGAGCTGACTGGTTGGTACGTTATCGCCGTCCACTTTATCTCTCTGCAGTGCTTAGTACATAGATCCTTACGTTAGGACCTCCAAAGCACAAGAAACAAATCTTCAGTTAAAGTCTCCTATATGATTCCAAGACATTTGTCCACCAACTCTGACCTTGGGCTACGTTTACTGACGTGCATGGGCTTACAAAGCAGGAGTGTTGCTCACAGCAACCAATCAAATTCTAACTATCACTTTCTACTGGCGTCACTGCGCCAGCGGGGTTGTTGGAGCCGCAGCGTGGACGTCCAGATGGATAGTCTGATGCTGCCGCTCTGAAGAAGTAAAAATAAATAAATAAATCTTCTTTTTAAAAATAAAAATAAGCTTAGGGGCTGCTTATGCAGCCCCACTGCCCAGGGTGACCCGACTCCGGCCGGGCACCAACTAAAACTGAGGTGCCTGTGGCTCAGGGGCGGGGTATAGAGGAGGATGGACCCAAGTGCATCCTGGGAGCAGCAAAAGCTTTAACTGCGTGGTGCCCGTGGATCCAGATCCAGCTATACCGCAAGGTCAACCCTGTGGACCCCCTATGGACCCTGAAGTAGAAAGTCTGTATGTTGTGCTGGGCAATGGTCCATGACGGTGCCAGTGGTAGTGGTCTGGAGTGAAGTGTCACATGCAGGGGCGATCGTACTGATCCCCAAGTCCCCTCCCCCCTTTCCCTTGGATCCGCCACTGAGTGGAGGAGGTGTGGCGGGAGAATGAGTAGGTGAGAGAAGAGAGGGCAAAAGCTTTTTAGGTGAGGATGAAGAGTGTAAAATGAATTCTGAAGGGGAAAGGGAGCCTTAAAGACCAGTCTAGCTGCAGCGTTATGGGGTGATTGAAAAGAGACAGGCGAGAGGGAGAGTAGAGTGATGATGTAGAGCAGGGGTCTTCAACCTTGGCCCTCCAGCTGCTGTGGAACTACACATCCCAGCATGCACTGCCATAGTTTTAGCATGCTGTTATATCAAAAAGGTTGCAGTGCATGCTGGGATGTGTAGTTCCACAGCAGCTGGAGGGCCAAGGTTGAAGACCCCTGATGTAGAGTGATGAAGGTTGTAGTGGCCAAGGCGAGAGATAAGAGAGTAGATAATCAATTTGGTGGCATCAAGGGTGAGGAATGGTCAAATGCTGGCGATTATCCGCAGATGGAACCAGCCGGAGTGGTGAACCCATAGGGAACAGGCTGATGATACATACCTACAAAGAGACCATAACTGCTTAACTCCCACTTCCCTATCATGTCAGCAGCTGTTTTCATAGACTCTCCTTTATTGTTTGCAGATTGCACTCAGCTGCTGTCAGGCTCCCGAGACAACACTCTGTGTAAATGGGATGTGGAGTCCGGCCAATGTTTGCACAGAATCGCAGTGTCTAGAAACCTGGTACGGCTGAGATCTTTGTTCATTGTATAACGGCGATTGTTTCCCTCATTGCAGGACTGTCAGTGGGCTGTATCCGAGGCTGGGTTGCAGGACATGGGCCCAGGACGGACTTCAACTCCTGATCGGGATCTATCAGATATCGGTCAGAGCGGACGGAACTGCGATTGGATGATGACCGCAGCTGACTGTTTTGCGGTTATCGTTCAACTACCACGATGGTGCCGTGGCAGATCCAAGTGTCCAATGTCCAGATTTGTTCATGTCTGGCTATTCGCGTGTATATAAATGCATGCGAAATTGACAAATATGACATAGATCTGACAGGAGGACTAAGTAACCAGACCGCAGTGTATATAGTCACCTAACAGGTCATAGTGATATGGGTCATGGGATTCAATGGAATAGGTATGTGATGCCAGCTGTCAGGGATGCCAGCTGTCAAAATGCAGACAGCGGCATCCCAAAGGTTTGTATCCCGACACGGGTCGGGTAAGTATACTTACCCTCCCCCTTCTCCCCCTAACCCTCCCTTCTTGTAGCCTAACCCTAACCCTCCTCACCCCACACCCTAACACTAACCCTCCCCGTTAGTGCATAAACCTAAACATCCCCCCTTTGTGCCTAAACCTAACCCTCCCCCCTTCGTGCCTAATCCCTCCCTTGTGGTGCCTAACCCCCCCTAGGGATCCCTAACCCCCCCCCCCTCCCCCCAAAACCTAACTTTAACCCCGCTATGCTGCCTAAACTAAACACTCCCCCTCACAGTAATTTGACACCTGTCTTAACTCCCGTGTCGGGCTTGCACCGTCGGGATTTAGACCGGCGGCATCCCGTCCGCCAGTCTGCTAACTACATCCCGATTTAACGCCTAGAATGTCGGCTTGAATACACCTGTATCACTTTGTGAATGTCGGCTGAATACACCTGTATCACTTTGTGAATGTCGGCTGAATACACCTGTATCACTTTGTGAATGTCGGCTGAATACACCTGTATCGCTTTGTGAATGTCGGCTGAATACACCTGTATCACTTTGTGAATGTCGGCTGAATACACCTGTATCGCTTTGTGAATGTCGGCTGAATACACCTGTATCACTTTGTGAATGTCGGCTGAATACACCTGTATCGCTTTGTGAATGTCGGCTGAATACACCTGTATCGCTTTGTGAATGTCGGCTGAATACACCTGTATCGCTTTGTGAATGTCGGCTGAATACACCTGTATCACTTTGTGATAACCATGATATATTTCTCATTTGTAGACGGGAATAGATTTGTTGATCAGGTTGCAGGTCTGTCTGATCTTGTGTCCTGTGAGATGATTCTAACCCCTGGGTCTCTATCCTGCAGGTGACTCACATGTGCTGGGTTCCCGGGGAGTCCTGTGTTGTCCAGACCTCAGAGGATAAAACCACCCGGTCAGTCATCTGTTATATTACACTGTTCTATGACGACAGGCTGAATATAATGACAGTAATAAATGCATTAGTGCAGGCATAGCCGTCATGTGATATAAAATCCCTGTTTTACTACCTTGAATAAGTAAATAAAGGGCAGGACAATCTGTACCATAAATCAGCACAAATGCCAAATAACTGGGGTCTATGCAGTGTCTGAACACTTGATATAAGTCTGGTTATAGTTACTTGCTGTACAGCGACTGGTGCGGTGCAGCTATTGGCTGGTTATAAGTGCAGGTGTACGGTTTGGATCTCATTAAATAATAAGTATGGGGGTTATTGGGGAAACTTATAGATTCAGTGGGCAATTCAATTCAAAATGATGGCTGCGTTGTGCTGCAGAAATGGTCGCAGCGCTGGCGCCTCGCAGCCACCAACATCGCACATTTCACCTCGCACCTCCATAGTGGTGTCCACAACTTGAGTCCTTCCAATCTTCCCATTACATAATATTAGTAAATACAATATACTGCCTATGGAACGAGTCGTATGCAAAACACAGAAAAGGGCAGAAATATATTGTTGGGCAGTGACGCGACTCCCTCCGTACCTGCTAATAAATGCACACGCTGGGCCTGCCCACTGGCAGACAGTCTTCCTACTGATAGCCAGACATACGGATTGATCCTGCCACTCTGCCTGAGCGCTCAGTATCACCGGGGATCACTGTCCATGGCCTGGGGCGTAACACAGCACACCGTGCGGCTGTTACAGCCGGGCTCCAGTGATAGAGTGAGCCCAGGTAGATACAGAACCGTAAGAGGCATGCTATGGGGCCTAGCAATCCCCAGTTATGCCCAGGGCCCTGCATGGGGCCTATTAATGCTGTTGGAAGATGGCCCCTCCCACTGGCTCACTGTGACCGCCTTCCAGCTGCACTAAATATATATCCAATAAGGATGTTCTCAAGTTTAATAGGCTCATTATTGGTCACAGGCCGTTTGTGCTGTATGGCTTGCAGTATTATTGCTGTATACTCTGGCTGTCTTTTACATGGTACTATGGGCCTGATTCAGACCCGGTCGCAAGCGCTGTGCGCTCGCAACCGGGTCGATGGTGGGCCAGTGCGCATGCGCACGACGGAGCCTGCCCCGTCGTGCGCATGCGCGAGACCCGGATAGCGACGGGCAATCCGCCGCTCCGGGTCTCGCAACAAAGGGGGCGTGCTGTCGATGTTGAGTGACAGCACACCCCCTTTGGTGGGCGGGCCAGGGGAGTGGCTGCCCAAACGGAGGCGTTCCAATGTGAATGCCTCCGTTTGGGGGCGGCCCCACTGACATCACGAGTGATCTCAGTGGGAGAGATTTCGGCTCTGTTAGAGCCGAAATCTCTCTGGGGCTTGCTGCAATGAGACCCTACCACAAGGGTCTCGTCGCAAGCCCGATGATCGCGATGGTCTTGACCATCGCGACCATCTTCCTGGCCGCTCGCTATAGCTGTGGGTGGTCACCCACAGCTATGCAAGCGGCCAGGAGGCCGTTCTTAAAAAAAAAAAAAAAAAAAAAAAGACTGGCCCGGCTCTGAATCAGGCCCTGAGATCAGCAATCTGCCACCTTGCCCTTGCCTTGTCTCTGTTTATATATGAGAATAAAGTGTATATTACTCTGTGGGTGTTTTAGTGTATGAGAACTTATTGTAACCGCGGGATGTCGCCATGCAGTGTTGGTGACTTAGAAGCCTGGCTGCTCCCCGCATATACCCATGTTGTACTCTGTGAATTCCCAGTATGTCTGTACAGGTATCTTGTAGATGGGGCCACCCCTGTAGAACACATCACCCCATTTTGTGTGCCGTCAGTAAGCTGGAAATCCTGCCAGTGGACTGTGTGCTGGACATGTATTACACGCTCGCCTGGTTGATGTGACACAAGCCACCATGATCATTAATCTATTTCTCTGATCACTTCTGCACCGTTCAGTGTATGGGACACTCGTAACCTGCAGGTGGCGCACTTGTTCCCCATGAAGCAGTACATTCAGATGCACTGCGATGTCAGCGAGGAGGGGAATTACTGTCTGACCAGCAGCAATGGATTTGGTGGACAGGGCTGTGAAGCTACGGTGAGAGCTTATATGATTATACATTATTATAAGAAACGTCCTGATAAGGACCAACATTTGTGGTCTTTGCCTTTATTTATATCAGCAGATGGCAAACAAGTGCCACGATACAATAGAGACAACAGTCTCGTACATGTACTCCCCATTTTTATGTCCATAATAATCTGAGACGTATATTCTGCAATAAATTAATTCATCAGAACTGGGTGTAATGTGTGTATGTCTCGCACTGTACATTGAGGGAATGGGTGTGAGATCCCGGCCGTCGGGATACCTGCTGTCAGTATACCGATAGTGCCATCCCGATGCTCAGTATTCTTACCCCCTCCCCCTTCTTCCCCTAACCTAACCCCCTGTTTCTACATCCTAACACTAACCTACACCCCATCCTAACACTAACCCTCCCCTTTAGTGCCTAAACCTAACCCCCCACCCCCTTGGTGCCTAAACCTAAGCCCCCCAGTGGTACCTAACCTCCCCTAGCCTAACCCCCTCCCCGTGACGCCTAAACCTAGCCTACCCCCCCTCCCTCACGGCTAAGCCCTAAACAGCTCTGTTATACTTACGTTTGACATCCTGGCTGTCGGGATGATACCTCCTGGCGGTATTCCGGCCCCGGTCTTCTAGCCGGGATTTCTTCAGCCGGGATGCCGCGCGTCGGTATATTAACTACATCCCTACATCGAAGGCCTGGTTCAGAGGTGGATACTAATGCCGCCACGACTGCGACTTTTATTCAGCGATACGGCGGCTTTATGCTTATACCGTAGCTGACGGAATTCATGCAGCTGCGCTCACTGGCTGCGCACCGCTTCGCTTAAAAAAACGCACCAACAGTCGCATCAGCTCTATAAAGGGGCAGGATGTCCATCTGAACATGGCCGCCATAATCTGTGCAACCGTGGAAAACGCAGTCGCTGGCCAAGACGCGACGGAATCTTGCTCGCTAAACCCCTGTTACCTCCCTGGAACTGCCGCTGTCTGCGTCTACATTTGTTCTGCGTCCCCTGATGGTAACAATGGGGACTCATGCGCAGTGACTGGAACATCAGGCGCTCGTGTCCGATGCCACAACAGCATCCACCAGGCTCTGACTCCATCTGCTGTATTGTTAGGCATTGAGGAATCTCTATATAGATTGAGGGGGGGGGGGTTAAGGGAATGTGATAGAACCAGCAGTTTTGATGGACTTTTATTTAGTCCACACAGATTCTAATGCTGGGGCTGTATAGCTATATGCAGAGAGAGATTTATAGCTATAGCCTGATTTATAACACTATCTATCATCTCCCTCCCAGCTATGGGACCTCCGACAGACCAAAGACAAAGTGTGTGAATATAAGGGACACCTGCAAAGCACCACGTCCTGCATCTTCCTTCCAAAGGCCACGTATGACACGCCACTGGTTGCCACTGCGTCACATGACTGCACTGTGAAAGTGTGGGAGCGGGATACCGGAGGTACAGGACACCTCCACCTTGTAGGGCTGTGTGAACGTATGAGATATGCATCGATAAATCCCACAGGAAACCGTTAGTCTCTGCATTTGGAGGGTAGACCCCTGATATACATTATGGATAATATTCTTCTATACCCGCTGGGGGCTCATTTAGAGTTTGACGTTTTTATGCCAAAAGTGTCAGGTGTAAAATAACAAAAAGTGCAATTTTAAATTATTTCTTTTGCAGTATTATAATAAAAAAATAAAAACCCAGCAGCCCCACCGAAGTCCAACCAGCACCAGGGCTCAGTAATTGACAGTCTGGGCTACTGGCACCCTAACAGGGAAAGCTGCTCTGTATTAGTAACTAGTTGTCATGCAGCTAATCCTGATGGTGTATGGAGAAAGGGGGGGGTTTCCTATTACCCCAAAGCGTAAAAACATGCTCAGTCAGTTTTTTTTTTTTTTTTTTCGGGGGGGGGGGGGGGGGATCTGTTAATGCAGGTGGCCCCCAGGTTAGCCCACACTGATCGTGCCCATGTAATTGCTGCCACCAGTCTAGGTTATGAGCGCTGGTGCTGGCTGTACTTTTGGGAAGGGGAGGGGTCATGGGGCACTTTTTTTTTTTTAACTGGTTCATGCTATCATCCACGTGGGCCTTTGCGGCCTTAATATATATGCCTCATGTCCGACCTGTCTGCAACTGTGCCCAGCTTAAGTGTAGTGTGAGTACTTAATGCCTCTTCCCTGGATTGTTCCACATATAGGGAGCCAGGTACATGGGGTAATATAGATTTACAATTAAAAAAATAAATGAAACATTAAAGCTTAAAAGCCGTTCTTACGTCCTACTGTAAGTGAGACCAGCGTGTTCTCTCTGTGTGACTATGTCAGGCTGTACCGCTCCCCGGGATAAAGTTACTGTATTGTTGCCCCCTAACATATATTATAGATTTTATTTGCTATAACGTTGTGTGGGAGACTTTTGTGAGCCATATTTTGTGTAGTTCACATATTTATCTTATATGTATCTATCTCATATGGCCAGTCACTTGCATCCAATGGAGGCTGCCATTTTTTTTTATGCTGAATTAATCCTTTGACAGCCTATAAATTCACTGGGACACATAGCAGCCATTTTATGGACTGAACCGTCATGTAACTGGCTCTTCACAAAATGGCGCCAGGCGTTACTGGAAAGCTATAGCGTATTAGGATATTAATTTCAAACAAAGCCCCACTCTTGCCTTTTTTTATCTCCAAAGCATGTGTGAGCAGCCTGTTCCTGGACGGCTCCGGGCCCCTCTCATCCCTGGCTGTCTGCGACGACACCTCCATGCTGTGCGCCAGCTTCCACTCCGGAATCCACACACTGCACATGGAGAGAGGACGGGGAGCTCTGCAGCAGGTTGCGCAGTTCTAACCGTGACATTGAAGTGTGTCCTCTGATGGGGATCTTCACCATGAAAAGACCACGCAGGGTGGAGTAATGTCTAGATTCTATCCTGCGGACAAAGGGCTGATATCCTCCTGGTTATCTATATGTCCAGCAATGTATCCCATGGATCATGGGGAGGGGCTGGTAAAATAGTAGCCAAACACGGCTGTCGGCAGTCATGACCTAATGTTGCTTACTGTAGGAGTCTTGGTGTGGAACCAGTGAATGGTAATGGTGTACACCTAACGAACTTAGAAAGACCTAAAGAGCGCGGCACGCACAGGAGCCGTAAGCTTTAGTGCGCGCTGTAAGGGTCAAGACCGCACTCTATCGAACTCTACATCACGACCATAGCGTCCTAGTTGCAAACGAATCCATAGCCCCAGACTGTGAGGCAGCAATGCTAACCACTTAACACTGTGCCACCGCGTCCAGAGTTTTAATAGACTATGGCGGACAAGCACGTATTCATAATCTGACTTTGCCCCTCTAAAATGAAAGGTTGGACAGTATTGAAATAAAGTAACTTACAGAGCAAATAAGAATATGTGACATTTTCTCCAGCGTTCATGGACGCAAGCAATGGTTATAGATAGATCATATAGGTAGCCATGTAGACGTATGGATAGATAAGCCCCTCTGCCATGTTATAGAACTTCATAGAGCAGTTGCCTGCAGCAATGATTCTGCACAGTCAGAGCCTCAGCCAATCCGTTCATGGCTCATGATGGCTTTTCCTGTAATCACAGTCAGTCGTCCAGCTTTAGAACTGTGCATTTGAAAGTTTTTTTAACACTGTTCGATTGTTTTTGCAAAAATGTGACCATTTTTCTTTTTAGAAATGTTTGTATGAGTTTATGTTGTCAACGTTAAATTATTGCCATGCAGAGTATCACGGTGTATTCTCTTACTAATCTGCAATTGGTGCGAAAATAGTCCATCTACTGTAGTATTAATGGGTTCAAGGTCATGGCAATCCCAATGAAAACTCCTACAACTGCAGGCGTACCAAAAAAGAAATGTATCAATAATTATGCTTCTGGTACGCCTGCATTTTTAGGGCTTTTCTTTTGTTGGGATTTCTGCTACTTTGAATGTACCACACTAGATGGTGCTGCTTTCTCACCCATTGCTCTTCTAGATTCATCCACTGACTAACAGAACTCTTGGAGAATAAGATGTTACCCGTTACAAGGGGAGTGTGAAAAATATATTAGGAGGCTTTTTATCCTAGAAAGAAATTATTTTATGACTTTACTGACTTTTTTTTGGTTAGAGCTAATCACTACCATTTGCTAATATATAGATATTCTGCCCAATTTTTCAAGTTGAGCAGTCTGAAACATCCCTTTCCCCTCTCCTAAAACCACTTTTTGAATACCACGCCTAATAAGCTGGCCCGATTGGGACAACAGAACAGGGTCCCCAAAATGGGCCTGTCCCACCTAAACTGGGACAGTTATAAGGCATGCCTATAAACACTGGAAGCAGCCATTTTGTGCAGTGGACCAATATTCACGGGAATGTGGCCATGTCACTAGGAACTAAAGACATCACTGACACGATCTCACCAAAAAGAAACGAACACCGTATTTGTCACCTAAAACAGTTGAGCCCGCCATTTTGTTGGCTGAATCAATAGTCGTGAGAATGCAGCCTATCCTTTCAGCAGGAGGCAACGACGTCACTGAGGGATTAGTCGTATTATACCTCATGTCATTGATTCGTTAATAGGCTGCAGTCTTATGAATATTTGTTCAGAAATGGTGGCCTCCTCTGTTCCTGAGAGATGTCACTAGTAGCAGCTTTCAGAATATCCGTTTAGGTCACAAAATGGCCGACTCCAAAGTGTGCTGGAGACAGGCGCATTATAACTGCAGAGATCCTGATACAAAGTAGGCACTCCACCATTATTATTATATATAATATATATACAAAAGAGAAAAATGTGCCCCTAGAGTGTGTATATTATATATAATGTATATACTGTGTGTATATGTGTATAATATATATATATATATATATATACTGTATCTTGTGCAATATGTTTGTATCGTTAAGAAAGAAAAAAAGTGGTGCTCAATATAGTTTAGATTTCTTAACCCACCATCTCTGAGGTCTTTAATACCTTAAATATCTCAAACATAGGAGAATAGGAAACCCTATAGTGTAGTATTTCAATTGCACATACATCAGAAAAAAAAAATAGAAGCTTTATCTCATATTACAAAAGTCCGACCCTCTGGGTAAATGGGAGTAAGGGGTCTTAATAAGGTACCTACCCCCTACTGTCCTGTCCACACCCCCTCTCGTCCTATTTTACTTACCAATGTTCCTGGACCTCCTCCGTCCCGTCACTGAGTGGCGCTTGCAGGTCATCCCTAATGTGCACAGTGGGAGATAGGGCGCGCACTGGGCAGGTTAGGTGTGCCCTGCGTGAGCCCCTGCCGTTCTTACCATATCTCCTGTCTATAGAGGGCTTGCATGACCTGAGCACTTGCACATGGCTTCTCTGGTTTATATACATGCACTGTGATATATCGTTGATGAGCTGTATTGTGATTGTGATATATCGGGGAACATTGCAGCTTCCATAGGGTGCTATTTTTATAGATACTTTGCTTTATATGGGAACATGCTTTAATTTAGCATTTAAACCAATCTGGATATGTTTTATAACAATTGCTAATGTTGATTACTTCCTGCGCCGTCCATTAGCTTATGGCCACGGTTACTGGTTTGTTAGAGAAGGAAATGTTTACATTTACTATAATGTATTTACTTACGTGACCTGTAGTCCTTTTTCCCCTTGAACTTTTTTTTTAATAATTGGACCATCCATTTATTGTAAGTAAGCACTTAGGGTCTTTGTTCATAGAGAATACTTTTGTAAATCTGCTGTGTGAAATGTTGTAAATGTGCATTTGGGCATATTGTATATTTATATACTGATCAATAGATCTCAGTCTATTAAAGTGAACCTATCGCCTACAGACAGCGAAGGCAGCCATATTGAGGTTTGGACTGATACTCACTGTACATCATCCCTCGGTGATGTCACAGGCTCCTAGTGACTGGATAGGCTGCATTCTCAGTGATGTCACTGGTTCCTAGTGACTGGATAGGCTGCATTCTCAGTGATGTCACAGGCTCCTAGTGAATGGATAGGCTGCATTCTCAGTGATGTCACTGGTTCCTAGTGAATGGATAGGCTGCATTCTCAGTGATGTCACTGGTTCCTAGTGACTGGATAGGCTGCATTCTCAGTGATGTCACTGGTTCTTAGTGAATGTATAGGCTGCATTCTCAGTGATGTCATTGGTTCCTAGTGAATGGATAGGCTGCATTCTCAGTGATGTCACTGGCTCCTAGTGAATGGATAGGCTGCATTCTCAGTGATGTCACTGGCTACTAGCGAATGGATAGGCTGGATTCTGAGTGATGTCACTGGTTCCCAGTGACTGGATAGGCTGCTTACTTGGTGACATCACTGGTTCCTAGTGAATGGATAGGCTGCATTCTCAGTTATGTCATTTGTTGCTAGTAAACTGATCTCTGTGATGCCATCTAGAAATGTATCCTTATGTGGCCAGTGTCTGCTGAGAAACAGCAGATTGCATAGGCAGAGTCAAGGACTTGTAACCGTGAAAACGATTCCACAGATATATGTAGTAGTTGCATTTATGTGCTTCACTTTGAGGAGCAATGCAGAAATGATTTGATTTTGGAGTTGGATTATGGTAATGATATGCAGGGTCGGAGAGAATGAATGTTTAGGTAGGTTCCTTGCCGTGTGCAGGGGGCATGGTTATTTCCATTCCGCAAAAGGACTTAAGTTTTGCACAACCCAGAGCGGGCGGTCTTTGGGGCTCATCCCATATTTGTAATGGAGCACTTTCTGCGCCTTACCAAGGGATAAGAATTCGGACTTTGATGTGACGTTCCGAGTTCTGCACTGTGCGTCTCCTCAGAACTTTCCACCTCGAGGAGCACATTTAGTTAGTAGAGGTGTCTCCAAAGATCGCATTGGGCGGAAGAACAGGGCGGACTAGAGCAAGCGAAGGTGTTTTCTGGTGTGCATGTAAATGACCCCCAGTGTGTGTAGGTGACGGGAGCACTTTAAAGATAGCTGGAAGTTGCTGTGTGACTTTTAGACACGCTCATTAAATTTAGTTGGGGACTTCTGTGGAGGTTTAGCTGCCTCTAGAGAAGGCAATGGATAATGTTTAGGGCCAGTATATGTTCTAATGTATTAACCCATGAAATAAAGTGTAGTGAAGACATGAGTTACCACAAAGGTACATGATTTACACATCCAGCAGTTATTCTACACTGTTTTTGTACACTGTGATTTTATATATATGCTGCACTGTCCAGTGTTGAGAGGAAATCTGTTTACATACAACCTTGAGAACTAGTTGCATACACTGAAGTTGCTTCGCTGGGCATCAGCACTCTGGGCCCGAGACTGGACGGCCACTCTGATAGACTGCAGACCGGCATGACAATAAAATGATTATCTGAGTAACCAATCACCTTCGGCCACCAAGTAAAAATAAGATACAGTGCAGTTCACTTTAATTTGTATGTGCCATTGTCAAATAACATTGTTCAGGCTCCAGTTGTGACCAGGAATTCCAATCCCCAAATCATTTTGTGATTTCAGGATTACCGGGTTCCAATCTCGGGATTGGTATTAAGGGAAAAAGGTGTAAATTTATTTATTTATTTTTAATTTATGTTATGTCTTCTCCACCTATGTCTTCCCTGCCATCCATCTCCCAGCTTCTGTCCTCTCTGCCATCCATCTCCTCCCTCCTGTCCTCTCTGCCATCCATCTCCCAGCTCCTGTCCTCTCTGCCATCCATCTCCCAGCTCCTGTCCTCTCTGCCATCCATCTCCCAGCTCCTGTCCTCTCTGCCATCCATCTCCCAGCTCCTGTCCTCTCTGCCATCCATCTCCCAGCTCCTGTCCTCTCTGCCATCCATCTCCCAGCTCCTGTCTTCTCTGCCATCCATCTCCCAGCTCCTGTCCTCTCTGCCATCCATCTCCCAGCTCCTGTCCTCTCTGCCATCCATCTCCTCCCTCCTGTCCTCTCTACCATCCATCTCCTTTCTCCTGTCCTCTCTGCCATCCATTTCCTCCCTCCTGTCCTCTCTGCCATCCATCTCCCAGCTCCTGTCCTCTCTGCCATCCATCTCCTCCCTCCTGTCCTCTCTGCCATCCATCTCCTCCCTCCTGTCCTCTCTGCCATCCATCTCCCAGCTCCTGTCCTCTCTGCCATCCATCTCCTCCCTCCTGTCCTCTCTGCCATCCATCTCCCAGCTCCTATCTTCTCTGCCATCCATCTCCTTCCTCCTTTCCTCTCTGCCATCCATCTCCTGCCTCCTGTCCTCTCTGCCATCCATCTCCCAGCTCCTGTCCTCTCTGCCATCCATCTCCTCCCTCCTGTCCTCTCTGCCATCCATCTCCCAGCTCCTGTCCTCTCTGCCATCCATCTCCCAGCTCCTGTCCTCTCTGCCATCCATCTCCTCCCTCCTGTCCTCTCTGCCATCCATCTCCCAGCTCCTATTCTATCTGCCATCCATCTCCCAGCTCCTGTCCTCTCTGCCATCCATCTCCCAGCTCCTGTCCTCTCTGCCATCCAGCTCCCAGCTCCTGTCCTCTCTGCCATCCAGCTCCCAGCTCCTGTCCTCTCTGCCATCCATTACCAAGCTCCTGTCCTCTCTGCCATCCATCTCCCAGCTCCTGTCCTCTCTGCCATCCATCTCCCAGCTCCTGTCCTCTCTGCCATCCATCTCCTCCCTCCTGTCCTCTCTGCCATCCATCTCCTCCCTCCTATCCTCTCTGCCATCCATCTCCCCCTCCTGTCCTCTCTGCCATCCATCTCCCAGCTCCTGTCCTCTCTGCCATCCATCTCCCAGCTCCTGTCCTCTCTGCCATCCATCTCCCAGCTCATGTCCTCTCTGCTATCCATCTACCAGCTCCTGTCCTCTCTGCCATCCATCTCCTCCCTCCTGTCCTCTCTGCCATCCATCTCCCAGCTCCTGTCCTCTCTGCCATCCATCTCCTCCCTCCTGTCCTCTCTACCATCCATCTCCTTTCTCCTGTCCTCTCTGCCATCCATTTCCTCCCTCCTGTCCTCTCTGCCATCCATCTCCCAGCTCCTGTCCTCTCTGCCATCCATCTCCTCCCTCCTGTCCTCTCTGCCATCCATCTCCTCCCTCCTGTCCTCTCTGCCATCCATCTCCCAGCTCCTGTCCTCTCTGCCATCCATCTCCTCCCTCCTGTCCTCTCTGCCATCCATCTCCCAGCTCCTATCTTCTCTGCCATCCATCTCCTCCCTCCTGTCCTCTCTGCCATCCATCTCCCAGCTCCTATTCTATCTGCCATCCATCTCCCAGCTCCTGTCCTCTCTGCCATCCATCTCCCAGCTCCTGTCCTCTCTGCCATCCAGCTCCCAGCTCCTGTCCTCTCTGCCATCCATCTCCCAGCTCCTGTCCTCTCTGCCATCCATCTCCCAGCTCCTGTCCTCTCTGCCATCCATCTCCCAGCTCCTGTCCTCTCTGCCATCCATCTCCCAGCTCCTGTCCTCTCTGCCATCCATCTCCCAGCTCCTGTCCTCTCTGCCATCCATCTCCCAGCTCCTGTCCTCTCTGCCATCCATCTCCTCCCTCCTGTCCTCTCTGCCATCCATCTCCTCCCTCCTATCCTCTCTGCCATCCATCTCCCCCTCCTGTCCTCTCTGCCATCCATCTCCCAGCTCCTGTCCTCTCTGCCATCCATCTCCCAGCTCCTGTCCTCTCTGCCATCCATCTCCCAGCTCCTGTCCTCTCTGCTATCCATCTACCAGCTCCTGTCCTCTCTGCCATCCATCTCCTCCCTCCTGTCCTCTCTGCCATCCATCTCCCAGCTCCTGTCCTCTCTGCTATCCATCTACCAGCTCCTGTCCTCTCTGCCATCCATCTCCTCCCTCCTGTCCTCTCTGCCATCCATCTCCCAGCTCCTGTCCTCTCTGCCATCCATCTCCCCCTCCTGTCCTCTCTGCCATCCATCTCCTCCCTCCTGTCCTCTCTGTCATCCATCTCCCAGCTCCTGTCCTCTCTGCCATGCATCTCCTCCCTCCTGTCCTCTCTGCCATCCATCTCCCAGCTCCTGTCGTTTCTGCCATCCATCTCCCAGCTCCTGTCCTCTCTGCTATCCATCTACCAGCTCCTGTCCTCTCTGCCATCCATCTCCTCCCTCCTGTCCTCTCTGCCATCCATCTCCTCCCTCTTGTCCTCTCTGCCATCCATCTCCTCCCTCCTGTCCTCTCTACCATCCATCTCCTCCCTCCTGTCCTCTCTGCCATCCATCTCCCAGCTCCTGTCTTCTCTGCCATCCATCTCCTCCCTCCTGTCCTCTCTGCCATCCATCTCCCAGCTCCTGTCCTCTCTGCCATCCATCTCCCAGCTCCTGTCATCTCCTCCCTCCTGTCCTCTCTTCCCCCTCCTGATCTCAATGCTATCTTTCCCGCCTCTGTGCCACCTGATATCCACCCCTTCCTGCTCTCCTTCTCTTCCTTCCTGCTATCCTTCCCCCCCTAGCATACCTCCCCTCACCTTATTCAGTAGTGGAGCTTTGAATGGGCTTCTCTTGTCGGCGGGTTTGTTGTCTGGTCCTCTCCCAGGCTCAGCTGCAGTAGAAGAGCTGGAGTCCAGTGTTGCGGCTGCTCTCAGTCATTGATTAGCTGGGAGCGCACCGTGCAGTGTGCTCTTAGCCTATCAGTGACTGAGAGCAACTGCATCAAGAAGAGCCGCCATCTATTCTACGGGCAGCTGGGAGAACCTGAGAAGACCGGATAATGCAACCGGAACCGCGAAGGTAAGTATTATCCTCCTGCCCCCTGGCCTAATCCACAGTGTGTTTTGAATCCCGTAATACTCATGATGTAATTATTTATAATCCCAGGTATTTTGGGTACTCAAAAACGCCCAGATCCCGGGATTGGAATCCCTAGTTGTACCTGTAAGTGACATACATATTGCTTTGTGATCCCTGTCCATGGTCGTGAGCTTTGCCGGATGTTTTAAGTGACAAGAAATCCCATTATTGTTAAGGCAGAATAGTAGGATTACACTCAAGAATCTCGGAGAAGCCTTTACTATTCTAATGAATCATTTTATATATGAGGTCACTGTAATGTGACATCCCTCCACCAGAGGGCGGTCACCTGCTATTTATAGAACTAGTTTTATTGTTTGCACTTTGCCATAAAGGTTCCGTATAGGTCGCTACATTGTGTATAGTGGTCGTTTTTGCTGGTTTTGTTAAATAGACTTGTATTTTTAATCTTTGTACGTACTGTAACACAATAAAGCAAATACCATGTTTTTGTCTGTGTTGCCTCCTCATTTATTGATGTTGAAAATACATTTTGATTTAATGTAAAAATGCAAATATGAATTGCTGTGTAATAACATTTAAACATGTCCCATCTACTTCTAATGACCAATCGCAGCACAGCACACGTTTTAAAGTGGTGTGACCTATATTTTCCTTCTGTGTTTGTCTAATGTGAATATATTAATCTATGATTGTAGAAAAACAATCTCATTATAACGGTTTACCTGGTGGCGATGAGAGTATATGTAGAGATCACCATCCAGTACAGTTACCATTGTTTGGGTTCTCTTCCACATAATCTCTATCTTTATTAAGAGTCCTCCTGTTAATCTTGATGAGTGCCCATAATCCTTTTATAATACAATAACTATGAGAGCAGGAACTTGTGGTAAAGCATACGTGAGTTCATTAGGTCAGTATATAATGTTTTGGGGGGCGTCAGACCCCTGACAGAGTTTTCGCAGACACAACCTCCTCAGTTTGCTTGTCCAGGGGTATATTGAGAGATCTGCAGCTATATCTGTAGATGATGGTGGTTCATTTACACTGAACGACCATCATCTTTCTGGCAGCCGAGGGTCCAGATGTTGTAGAACTATACATACCAGCATGTACAGTTTGGCTATTTGGCCATGTTAAAACTGTTGCAAGGCATGCTGGGATTTGTAGTTCATCAACAGCTGGAGGGCCGCTTATTACCCACCCCTGCTTATGCGATTCTCAGCCCTACAGATGGGGCAGATTATTGTGTAGTGTGTACGCAGCGCCAGGGCCCGATGGTCGGCCCAAAACCCTTCAAATCGGCTCCTGATATATCGAGTGCTGCAGACGCTATGTCGTTCCCGTCGTGCTTGTTACTTAATAAAGCGCGGGCCCTGTGACATCAGCACTGACGCTGCGGTCATTGGGAAACCTTTTGGTCATTTCTAAATCTAAGTAAAAATCTCAGTAAATTGACTTGTCTAATGTGTATGTGCGCCTATCGGCAGGGGCATTTAATTAGAGGAGGCCTCCCTCCTCTCTTCGGCATGGTAGATTGTGTCAGTGTCTACTGCGCATGCCTGTGTCTACGGGAACATGGCGCCCCCACCATGTTCCCAGTGACGTCTCTATTGCACATCTCCGGGAAAATGGCTGCTGTAACATTTTCCTGGTGGTTTCTACAGCGCCGACGTGGGACTATGGAAAGGTGAGTATAATTATATGAGTGCCGCGTGGGCCTCCCTGGACCCAGGGGCCCGTCTGCTCCGCACACCCTGCATTCATTATAGATACGCCAACGTTCATAGGGCTCCACATGTTTGCTACCGGAGAGGGATCATTTTGGAATGCGATAATGTATAGGCTACAATGTCAGCACCATGTAAAGATGTCGGTATTTATCAGGGTCAAGCTCCGACGTTTTCTGGTCCTGTTAAATTGGGCCTAGTCGCAGTCCCCGTAGAAAGCTATGGCGGCTACTTTTGTAATTGGAAACAGTGGTCCTGATGCAGGTATCTCTAATAGCTGCTGATGCACCCCTTTAATAAGTGTCCCCCATACTTAAATTGGGATGCGGTTACCATGCCGGTGGACGGGATGCCGGACGACGGTATACCAACGCCAAAATCCCGATGCCAGTCAGGATGCCGATGACGCGATCCTGAAGGGATCAAGATACCAATGTTGGCATCCCGAACATGGGCACCCCAAAGGTAAGTATACTAGCGTTAGTCTGTTGGAGGGGAGGGGTTAGGATTAGGGCCCTCCTGGGGTTGGTTAGGGTTAGGCTGTGGGGAGGAGGGGGATTAGGGTTAGGCACCACCGGGCGGAGGTTAGGGTTAGGCACCACCCCGGGAGTGTTAGGGTACTTGCCGGCCCCTGTTGTTGAAGATTGGGATGCCGCTGTCGGTCTTCTGACTGCCGGCATCCCGTCCAGCGGTATATCATACCGATTCCCTTAAATGAATGGCCATTTTGGGAGGATTGATTGCAGAGCTACTTTAATAAACGTCCCTGTGAGACCGCTGCCAGTATAACTCACTGTGTATGTCCCTTCCGCCATCAGTATGTGATTTTCCCCATTTTATGCAATACTTGGCATTCGGCCTTTATCTGTCTTTATCTTTCCTCAGCAATTTATGTCCTGTTTTCAAATAGAAGAACAAATATAATTATAATCGGAAGCCCTAATTTGCTAACAGACGTAAAGGAACAGTACATAGACAATGTATAGAGAACAGCGCAGCGAGTTGTGTAACCCAGGAGCAGTTGGCACTTTGCATAAACTTTGGATGAAGGTGCAGCCGGCAGTTAGTGTCGGGGGCTGCCTTGTGCTCCTGGCTATTCTGTCCTCCTATTGTGAAGGTCCCTGTACCTGCTGCAGCAAGTCCCAGCTTGTCCTATTCTCCACCCTCTATTCACACTGTGCGCACACCTGACAACCTGGCTCTGTGCTCGCTCTCTACATAACCTGATCTTATCTGTGAATTGTCCACAAGTATCCGATTCCGCTGCCCATTATCACCTTGTATTGCTCTGTAATTATGTGGTTAGTGAAATGTACAGTTACAGTGTATTTTATCCCATAATAAAGTGCTCAATTCACTTATTTACTGATTTATTGGCTTATCCCGGATAATTATCTCTGGAACTATTTGCAAAACCTCTTTTTGCAAGTGTCAATGATGTTAAGTGCTCAGTGTCACAAGCAAAATATTAGTGCTGCTTTCTGAAAGGTTTGGAACGCATCTGTCGTGCTGGATAAGTGCCGCCCGCAAAGGCATCTACTGATCCCCGTGTAACACTGCTGCTTACACTGATGGGAATGAACTATGCGGCACGGAAGTGATAGTAAGAAAATGTCCGCTCAATGGCGAGATAAACTCGCAGACGAGGAAGACAGCCGCCCCTCCATGTGGTCACCGCTGCAACTATGGGCCTATTCAATTAGAAGCGAAAAGGCGAGATCCGCGGAAAAGTATCGCCGATCTCGGCTTTTCACGTGTTGGAAACTTATCTCCGTATTCAATGCCATCCGCTTTTCGCGTACGCGGAAATGCAATTTAATAGGCGGAAAAGATTTGCCTCTGAATAGCAGGAGAAAAGAACAGTGATTTTTTTAAAATTTTGGGGTGCAAAGGTAGGGAAACCTCTCAGAACCCTTGGGACACCCCCCAAAGGACAACTGTGTCAAAAAATTCTAGGAAAAAAAAGTTAAGAACACCCCAAAAAGGTACTTTAATTTTGGGGGCGAAAAAGTGGGGGGACAAGCATAAAAACTAGCGAAATAGACTGTTTGGGGGCCTGCAAGGATGGGTCAGGTGTTTTTTTGATTGCAGGTGCTTGCAACAGGTGCGTTTTTCAAGGTTTTTTTTTTATTTCACTTTAGAGACTCTAAAATATGCTAGCGCCCATTTTCATGTACCCCATATTTGCTGGGATAAGTTATTTTCTGCAGAAAAAACTCCAGAATACTATTCTGCACCTCGTATAGAAAAATGCTATTTAGCAGCTATTGAGCCCGTTTCAAAACACCAAATACCTTCAGCAAGCCAAATCGGGGGGTACCATAGTCAACCCCCATGTCAGAGCATCTTTTGGGGGGTATCAGGCTGATTTCCCCAAATCTGACAGGACTTTCCGCTTGTTCAAGTTTCGCCGAGTCCCATTTTCGCGTACTTTCAAATTGAATACGGGGTAAAGCGGGCATGCGCGCGATACTTTTCCACCTACATAACAGGCGAAGTAGGCAAAGTCCGGGCGGCTCAAATTGAATATGGCTGATAGGATTATAGCAGATTACCAATGGGGCGGATGGCCCAGGCCGACACCTAAAAATAGGCCCATCATCATGACCGCACGCGTTTTGCCATGAATCAGAAGTATTAAAATGGTATTTCTATTTTCATCACAAAATGATGTCATTTTTCTACTTTCTACATATTTAGGGAGACCTGGGGGCTGATAGTGTAGGTGGTGTACAGTACATGCCCACATGACATTGGCCACACCCACACAGAACAGGTCACACCCACACAGCAACGGTCACAGCTTCTCCCAATAGGCCCTTCATCATTTTCAGCCTAGGGTATCCATCCTGAGGTCATTGGGTTCCATTTCCACCACGGCCCTAACTGTGTGGAGTTTGTATGTTCTCCTAGTGCTTGTGTGTATTTCCTCCGGGTGCTCTGGTTTTCTCCCACACTCCAAAAATA
Organism: Taudactylus pleione; assembly: GCA_031769625.1. NCBI lineage: Eukaryota > Metazoa > Chordata > Amphibia > Anura > Myobatrachidae > Taudactylus > Taudactylus pleione. The sequence goes on along the minus strand of JAUIMM010000013.1, from coordinate 45,711 downwards.
TATTGGGAGTTTAATTGGCTTCAGCCAAAAATTAGCTCTAGTGTGTGTGTGTGTGTGAGGATGTGATAGGGAATATAGATTGTAAGCTCCACTGAGGCAGGGACTGATGTGAATGGCCAAATATTCTCTGTAAAGTGCTCTGGAATGTGGGCCTGATTCGGACTCGGACGCTATTTGCTTCCGCTCACTGGCTAAAAGGGGACGGCTATTTAAATCGTGCTCGTACTGCATCGCGTAAAGCCGCCCACTGAGTAATAGCGAGCGGCCGTACTATGCGCTCGCACCTGTATAAAGACGCCCCTTTGCCACTCACAACACACGTCATCTCCGGCAGTTGTAGGATTAATCGAGAACCATCGGAGCTGCTCGCAGCGCTTGTGGTAGCCTTTTCCCACCACAACATTGCGAGCAGTTCAGGCTAAAATACAACCCAGTCACGGGTATAATGACGCTACTTTGCTAATTATACACGCCCATTAAACGCCGTTCTGACGGGCACGCCTGCGTTCGCACATCCACACCCCCTTTTTTAAGCACCTTCCCCTGTTACCACCCACAAACGACACTATCTTTCAGTCAAAATAGCGGCCCGACTACGGGCGAGCACTTTCCCATCGCAATGACTGGTTCGCGCACGAGCATCGCGACCCATACACATGCACAGATTGCGTAAAATCGCTCAATGCGAGTGAGCACAGCATAGCATCCGGGTCTGAATCAGGCCCTGTGTGCGCTGTATAAATAACTGGTCATAAATAATAATACAGGTTTGGAGCGGGAATTAAGGGGTACAGGTTCCATTGTGCACCTTCCAGTTGCACTTTTGTGGTAAAGAGCATTTCTAGGTGGCCAGTGTAGTAAACACAATAAAACACAAGTTACATCTATGTTATAAGAACATTCCCAATGTCCGCTCACTCTTATGATTAAATTAAACTAAACCCAGCTGTATATGTGGAGAAAATAAAAAAGTTGGAATGTGGGAGGGGGGGGCAATAAAAAAATTACAGGCTGGACGCTTCGCTCTTTCCACCTGCGCATTTACCGATTGTATACACAAACCCCCCAGAACTAGAGCGCAGATTAAGCTTTCAGGAGACGCACACCTTGAACTGCGTTTGGCAGAGGAGAGTTGGTCACCTTTGCGCCAATAAAGAATTAAAGCGCACGGCACGCTACAATTCATCAATGAGCATTAATGTTATGTCATAGTTATCATTAGTTAAAGACTAATCCACTGTCACATTATAAAATAATCTTTTACGTGCAAAGATGCTTCCATGTGAACAAATTGTTTATAACATTGGAAAATGTACATCTACTGGCTTAAAGTTAATTTCTAACATTGCCTGTCCTTTTCCCCCTCTGTAGCTCTCCACCTGCCACTGAACTACAAGTCCCAGAATGGCCTGCCATTTTTCTATATCAACATTATGCAGAATATTTAGCATGGTCTTCCAGTTTTCATTCCTGTAAGTAAAAGATAAACAACCTATTGCTTTCCAACTGCTGGGAAACTACAAGTCTCAGCATGCACAGGGGATAGGGGTGTAGATTTTGTGTGCACACGTTACTGAGCTGGCCTTAGGAGAATATATATCTGAAATTACAGTATATAGTCTGCTAAGTAGAGAAATGTGAATCTTATACAATTGCTGTATAATGCAGTGGTTGTTTTTTCTGTTTAATATGACCCAATCTTTCCCGTATTGATAGATGAGCTGTGAAACAGCAGCTGATATAAAGGGTTTCGCTCATTTATTACATATCTGTTATATACACACTTTAGAGCAGTGATGATTACATAATGTCTATTACCAGTCAGTGATTGGATGGGGTGAAGGTGGGGAATCGGTACGAAGTTAGGCCGCAACATGGCGGTCCTTCCGTGTTAGAGTCTCTGCTCCTTATAGAAGAAATTCAAACCTCTGCCTGTCACCGATTACATCGATAAAAGGCATGTGCAGTACATGTGTCACTTGTTGAGGTAAATTGGGAAGAACAGGACAGTGAATAAGATTATAGCAATAGCAAAAACACTGAAACCAAAGCCCCACACGCTCCTGCAGAAGGCCCGGCAGCCATTTTGCTCAACGGAGACTAGATCGCCTGGGCCAGCGGGATTTTCAAGGCCATTGGATAGGAGATGTACTGTCACCAGAGATCCTTTGCCTTCTCGAGAGTCTATCTTTCTCACCCAACATAGCTTGTATCCCTCTATCCAGACGTCTTGCAGGGTCTGCATTTCGGGAGGAAACTGGGCTACGATGTCAAGGTTGGGCTGGATTTTTGGGACCCCCTGAGGCGGAATGTGAGCCAGGTCTCGACACAGCGGGCAGGGGAAGTCCTGGGACTGTTTGAGGAACAGGCAGAGCCTAGCGAGACATTCCATGCAGAACGTGTGGGAACATGGAAGCAGCAGAGGTGTCTTGAATATGTTGTCATATTGGGAAAAACAAATGGGGCACTCGAGGAGGCTCCTGAGATGTTCTTCAGGGTCATCAGGTGGTGGAGTCGCTGTGTCCATATCATGTCAGGAGCTTCCAACTTGTTGTGGTGCCAAATATGACTTTGCTAGGTTAGATCGATCCACCTGCGGAGACAGAAAGACATCTGATGTCATTAGCTGCTTCATGTATGTTCCAGGATAAAATGTCCTGAGTAAGATCTGGTTTCTCACCCTTCTGGACTGAGAGGTGCCTCCATTTCAAATGATTATTTCTTCCATTACTTCGCTGTGATTCTTTTATAAAAATCCCAGCTCCCGTCTTGAATCTGGTCTGCAGCTCTCTTGTATGAACATAGCTTCCTTCCTCGCCTGGTAACCAGCAATTGGCTTCAGGTTTCATCCAGACTTCAGCCAAGAGTGATTATTGGGTCATTCGTCTCCTCACATCACATAGCAACACTAACAATTGGGGAAGGGAACAATGCTGGGACTCCAACGGACACTAACCAAACACACACTCTCTCTGGAGAAACATAAAGTGGCTTCTTACTTACTATACTATAATAGTGCTGGTTGGGGCACTGAGGTCACGGTTATTCACTGGTCTTGTAATGTTCTTCAGTAACACTCAATGAGGAAGTGAGACCGGCATCGACCGCAGGGGGCCGCTATACCTGAGGCACAAGTTGCCGTCTATACTTCAGTTATTAGAAACAGTCATAAATATGTGTGTGTGAAAGCTTCTGAAACTCCTAGGAACTGAAGATATCTCAAATAAAGGTGATTTTTTATTTTTTTTGGGGGGGGGGGAGATTTTTACGCTGCACACTGCGGACTTCCTGTCTTCAAGCCTGTTGAGGGCCAGTAAAATGACCTATGATGATTTGTTATCACAAGGGCTTCTGTTTGTGGATGGACCATAAAATACACCTGTTGGGAAGAGTGAAACCTCCCTTCATAGTGCAGTCTAGTAACATATGAAGATGTTCCCACCTCAGTGGGCCTGCAGTACTGTCCTACCCCCTTCCCTCACTGAAGCCCCCAAAATAGAGCCCTTTTCTGAGCTTGTGTGGTTCCGTTGAAGCCCCAGTTGAGCAGCTTGAAAGCTGCTGGTAAGATAGGCGCACATATGCAGAAAGACCCCACCGCCTGCGTCAGCACTTAGGGCATAAACCAGAGTCGCACTCTAAGGTGTACGAGACATCAACGCTAACTGTGAACGGGGCATAAGCCAACCTTACATGGGCAATATTTCCACTTCTAAAGACCCGCACACTCATAGATTCACAGGTGGCTGGTGATGCGGATGCGCTTTGCAGCCGCTGAAGCCGTTGCAGAGATATGTAAATAAAATACTCATCTTTTCAAGGCTGCATGGTCTGTGCGTTTGCAATGGAGACTGTAAAAACTCCAACATCGACGCAACATCTCTGGCATGTAGAGAATGTTTCTGATTTTACCAATAGGACATCAGGGATGGGTACGGGATTTCGGCGGTCAAAATCCAGACGCCGGCATCCCGACAGGGTTAGGATACTGACAGCTGTCGTCGGTAGGTATCCTAACCCTTCCCGTCTCCCTACCCTAACCCTCCCTCCCCGGTGCCTGAACCTAACCTCCCCCTCGTACCTAAACCTATCCTTCCCCTCCCCACACCCTAAACCTAACCCTCCCCGCCCCTTCCCTAGTGCCTGGAATCGGTATGATTTACCGCCGGACCCATGCCCGGCGGTTGGAATCCCGACAGCGGCGTCCCGGCAGAGGAGGAAATCCCGATCGTCAAACCCTAACTTTTCCCCCCCAGTGCCTAACCCTAATCCCCCCTCTAAGTGCCTAAACCTAACCCCCCTTCCCCGCTGCCTAACCCTAAGTCCCCCCGGGGGTGCCTAACGCTAACCCCTCCTTCCCCTAGCCTAAATCTAACCTCCCGGGGGGGTGCCTAACCCTAACCTTTCCCCCCAGTGCTTAAACCTAACCCCCCCTTCCCCGCCGCCTAAACCTAACCTCCCAGTCTACGCTGATGCTCCTGTACGTCCCGGCTGTCTACTGGCTCCTATCTCCGGCTGCATAGAGCTCTCCGGTAGTAGGGTCTATGCGTGACCAGGGATTGCGGAGCGGCTTCAGAGGGATAGTGGTGTGACCACGAGGGGAGGGGGGTTCTGTTATACTTTCTGGCACCATTGTTTTATGTGAAATGTGGTCCGTTGTTACTGGAGGGTGGGGGGTGGAGCAGGGGAGCTGTGCAGAGCAGTGAGGGGGCCTCCATGTTACTGTATCCATTCAACTGTGACCAGTTTGTGGACTAGTATAGTGTCACTTACTCCTGTAATTTTTTGGGGTGGACGGTGGTCTGACTCCTACACTTTCATCCTGGCTCCTAAATATTAGAAAAATTTGTCAAGCCCTGTTCTAGACTGATGAATATACACCAGGCTGCTCTCCTTCACCAGTACCCGTGCTATGATGTAGCAGTGTAGTCTGGCAGAGGACATCACAGTTGTAGTGTATAGTATATGCTTCTGGGACCGTCACTGGGAGTTCCAAGACGCTATCCACACATGCGCATTTTTACCATACTGCCCAACCGTCCTGATTTCAGCGGGACAGTCCTGCATTCCGGGCACTGTCCCGCAGGCGATCAGGAGGTTGGGGGGGGCACCCCGCAGCGATGTTCTACATAGCAGAGCAGCAGTGAATAGATGCCGCTCGCACGTGCGTGATGTCCGTTTAGTGCCAGGAGGAGACAGAGGGCAGCCCAGCAGCTGCCAGGGTGGGCTCACCCCCAGCATGACGAAAAACGGGGACGTGAGTCGTGACACACGATACACCCCCATAATGTCACACCAAGGGGTGTGGTCTAGCAGGCAACGAGGCCACAACCCTTTGTCACATGCACGCATAAAGTCCCGGCTCCTGATTTCCCAATGTTGGGGGGGGGTATGCTTTACGGAAAGGGATTGAAATCCTGACCAAGAAAGCCCGACAGGAGATCCCGACGAAGGAAGGCAAGTATCTTAACCCGAGGTGCGACAAGTGCCTCTAAGCGGGGCACACACAACTTCACAGGATATTACATTTATACACTTATAACAGACAAACATAGAGAAGAGAGAGGACACACTAAATCCTAGTGGGTAATCACACAAAGCAAGATCAAGTAATCCAGATAGTGACAGTAATCTCAGTATAACCCTGGGCTAGATGTCCGTGATACGTTCAGTATCCCAACAAAAGGGGGTGCCGAAGCTTAGAATACCGGCGCCGGAAACCAGACACCTGTCAGAATCCCAGCGCCGGTATCACGAAGGTAAGTAGTGGTGTTGAGGGGAGGGTTAGGCACTAGGTATGCAGCCGGCTTCCCGACTGTCATATCCCAGCAAGGGTCTAAAGACAGGCGTCGATATGCTGACGCCTGTCATTAGACATACGCCGGGAGCCCGACGCTCGGCATCCCGATCGAAGGGTCGCCGAGCGCGGATAGCCGCTGGTGGGGGGAGTGTTAAGTTTAGGGTTCCCGGGGGAGGACTTAGGGGTAGGCACCTCCCCGGGAGGTTAGGTTTAGGCTAGGGGAAGGGGGGGTCAGCGTTAGGCACCCCCGGGGGGGACTTAGGGTTAGTCACCCCCCGGTATAACAGTATAACAGAACCCCCCTCCCCTCGTGGTCACACCACTATCCCTCTGAAGCCGCTCCGCAATCCCTGGTCACGCATAGACCCTACTACCGGAGAGCTCTATGCAGCCGGAGATAGGAGCCAGTAGACAGCCGGGACGTACAGGAGCATCAGCATAGACTGGGAGGTTAGGTTTAGGCGGCGGGGAAGGGGGGGTTAGGTTTAAGCACTGGGGGGAAAGGTTAGGGTTAGGCACCCCCCCGGGAGGTTAGATTTAGGCTAGGGGAAGGAGGGGTTAGCGTTAGGCACCCCCGGGGGGACTTAGGGTTAGGCAGCGGGGAAGGGGGGTTAGGTTTAGGCACTGAAGCCGCTCCGCAATCCCTGGTCACGCATAGACCCTACTACCGGAGAGCTCTATGCAGCCGGAGATAGGAGCCAGTAGACAGCCGGGACGTACAGGAGCATCAGCGTAGACTGGGACAGACAGCAGGGGTCAGAGCAGGCCAGGATGGAGAGGAGTCGTCAGCGCAGGCCGGGACGGACAGAGGCACAGCAGTCACCGCAGGCGACAGCACATGCACTCCTGTGCATGATATGAACACCGCAATACTATAGGCACGGATCTCCGCCAGAGCTGATGAGGATCTGCTCCCTCACTTACTGCAATATCTAGTAGCCAGGCAGCAAAATCTGGTAGCCATGGCGACCTGGCCCCCAGGATTTGTCGAGCCCAGGTCTAGAAGAGGGGTTCTCAACTCCAGTCCTTAAGTACCCCCAACAGGTACAGTTCTGTGGATTTCTTTAATCATACACAGGTGATGTAATCTTTGTTGCTTGTACAGTAATTAACCCATCTGCTTCCACAGACAGATATCCTCAAAACATGACCTGTTGGGGATACTTGAGAGTTGAGATTGAGAAACCCTGGTCTTCCCAATATGTACTTCATGTACTTATCTCTGATACTGTATATCTAGAGTTAGCTCTTTGTTAAGCTGGCCATGCACTGTGCGATATGCATCGTGCGACATATAGGGAGGTCCCCACACACGGTGTGATCAACCAATATGCCGGCTCCCCCTCCCGCATAGCACTGCATGGGATCGCACATCGCATCCCCAGATCGACTGAACCTGCCGCAAGATTTGGGGATGCGATGTACGACCCCATGGGTGAACGCGCTCTGGACCTCATTCAGACCCACTCGCTAAGATGCATACTCTCGCTGCTACCGATGGTATGCATTATGCGTATGCATCTCAGTGCGCATACCTTAGCGAAAGTTCACAATGCGTTCGCTCACTGCGCACAGACAGCGCAGCAGAGTGAGTGACAGGGGAAGCCGTTTGTAAGTGGTAACGGGCTGGCCATTAAATACGGGGGAGTGGAGGTGCAAACGCAGGCGTGCCTGAGCATCTCAACGGCGTTTTAGCAGTGTATATAATTATAAGACAGCATCATAGTACACGTCACCTGGTTTGTTTTTACACTGACGTGCTCGCAGTGCTTGCGGCAGGGTATGGTCAACCTCAAGCGCTGCGATAGCATCCGATGTTACCCGATGTACCCATGGTTGCTTACACTTCCTGGACATGACGTGCACAAGTGGGCGTCTAAAGACAGGCCGGTGGGTGTCTGCATACACTATGTGATCGCTCTCTAAGAAATATTGGGCGTGCTAATGTATTGCCTACGCAAATTGCATACACATCGTGCGAGCAATCGCATCTAGCGAGCGGCTCTGAATCAGGCCCTCTGTCCGATATCATGCCCATACATATTACGATTGAGCAGCCATATCGTACCAATCCATTGGATTGGCTGCTTTATCGCACCATGTATGGGCACGTTTACCCCTTACCACTCACTGGGGCCTCTTTACCAAACCCTTGGGCCTCTGGTAATTAAGCGGAAGCTGTGTCTGCATCATTATCACAACATTAAGTATTAAGGCTCTATGCTCTGCCGCAGGAGATTATGCAGATACAATGTATGGGTTATGCTATTTATGAAGTTCTGATGTTCAATCTTTCATATGGCGTCAGTGGAATCGGTATGAATTACCGCTGGACCCCTTTCCGGCGGTTCAAATCCCGACAGCGCCCGGCCGACAGAGGAAGAAATCCCGATCATCCCAAGGTAAGTATTGACTAACCTAATCTACACCCTAACCCTCCTTTAGGGTGCCTAACCCTAACCTCCCCCCCCCCCAGTGCCTAACCCAAATCCCCCCTCTAAGTGCCTAAACCTAACCCCCCCTTCCCCGTCGCCTAAACCTAAGTCCCCTGGGGGGGTGCCTAACCCTCCCTTCCCCTAGCCTAACCCTAACCTCCCGGGGGGGTGCCTAACCCTAAGTACCCCCCCGGGACCCTAAACCTAACCCTAGTCCCCCCCCCCCACGGCTGTCCGCTGCGGCGCCCAGCATCCGCTCGATCGGTATGCCGGGCGCCGGTCTCCCGAAGTCGGTCAAATGACAGGCATCTAGATTTAGACGCCTGTCATTCGTCCCTAGTCGGGATAACAATGACTGGAAGCCGGCGATCGGTATTCCGTCCGCCGGTTTCCTGAACGTATACCGCGTCAGTGCTCTCCTACCAGATGCAAGAGTACACGGAGTGCTATGAGGGATCCTGCAGTGTAAACTTCGCTGCCACGATCGCTGTTAGGCTTCGCCAGGCCAATTGATTATCACAGCAGCTGTTCCCCACGGGCACAATGAGACCTGTACCAAAATGGCAGCAGCTAGCGAGAATTTATCATCACTATATAGATAAATAGGCCATTTGTTTTTAATGCTTATTCACACATATTCAGTTCATTCAACCAATACTGCTAGATTGCAAGCTTCTCAGGTAAGTAAGTCCTATTAGATTGACTATACTGTGTGTTACTTCTGCTAGTTTGCAAATATAGTAGAAAAAGAAGGAGGATTTAACCCCCTATTGTACCTCAGCACACTGAATAATACCTGCAACAATATATGAAGACTATATGGTCATAGAAATTCAGAGATATTAGTTGCATGCATTTGCAAATACATGGGAGGCTGCTGGGCCACGTCACGGCTTCTCTGTTACCAGCAGTCCCTAACACTAAGGGGTTCACGTCGGGGCGCAGTGCACCCCAAAAAACGTCTAGCCCAGGACCCCCCCAGGGCATCACACGAAAATGGAAAAAGAGTGACAGTGCAGTGTAAAGTATAGCTGTGTGTGAGTAATCATTAAATGTGGAATGAGAGGTTAAAATATATGTGAAAAAATACATGAATAATAAACAAACATAAAAGGTGATGTGAAAAGCAACTATGTGTATTAAGTGGTGATGCCCTGAGGAGGCATAGGGCGTGAGCGTTTGGGCGTAGGGCCCCCGGGACTGGTCTGGCTGGGCCTCCTCAGGGCATCACCACTTAATACACATAGTTGCTTTTCACATCACCTTTTATGTTTGTTTATTATTCATGTATTTTTTCACATATATTTTAACCTCTCATTCCACACTTAATGATTACTCACACACAGCTATACTTTACACTGCACTGTCACTCTTTTTCCATTTTCGTGTGATGCCCTGGGGGGGTCCTGGGCTGGACGTTTTTTGGGGTGCACTGCGCCCCGACGTGAACCCCTTAAGGGGGGTATCCACTAGACGATAAAGTTGAACGATTGAATGATAATGATAAAATCGTTCGATAATCGTTCAAACATCGTTTGAACATCGTTTGCAAATCGTGCAGTAATTGTTTCTAACGATGTACGATGCGCGCTCCCGCTGGTCGTTTGATCGTCTCCTCCATCGACTGAACATGCAGGTCAATTTCACTTGATTGCTTACAAATCGTTTACACATCGTTTACACATCGTTCATGCTGAACGATCAAACGATGAACCACTGTCTGCCCACTATAGCTGAAAGCTCTCAATCACAGATTAAAACAACATAGTTTATTGTTAGATCCTTTGCAAATTGTTCAGAGTGGAAGATCATATTTCAAGGGAAACTTCAAGGGAAAATCGTTAAGAGGTTGGACAGGGATAAAATCGTCTAGTGGATGCCCCCCATTAGTGTTAGGGACTGCTGGTAACAGAGAAGCCGTGACGTGGCCCAGCAGCCTCCCATGTATTTGCAAATGCATGCAACTAATTTCTCTGAATTTCTATGACCATATAGTCTTCATATATTGTTGCAGGTATTATTCAGTGTGCTGAGGTACAATAGGGGGTTAAATCCTCCTTCTTTTTCTACTTAGTATGACCCCCCCCCTTTCATGCACCTGATTAGTACTGCTAGATTGATTGAGCAGCTGCCATTTTTGTTAGTTTGCAAATATACTAAACTTGTGGATAGTGTGCACATATCAACAACTCCACTACTGGAGCTACATCATGTATCAGCATTATTTTACATTAACCTTTTCTGTGCTGGAGCTGCACAGTGCTCATACATTAACCTCTTCTGTGCTGGATCAGAGACCGTGTACTTACAGTAACCTCTTCTGTGCTGGATCAGACCGTGTACTTACAGTAACCTCTTCTGTGCTGGAGCTGGACAGCGTACTTACAGTAACCTCTTCTGTGCTGGATCAGAGACCGTGTACTTACAGTAACCTTTTCTGTGCTGGATCAGAGACAGTGTACTTACATTAACCTCTTCTGTGCTGGAGCTGGACAGTGTACTTACATTAACCTCTTCTGTGCTGGAGCTGGACAGCGTACTTACAGTAACCTCTTCTGTGCTGGAGCTGGACAACGTACTTACAGTAACCTCTTCTGTGCTGGAGCGGGACAACGTACTTACAGTAACCTTTTCTGTGCTGGAGCGGGACAGCGTACTTACAGTAACCTCTTCTGTGCTGGAGCTGGACAGTGTACTTACATTAACCTCTTCTGTGCTGGAGCTGGACAGTGTACTTACAGTAACCTTTTCTGTGCTGGAGCTGGACAGCGTACTTACAGTAACCTCTTCTGTGCTGGAGCGGTACAACGTACTTACAGTAACCTCTTCTGTGCTGGAGCTGGACAGCGTACTTACAGTAACCTCTTCTGTGCTGGAGCTGGACAGTGTTTCTACATTAACCCCTTCTATGCTGGCAGCGGATTTAATTAGTATACATTAACCTCTTCGGTGCCTCAGCTGTACCATGTATATACACAAAGCTGTCTGGTACAGGTGTTTATATTACACCCTTTTTGATACTGGGGTAGATTAGATTGTGTGCTTGGACCCCCCTCACCTAAACAATGTACACAGTAGTCTCTTAAGTGCCAGGGGGTAATAGGATGCACACAGTAACCCTTTCAGTGGCCAAACTCCATAGTATGTCAATAGTAACACTGGGTTAGCTACATGTCTAATGGAATGTATCAAACCCTCTATTACCTCCTTGTGCCATAATGGCGTAGTGTGTGCATATTAAGCTGTTGCCGAAGCCGGATCTGAAAAGCATGCCCGTAGTAACCCCTTCAATGCTGCCATTAACTGGCGTACACACATTAACCCCTTACGCTGGAGTAGAGTAACTTGCTCACAGTAACCCCTTCAGTGCTGAAGCAGTATATAGCATTGCATATTACGCATGCTGGGGAGGGATGGCATATGGGCAGTAACCCTTTTTCGTTGCTGGAGCAGGATATCCTTTGTACAGTAGCCCCACCAGTGCAGTACTGCCAAATCATGGGCCTACTCCTATCTGCACAGACCTCTTGTCACGTTGTGTGATAAAACAGACTGTAGATTGGCCTATATCATACCACAACTACGCAGTGCCCCCACAGACTGGCATTAGTTATAGTAACATCAGCAATAGTCCGTTTACACTGTACCCGGGCAGAGTAAAAACTATTTTATAAAGTGACTGCATTCAATTTTTATTCTCAAGAGTCTCAGCCTCTTATCGGATATTAATAATGATAAATCACTTAATCAAATATTGCAGATTAGGAGACATTAAGGGGTCTATTTACTAAGCAGTGTTAGGAGACAGAGTGAAAAGTGATAAGGTACCAGCCAATCAGCTCCCAACTGTCATGTCACAGGCTGTGTTTGAAAAATGACAGTTGGGAGCTGATTGGCTGGCACCTTATCACTTTCTTGTCACTTTTCACTCTGTCTCCTAGCACTGCTTAGTAAATAGACCCCTAAGAGACGCAGCCGCAATGTGCTGGAATGTCCTCTCTCAGTCCATGACTATGTAGGGATATGGGAGACTCATGCCTGAAGCCGCCTGTAATGAGAAGGGACGGGAAGGGACCGTGGTGCCTCGTCTGTAGGTGAGTTACACACGCAGGTAGATTGGGAAGAACACCAAGAAGAAGAAGAGCATTATGCAGCAGATGAAGATCCACATGATGCATCCGTAGTTCCGCAGCATTAGGCTGCACCGGTGGTATTGTGGCTGACGCGGGACCCCGACCAGGCCTGCCGGTTGCGAGAAGTGGGACTGAGTAGGACCCAGCAGATAGACCACGATGACAACATTGTCTTCCTCTCCTGGTGGGACATGGGACAAAGTGTTTTTGGTGTTCCTGACATAGCTTTGGCCATGCCCCTTCTTCCAGCACAGTTTGGACCCCTCCACCCAGACTCTCTGGAGCTGGCCCATCCATGGCGGGTACTGAGACACGATGTTCATGTTTGGGGGTAGCTGAGGGACGCCCCCTGCTGGGATGGTGACCACAGCCCGGCACATGGGGCAACAGAAGGTTTCCAGCTCCTTCTGGAAGACGCAGAGCTTGCACAGACACTCCATGCAGAAGGTGTGAGAACATGGCAGCAGCAGCGGGGTCCGGAATACATTGTCATAGGTGGCAAAGCAAATTGGGCACTCCGGGATAACGATTTCCTGCTCCATGGCCTTCGCCCCCAGGAGAAACCAAGTTTCTGTTAGGTCCAACTGAGGAAAGAACGTTCTGAGCAAAGATAATCGGGGTCTTCACAAAACCTTCTCTCTGGCGCACTTGAGGTTCCTTTTGGGTGCCTGAGACAGCATTATAAGGACCAGCAACACCTGGACTTAGAAGTTTAATGAGGCTTGAAGTGAGCAGAGTTATAGTGCGAGACCACCATCTCTACGCTATGCCATCTCTTAGGGAGACCATATCCCATCTCATAGCCGGAGATTCCCAGTAGTCTTTCTGTCCATCCAGCAATCCGCATTGGTTTGATCGGACCCCTCAGTAATGTACCAGGGTGATAGGATGAGTCCTGTGCAGGAGCTGGCTGTTCAGGGTTTAATTACCTGCTCCACAGGTCTGTATCCTCACCCTGCCTAGTAACAATATTTACTTACATTGTTGGCGTGCATTCACACAGTGACACGGGATCACGTTACTGACAATGAAAGGCTGCTCACTTCACGGCCTCACCTTCTCCACCGTCCCATTAATAGGTGTGTTATACCTCATTGTCACACACTTGTCTTCACTGCACTCTATGGGGCCATTTACACCCAATGCAAATAAGGCACAAAATATATTTTTGTACTCTTGTAACATCACACTTCTGTTTTAGTGCCCCATGGCCATATTGCCGCACCGGGCTTTCTGAGGCAAAGAGGTGACTTTTACAAAGAAGACGCCGCTCGCCCTGGGCATGTTCATCTACAGCAGGGATGGGGAACCTCAGGCCCGGGGGGGCGTATAAGGCCCGCGGAATCATTTGGTCTGGCCCTCGGAGCTTTTTTCTGCTAGCCTCATCTGGCTAGCAGGGTGCCTAGAATGGCACCCTGTAGCAAGACTCTATGGAGCAACCTTAGGACACCTTAGGTGGTCACACCGCTGCCCTTACAGCTCCTCGGAGCATCCTGAGGATGTTCTGGGCATTGCTGTAATCACCGGCGATTGTGACCCCGCCCCTGTGTGATGTCATACAGAGGGGGCATGGCCTGCACCTGGCCCGCGAATAATGTTATATATATCAAAATGGCCCTCAGTAGAAAAAAGGTTCCCCCACCTCTGATCTACAGTATGTGCCTGTTGCAGAGAGGGGCTTTAAATGGTGGAGGTCAGGTGACCACAAAGATTGTCCCCATTTACCTGAGATCTTGCACAGAGCAGAAATCATCCCCGTTACTAGCATTAGTTACTATTTTTATTGTAGCGTCATACTGAGCTGCTGGCTGTAAGTCCAGCTGCGTCCCACAGAAGCGCACTTTGGGCCGTGGACGATTTTCACAAAACTTGCAGTGTGCGACTCATTCGCTTTGGCCCCCGTTACCTTCAAGAAACGTCCATTGGAATTCACAGACCGTGCGCTCGATGCTGCAATGCTCCTCTGCGGGCCAAATGCGCTTTGTGACTGGAACGCATGCCCAGACTTAGAAAATCGCCAAGTGCGTGCGGCATCTCACTGCGTCCAACTCAAAATCGGATGTACCCAGCATAACTGCAGCCCTTGGCCTCTTCTCCCCATAGTGTCCACCCATATCCCCTATAGATTATAAGCTCATATGAGCAGAGCCCTCTCCCCTTCTCTACATGCTTACTGTACACTGGGCCTGATTCAGAGACAGACAAAATGGCGATTTTTTACGCAGATCGAGCGATTGTTTGCCATTGCGAATGCTTATAAGCCGCATGCGCAGTAATTGTCTTGCCATTCCGTACGCACAGAGGATCCATTCGCAAAGTGCAAACGCAGACTGTAAAACGCAAACTGCAAACGCAGGTGTCTTACCATTTAAACGCCGTTACACGGGCGTGCATACATTAGCTATTGCATTTACATACGTAGCATGAGATCCCTCAGCGTGCGAGGATGAGTGCCGTGTTTGCGGCTGGTCAGACCTGCCGTAAGGCCAAAACGGCCGCTCGATGTGCGTCGATGTTACCGATATTTACACAGGTAAGTGGCATCGTACACATATGAGAAGGCAGCGGTGGGCGTCCTTATGCTCTGGTAAGCTTTGGAACTATTAGCGTATTTTCGCAGCTGCGTTCTGTGCGAAATCGCATTAGCGTCCATCTCTAATTCAGGTTCACCGTTATGTATGAGTTTATACGCGATCTGTATTTATGTATCCTGTTGTCAATTGTATCCCCGCTGCACAACCCTTGGATCCCCTTATAAATAAAATATAATAATTGTGGAAGTACTGTACATGTTACAGCAGGCAGTGTCCACAAGCTCCAATACGCTGATGCAATTCATTCAGGACTGTGGGTGATACAGGGGACCCCTACCAATCAGGGAGGCGTAGCCACGACCAATCAGGGAGGCGTAGCCACGACCAATCAGGGAGGTGTAGCCACGACCAATCAGGGCTGCTGTGTGTTATTGTAGCAGGTTGTTCATTATTCCAATAAAGAAAACACTTTAAAAAAAACTATTTAAAAAGTGCATGAAGTATAAAAATAGAATACGAGATGCATAATGTATACAAGATACGTGGGGCTCAAAGTTTGGGGGATTGTGCGCAATGCTAGAGCTGGCAGTCAATTCAATAATCGCTATTTTTGGATTAAGAATTTAAAAGCCTTATATACAGCTGATTTTAAATGTATTAAACTGATTATACCATGCATATTTTCTATGGAAATCTGAGACAAAACATCCTTGCCATCTAATCAGAAATTTGCTTTTACTATGATAAAGGGTGTTCTCCATTGGACGTAGTTACACCCCGCACGTGAGCAGGGCTGCTGTGTGTATTTATGTACAACACTTGCTGTTTATATTAACACAATACTAGATAATAAGTTTAAAAGCAAATGTTGAATGTTGCCATTTGCAGATTTGGAACACTTGTTGCTATTTGTATTTATGAACACTTGCAGATTTGGAACACTTGTTGCTATTTGTAGTTATGAACACTTGCAGATTTGGAACACTTGTTGCTATTTGTAGTTATGAACACTTGCAGATTTGGAACACTTGTTGCTATTTGTAGTTATGAACACTTGCAGATTTGGAACACTTGTTGCTATTTGTAGTTATGAACACTTGCAGATTTGGAACACTTGTTGCTATTTGTATTTATGAACACTTGCAGATTTGGAACACTTGTTGCTATTTGTAGTTATGAACACTTGCAGTATCTATTAGCAAGATCACAAGATTCTACTTCAGTTTTAATAGTAAATGTTGATTTTCGCATCTATGCACAACATTTGTTGCTAATGATAGCTGTTGCACATAAATACAATTTTATCACAAAATACCATATTATTTGTAAATGTTGAATGTTGTGAGCGATATTTAAATCTATGTACTGAGGGCCTGATTCAGACCCGGTCGCAAGCACTGTGCGCTCGCAACCGGGTCGATGGTGGGCCAGTGCACATGCGCACAACGGAGCCGGCTCCGTACAGCCGCGAGACAATTGTGCTGTCCGACAATCTACGCTATATTAGCTGTAACTGATCCCCTCATGAGATCACCTCTACTGTACATTGTATGGGAAACGACTGAACACCACACAGATTGTATTACAGATCTTGTGCTGGGTCATCGCAACTCTTGTACAAGCGGAGAAAAAATTCACTTTTATTTGTTGTCAGAAATGATTGTGTCCTCTTCATCAGCTTATTCAAAGTAATTGCCGTTCTGTTCATTCTGGCCGTGTAAGCTAGCTAGGGGTGGTCAATAATCATCCCCCCAGATGTTGTAAAACTACATATCCCAGCATGCCCTGCCACAGTTTTGCTATTTGGCCATGCTAAAAATTGCAATGCATGCTGGGATTTGTAGTTCAACAAGAGCTGGAGGGTCGCTAATTACCCACCCCTGGCTCTAAGCACTAAACCCTTCATGGATATCTTACAGTATACCCTAGCCAATTATTGAAAATAATATCAGTTGCTAATGCAACCAAACATCGGGTCATCAGCTGCTACTCTCAGATATCTTGGCCACCTTCACCACCGGGCCTCATCAATTGCAACTTTATTTTTGTTTTGATTTTTGAACCAGGTTTAATATACAGAAGGATGTAGGATCAAAAATATGGATCCTATCAGGATAGCAAAGTTGTACTAGATGTGGTAGTCTGATCTAGTTCCTGTGTGCTTTAGATAATACTTCTGTCCAAATGGGAAATAGTTATTGATTATAGCATCTCTGAAATTACAGCAGCTCATAATAAAAGGGGCTTGTGACCGGATGACCACGCTCCTACAGGTCACTGATAGAATAGAGGGGGGGGGTTACTCTTCCCTGACTAACCTCAATGGGCTTACTTCACCATACCCAGGGATTCCTTCTAACCATCAGTAACTGCCTGTTCCTGACTCCTCCCACTGCGTAGTGTTAGGTTAACTTGCTGCCACCACCAGGCTCCGTCATCAGTACCTGGAATTGCCTACTTTTGGGCATGTGTGGACACGCTGCTGCAACACTTCCTGGGTACTGTTGGCTAATTTTCACTGGTCCCTCACTATGGAGCAGTCTGCCTGAAGTAGATGGCAAAGGGTTTGGAGACATTGGGCTGGATCCAGAACAGCCAGAGAATGGAATAGTATTTTGCACTATTCTGGTGGTCACAGGATACTGCAGATGCAGGCATCATAAGGCAAGATGTTTATTGCTCATAAGTGTTTAAAAAGACTAGTCCCCTTGCAAAAGGTGATTGGGTCAATCATAGTATACAAGATGTCTTCAGAAGTACAGTCCTCTCTGATAGAGGAATACACACAAGGCTTGCAGCCCCCCCCCCTTTTTTTATACAGTTCCAGCACACAATACTGTACTACAGAGGGCTAAGCCCACCCTGGATCCTTTAACCAATCAAGCTCTTGTCTTTGATGGACAGTGGGTCACTCTGCTGTACCACCAGGACAGGTAGCCATATACCAAGTGCCGGCAAGTCTGGAGTAGCGGATGGTATCCTCCATGACTTCTAGAATTCTGCTGGGGGACCGTATAACCCTTCTCTGGCCGACTTTGGGCTCTAGAGGCAGGGAGAAAAGATCTCCAGGTGGCAGTCTCCTGGCCTCCGAGTGGAAACCTTGGCACTGAAATCACTGGGAGAGTCTTTAGAGTGGCCTGGAGACTTCAGAATACAAGCAGGTTGGAATCACAGAGTAACTCACAGATGTGGACAGTAGATAAGAACCAGAGGTTGCAGGTGTGAACCGTAGACTTGAACCAGAATGGGAAAGCAGAGTAGCCGGAGTGGAACCGGAGACTTGAACCGGAATCGGATCAGTGAGAGTAGCAGCCAGCAACGCAGGTGTGGACCGGAATGGGACCGCAGGCTTGAACGAGTGGGACCAGGGATAGCTTGGGCCTGCTTGGGGCCAGTGAGAGTAACAGTAGCTGAACCAGTCTGCGACCATTACTTGAACACAGGCTGGTAGGTGCAGGCTGGAAGCAGCATACAGCGCAGTGGTGCAGAGTGGATGGAGCAGACTCGGAGGCAGTAGCTTGCAAGGACCCAGTAGCGCAGGTTCAGGCAGTGGATCAGAGGTAACACTTACTAGTTAGTGAGATCACTGGGAGGTGAAGAACCACATTGTTCCAACAAGGTGCTAGTGTTAGGTGCAGGCTTAAATAGGGCGCTTTTGTAAATGATTGGATGAGGCGGTCATGTGAGCACAGGAGACAGATAGAGACTGGATACTGGTGATCACCTGATCAGAGACAACATGGCTGCGCCCATGAACCTCAGGGAATGGATTGGCAGCACACTGGGACAGAAAGACTCACCTTCGAAACGCACCGCCGGACAGGGTAAGTGATTCAGAGGCCCAATTATTAATGATCGCATTGATATCGTGATCTGGGCATGATATTAGCGCCCATGATCACATTGCAGGATGCGATTACAGCGCCTGAATGTAACAAATTCAACCCACAGGGGCAGGGGTTCTCTAGGGAGCCCGTCCCTGCCTTGTGCTGGGAGTGAAGTGACCGCATTAGTGGTCTCTTCACTCCTGTGCTGGGAGTCCTGGGCGGACTACACATGCGTGGCGGCCATTGTCGGGGGAGGGTTCCTACGGAGCCCTCTTCCGGCTAGTATTGCGATGTGTAGCCCATAGGCTACAGCGGCCTACGCCATCTCCAGGTGACCTTAGCTGCGGGTGCCAATCTCTGCAATGATTCTCATTCTAAGACTTGGTAAGTCTGATATCGTCGCATCCCCCATAGACGCCTATGGGGGATGCGGCTGCTGGCGGAAATGGAGGGACTGCCGCAGATATGTCGGAGATGTCTTCTGCGATCCCCCCATAATGCATTCAGGGGATACTAAATATTAGCAATTCTGCAGGAACACAATCAGGACGCATGCGCGGTGTGACTTAGACACATACGCAGGGGCGTATCTTTAATGGGTGCAGGGTGTGCGGGGAACACGGGCCCCTGGGTCCAGGGGGGCCCCGCACCGCACACCCTGCACCAATAATATTACTTACCTCTCCGAAGTCCCACGTCGGCGCGTGGGTCCGGCGCTGTAAAATGACTGTAAAATGGCTGCAGTGGCCATATTCCCATCGTTTGCGCATGCGCAGTACATGGAAAATGGCCGCCGTGGCCATTTTCCCGGTGACCTGTGCATACACTATAGACCCTGGGCACACTCTAGTGCCCAGAGTCTATAACTCCGGCGCTGGCCGCGCACAGCTCAGTACGCTGCCAACCGCCGGGCGGAGAGGAGGGGGCCCGTGTCGGAGACTTCACACGGGCCCCCTCCTCTCTATAAACGACCCTGCACATACACATTAATAAATCACTCAACAGTGTTTGACATAGCGTGCAACTAAGAATCATGCCCTCTATGCCCACTATAACGTCACACCTCCCAATTTAGGCAGGCCAATCCCGATTCTGAGGGACCGATAGTACTTCTGTCCCGACTGCTGAGAATGTTGGGAGGTGTGAGCTGGGTACAGCGATGAGCGCATTGGGTGCAGTATATGCAGTGCACACGTGCCCCCGGCACCGCACACCCATATAATGCGCAATGCGACTCATACGCATCGTCCACCTCTGAATCAGGTCCTAAGTGAACATGATAGGTGCGGGGCTAAGTCACATGTGTAGTGCAACAAAAAAAACCATCTGCCATCGATGGTAGCAAATTATCTATCTTCCATCATCGATGTCAAAACCATCAAACATCGGTGCCAAACCATTGATGGTTGATGTAGCAAATTCTCACAGTGGCCCTATTGGACTATTTTAAATAAAAGTGGATTAAGGGTATAGCGTACTTAAATAACAGAGTGTACACAGACAGGCAAGTGTCCGATTACTGTGAGCAAGAACACCTTTTTCAGAGAGTTACCGGTGGAAACGTCCTAAAATACAATAAGAATTTGCTCCAGTTTCTGAATGTTCCTTACGATGAGCAAACCTGTTACTCGGTGAGTTGTTTTGTCTGTAGAAGTTGACATAGTGAAATAACGCAACAGCCAGAAGCTGATATTGTGTGCAAACTGCAAACCCGGACACAGGAGAGACCGTTACAGAGGAGAGTAACAGTCCGCACAGGAAAAGGAGATAACTAGGGTTGCACTTGCCACCCATCCTATATTTTCCAGGATTGTCCCGTAAGCGAATGGGACATGCTGCGTCCTGTATTGATTCGTTACAAAATGCAATTTGTCCCGTTTTCCGGTGTCACCACATTGTTTGAGTTGTGGTGCGGTGTCCTCTGGTAGAACGCAATTACTAATTTATGATCGCCCACGAAACGGCGTTTAAACAGCCAGACATGCCTGCATTTTTCTAACCCCGTTACCTCCCCCAAACGCTGATTACCTGTCACTCACTCTGCGTGTGGTTCTTCTGTAAGAACGTAATCGCATTAGCAATCACTCATTCTGCGCCCAGGTCAGTTGCTGGGGGGGACACTGGGCCCGATTCAGACCTGCTCGCGAGCACTAACGCTCGCAAGCGGGTCGATGGTGGCCCAGTGCACATGCGCACGACGGAGCCGGCTCCGTCGTGCGCATGCGCGAGACCCGGATAGCGACGGGCAAACCGTTGCTCCGGGTCTCGTACCAGAGGGGGCGTGCTGTCGATGTTGAGTGACAGCACGCCCCTTTGGTGGGCGGGCCAAGGGTGTGGCTGCCCAGACGGAGGCGTTCCCATGGGAACACCTACCGTCTGGGGCCGGCCCCTACCTCAAGACCATCGCGACCATCTTCCTGGCCGCTCGCTATAGCTGTGGGTGGTCCCCACAGCTATGCAAGCGGCCAGGAGGCCGCTCTAAAAAAACAGAATGCCGGCCCTGATTCAGAGCGAGCGCTCTGTCAGAGCGTCCGGCTCTGAATCAGGCCCACTATCCCCTTTGCAGACAGTGCCATAAAAGGGCTTTTCTGCGCCCTGTCCCGGCCACACCCCTGAGCGTAATTAGGTCATATGGAGGTGCAGGATAATGAATACTTTGGTGCTATTTGGTTACAGTTGAGTCAAACAACCTGAATTTTGCCTTTTTAATGATTGCCACTTTAAAACATCAGGCAGACTCGCTGTGATCTCACCGATGCTTGCAAGTTGCAGGCTGTTACAATTCCCCCAACTAGCTCACAAATCAGGTCAGTCTGGTGCAAGACAGTGTGCAGTTCAGTATCTGGGCAGTAGGTGGCGGTCTAGGACTAGGTGCTACAGTATGTATCTATTCTACATACATAGATAAAGGTGACCGCCACTGTCCTTCTACACATTTAATTTTCTTATAGCATAGATCTAAAATGGATTTATTGTAGAACTCTTACACTGCTTAACACAAAACCCTGTGATATGTAGAAAAAAATAAAATTACAACTATAAAACTTTCCTAATTAGTTACAAATAATAATAAATAAAGAACTAGACTATATCGGGCATACCTTTGGTAAGAAATAAATGCACGGTGTATGGTGATGCACTTTTCCTGGAATCACGTAGCACGGGGTAGGGATGATAAAATCATGTGCGGTGAAATGCGTAGGAAAGTTCAAAACTCGTGAGGAAGTTTTGATCCATTGTAAGTGGGGACATCTCAGACGCTGCACAGTGTTTGTAGCTGAACTAATCAAAAGGTAAAAGATTTTGGATACATCTACATATTTGGGGGCTGACGCATAACAGAATCTGTGCCCATTGGTGGAGCATAGCTGCGTCTATTGGCGGTCTCCCGTCTGCGGTTTTATGCAAATGCTGCTACAAACTCCTTCCCTTGTGTACATCCATGCAGGTGAATTTGCAAGGACTGAGCCGCCCACTTTTAGCACCTGTGCACGCTGTAACATCGATTGGTGCATCCTCATACGCCACCATCGGTTGCGACACCAAAAATTGCACCAACCCTATGGCAGGGCTGATCACGGACTCCTATGCTTACAGCTGCGCAGCTGGGAATGCAACCCGTTGCATTGACGGTCCTGCGACACTCCCATAATACGTAATAATAAGCGATGTGCGGAATTGTAGCATCCGCAGGGCGCCTGAGATCAGCTGCACAGGCTGCAGTGTGCCCGTCTGGAGCGTCTAAAGGATGCTCCATCGGCGCCAGGGTACCTGGAATGGAGGCAGATTGCCATTCTAGGCACCCTACTAGTTATGGCCCTGTGCATCGCACCCCCTGCTGAGGCGACCATCTTGGAGGGGGCAGCCTGAAAGTCGACACGTGCACCTCTGATTCAGAGAGGCTAACACAAAGATTGTGAGAGACACAGAAGGAAGGCAGAGACACGGACAGACGATGGGGCAAGTACGCTATCAGTGTATAAGTACACGTATAACTGTGTATGTACTGATATTCTCATCAATCATTTATTTGATGGTGATTGTATAATGATCACAGATTTAATTTCAAATAGAAGAACAGAAATACTGACATCCACACCAGCAAATAAATGGGGAGAGGCTATAGTATCACACGTACACCAGACTAAATGGCACTGACGGTTACCTCACAGGAGGGGCAGGACTCTTATGGTAATGATATACTGTATTGGCCATATATCTACTGATAGACTATACACAAAGACAGAAAGGTTCATGAGAACAGGAAAAGATATACATTCAAGTGTCCTAAATCATCATACTGTATGACAGGGCTAACATCACGTTACAGAGTGCATATGTGACTGACCAACTACATACACCACATAATACCATACCAAACTATACATGCAGTATCCGGAACATGCTGCACCATGCCATATATCAAAGAGTTACTAGGACCAGAAGATTAAATACAGTAAAACCCTGGCAAAATAAGGGACAGCAATGAAAACCCCACCAAACACAATATGCAGCATAGTGATGGCCATCGGTGGGATGTCCATCGATGGTTACCAACGATGGGTCCATTGGGGATTACCATCAATGGACCATTGATGGTTTGCACCCCCCGGCCACTGCTGCTAGGGGCATGGTGGAATGCGGGGTAAATAAAAATGGGGGTGGGGCGGGGCTAAGCTCCATACAGTCAAGAAAAAAAAGAAATAACCATTGTCTCACACTCAACCATCGATGGCGGAGAACCATTGGCTCTCTGCCATCAATAGCCAAATCATCAGCCATTGATAGTTAACCATCGATCATTGCTAACTAACGATGGTTGATGACCAGGCTAGAACTCCACCATCTGTAAAGTGGCAAAATGAAGTACAGTATCCTATATGGAAAAAACGAACGGACAGATGATATATAATGACAGGATGTGGGCAGTGATGATGTCACCAGTCACTGTGTTGACCTCATTATGCCGGTGCTGCATCTCGATACAGGTGAATGTTACTTGTAGCATTTTCCCTCTGCGGGTCACTTTAAACATGCCGCTTACAGATGTACATACAGCTCTGAGCCCCAGTGTTTGTATTTATATTATTATATTATATTATTCTACACTTATTAAAGTTGCTTATCATGACGATCGCAAAATAACAAGTTGAGTATTTTTATATCCTCTCATTTAGTCACGGAAGGTAAGTAGAAGCCAGACTGACGCATTCAGGCAACTTTAGTTCGCTGCTACTGAAGTCATCAGAATCTAGTGGCGCGAACTCATTGGAGCTGAGCATATTTACTGAGCAAATATTAACATAAGTCTAATATTCTTTATACAAACACACTGTAACTACAGGATCTCTCTGCCTATCTGCGCCCAGTCATCTGCTTCCTCTCTGACTGAGGACGATAAAGTATTCTATATGTACAACACACAACGTGAGTCCATACAATCAAAGCACCGATCTTATACGTGTATCAGAGGCGGGAATAGTATTGATGCATATAAAAGAGAGCTTATATTACCTCGCGTGTGATCCTGAATGAGCACGGTGCACATGAGGAAGGGGCTGAAATAATGCTCTGTGCTATAAAGAGATCTAATTCGCTATGTTCCATATGACCGTGGTGCTTTGGAGAGAACAGATGTAGGACCCTAATAGTCAGAGTTGGCCCTAAGCAATTTGGTGCCCTAGGTAGGATTTGTTGCTGGTGCATGGTGGCTGGCGCTGAGGTGGTCTGCTGTCCGTCCACTGGCCCGGAGGTGATCATGGTACTGGGAGAGGTCATGAGGTGGTCTGCTGTCCGTCCACTGGCCCTGAGGTGGTCATGGTACTGGGAGAGGTCATGAGGTGGTCTGCTGTCCTTCCACTGGCCCTGAGGCCATGGTACTGGGAGAGGTCATGAGGTGGTCTGCTGTCCATCCCCTCACTGGTGCTGATATGGTGGAGCAGTTATATTCAACCTTTTTCAACTTGAGGCCCACTACACAAGATTTTCAAATTGCCAAGGGCTGGAGCTGGAGAGACCCTGGGGCTGGAGAGACAGAAGGGAGCTGGCTGGAGCTGGAGAGACACTGGCGGCTTTGCTGGAGAGACAGAAGGGGAACTGGAGCTGGAGAGACACTGGGGGCTGAAACTGGAGAGACACTGGAAGGGCTGCAGCTGGAAAGACAGAAGGGGCTAAATCTGAAGAGACAATGTGGGAGGGGGGCTTGAGCAACTGGAGAGACACAATGGGGATGAGGCTGAAGAGAACTGGGGGAAGTGGCTGGATTAGAAGGAAAAGGCTTGGGACAGTAAACTTTATTAGGGTTAAATTCATACCCCCACTTCTAAATTCCCACTTAGGGCACTGCACATACCCTCAGAGACCTATGGAACGCAGTGAAGAGAGTGGATGGATCTCACGCATTCTGCCCACTTCCTTGTGCAGGATGGGTAGCTATTACCGAGAATCGCGGGTCCATAGGGACGGTGGTGAGACTAATATGGGGCAAATTACCACCAATTTAGCTTGGCGATTGATGACATTTTGCTGCGACATTTGCCAGGGGCCTGCTGGCGTAAAATGCCCACCACCGAAGTGGTCAACCGCATCTCCTCTCCAGGCTTCTCCCAGAGAGGAGAAACATAAAGTGGTAAATATGCTTTATTGTTACACTGCAATTTAGATTTGAGTTTGGACACGCCCCCTGCCAGATCTACATCTCTGCACTCTGCCCACAGTCACAGTGCAACATGGTTCTACAGAGGTGCAAAGTTACTTTCTGTTTTGCTTTGCTCCCAACTCAGAATCAGGCTCTATGTATACGGTATGGGATTGAAATGCCGATAGCGTCAGCCTGACCGGAAGAAATCCCGACAGCAGCAGGTAAGTCACCTAACCCTCCCCTAGGGGTGCCTAACCCTAAACTCCTGGGGTGGTGCGTAACCCTAAATCCCCCACAGGGGTGCCTAACCCTAAACCTAACCCCCCAACCCCCGCACCCTACATCCCATGTATACAGTATATGTTACTAGCAGAAGTACCCGGCATTGCGCGGGTTTAAATCTTCATATTATTAAGTTTGACACCCCAGACCAACTGCTGCCCCTCTGTAAAGTTTTCATCCAAATCCATCCAGTGGAAGGCTCATAACAGGCTCCTCGGGTCAAAGTTCTGCCCAGCGTCCACCAACAGGAGGTCCAACCGGGACCCTAACCTCCCCTAAAACCTGGCCAGGATCCAACTGGACCACCTCGCGTTGGTTTCATCCCAATCGGCGCGGATGTGTCCGAATGCATAACCGGACAGGCAAACTAACAGACCAATGAATTTATATATAAGATTCTGTTTACCCTAATTTGGGGCTTTAATCTGTATGGTGCCGTGAAAATTATAATTATAAATGATAATAATAATCATCAAATGCATTCTGTATATATCCTGCCCTGGAAAGCGTTTCATCTCACTGTTCTACAAAGAGGAGTCAGTGCAGGTAACTGGTGCTTTGTCTTTCCTGCATATTTTAGACAGGTTAATCTGAATTTGCAGAGTTATATTCCCCTACTATTACTAATACCCGCATGTTCCCCTTCTCCGACTTCTCTATTGATCTGGAGAAGTATAAAGCCCCCCATACATCAGAGATTGATTGCAGCAATCGTGCAATTTGCAATCGATTGTGTATAAAAATCTTTCCCTTTTTCAATCGATTGTGGCAATTCTGCAATAGATTGAAAAAGGGAAAGATTTTTATACACAATCGATTGCAAATTGCACGATTGCTGCAATCAATCTCTGATGTATGGGGGCCTTAACTTTGAAAAGGGCCTGAGCCCCCCCTGCAGCCAATCAGAGCAATAGATCCTTCATGCAGCTCTCATGTCGCTGTTATAACCCAGCATAAAGGAACCCTCTCATTGTCTAAACATTATCTAACTGCCAAACTCCCTTCCCTGCCCTCCCTGGCCTGTGCGCCCCTCCCCTCTGCTCACCTGCTGCTGACTCTACCTGCACACAGCGTGGGAGAGAAACAGGCATTGCCACCAGCTGCAGATCCTGTGCTCTTTGTTGCCTCTATTCGGAGGTGATCGGGTAAGGTGCCTCTTCTCTTAACCCCTTACCTGCCACCGCTGCCTGTTATGATTGTTACGGTGAATGACAGGCATAATCTGACACTCTTCCCGTCACAGGTCTCCTGAACTGATTGGCGCCAGGAGTTATCGGCTCTGAACGCTGCAGTTGGCACTACGCCCGGTGACACCATGCAGAAATGACTGGCATTCCGCTAACATCTGGTAAGTGTTAACCTGTGAAACTTTACACACGTGTTTATCAGGTGGGTTTTAGTAAGACATGTTAATGAAACAATGTTTACTTGGCAACATGTGGCATACTGTATGCCCAGGATGCATGGGTGCCTTTCACTGTACATGTATGCTGCCATGCCTACATAGTGACCGCCGGATGCATATGCAGCATGTTTGCCAACTACCTGTAGTGCAGCCATACAGCCTGTGTATATCGTATGTGTAAGATTGTGCGGCTGAGCTGGCAGTCCCACACGAGGCACCTGGCACACGCTTCCATGGGTTCACCAGAAGAGGTGCCTCGTTGTTGGTCTAAGACAAACGTGTGTTGAGTGAGACGGGGATGTGTAGCTGCCTCTAGCTGCTGTACGTAGTCGGTGACTATCTGCAAAGAGGGAAAATTAATTGGTTCCTTTTAAAAACAAGAAAAGGGAGTCTGTTTAGATTGTAAGCTCTTTAGAGCCAGCGCCTCATTTCTAGTTTTCTTTCCCCAGATAACAGACACATCGGCATCCTGACAGGGTTAGGATACTGACACCTGTCGATCGGTATCCTAACCCACCCCTTCTCCCTTCTCCCCCTGGTGTCTAAACCTAACCTCCCCCTCCCCGCACCCTAAAACCCAACCCTCCCCCCGCTACTTACCTTCAGGATGGCGACGCCAGGATACTGACAGGTTTCGGGATTCTGGCGCCCGCATTTTGAGTGCCGGAATCCCTGCGGTTGGTATTATGACAGCATCCCATGTATTTTTCTTTATCTTAAACCAGTGATTCCCAACCTCAGTCCTCAAGGCACACTAACAGTCCTGGTTTTAGTGATATCCATGATTGTGCACAGATGGTTAAATCAAAATAACTGAGGTACTAATTAAGTCACTTGTGCTCAAGTATGGCTATCCCTAAAACCTGGACTGTTAGTGTGCCTTGAGGACCGTGGTTGGGAACCCCTGTCTTAAACGTACTGGTACTCATATAAGCTAAAATAGTGGGTGTTAAGGCGGTATCCACTACAAGATCTGATAACGACTGCACGATTACGACATTGTAATCGTGCAGTCGTTTGTCAGTCATGTGATGAGCCTGCACTGAATGAGCCAGTCGTTCAGTGCAGGATCAATCAATCATCTGGAAACATGCTGAACCTGGCGATATCGTCAGGTTGACCAGCTTGTTGGAAAGATGATAGATGTCTAAATGACGAGTGGGCACGCGCATCGCTGGTCGTTTAAGACACTTTTGCAAACGATTTAACGATCGAACGATCGTTATCGTTCAATTGTTCAACTTAGTCGTCTAGTTGATACCCCCATTAATCCTAGCGAAGCATTATCGATCAGTGACATCTTAAACTGGTGATAACCATCCCGAAGCTCTCTGGGGAATTTTTCCAGCTTGCCATTAAAATAAAAAATATTGCTCTATGAGGCTGATTCATGTTGAAAGCAGCCAGTTCTGTAAATGGGAAGATGGAGTGTAAAGGTGCATACACACACAACGATTTTGTTACCAACGATTTTCTGTCAGATTATCTGTCAGATTTTTTAAAGTGTAATGAACGATTTTTTTGAACTACAAACGATTTTTGCATATTCCCTTAATGAAAATCGTTGAGTTGACAAGTCTGACTGAACTACAAACGAGAACGTGAACACGCATGAACGATAATCATTCATCGTTTGACTCAGAAAGTGAACGATTTTTTCAAACGATTATCGTTCAACGATATTGTTGAACGATAATCCTTCAAAAAATCGTTGTGTGTGTATGCAGCTTAAGTGATGATAAGGTTGGAGATGTAGGTGGCGGGGGGGGGGGGGGGGGGGTTGTGGTGTAGTTGAGGGCTTGGTATGTGAGTGAGAGGAGTTTGAATTTGACTTGCTATAGTAAAGAGAGCCAGTGGAGAAACTGGCAGAGGGAGGGCAGCAGTGGTGGGCATTAAAAAAGGGGCAACGTGAGAGGAGTGTGCCAGAAAGGAGAATGTTGCAGTAACCAAGGTGGGAGATGATGAGGGCGTTGATGATAGTTTTGGTGGCTTTCAGGGTGAGAAAGGGTCAAATCAGAATAATGTTATGGAGGTGAAAGTGACAGGATTAGGTGGGAAGAAAAAAGAGAGATCATAGTCAACAATGGAACCCAGACAGGGGACATGGGAGGTGGAGGAGAATGGGCTTTGGAGGGGGGGAGAAGGTTAGTTCAGTTTTAGTGATATTAAGCCTCAGGTACTGGTATGACATAATTGGAGATGGCAGACAGACAGGTGGACATACGGGAGAGGACAGAGGGTGAGAAGCAAATGATGAAGATGGTTAAGTTGGGTGTCATCAGTGTAGAGGAGGTATTGGAGGCTGAAGGAGGTGATGAGCACTCTGAGGAAAGAGGTATAAAAGGGGACCAAGGGCAGAACCTGGGAACATAAAAAGGAAGCGGGAGAGTAGGGGAGGTGGAGGTAGATGTGGATACAGAAAGTTGTGTTCAGTAACATCATCTCTTAATATTACCCTGACATCTACTATAGTATTAAACCTTTCTCCCTGGCTGCTCCTTACCTATGGAACTCCGTCCCTCTTGACCTGAGCTGTCATTTTTCTGTTTAGCACTAAACCTGAACTGATGAAATCTTCCAAAGAGGACAAGTACATGTATCAATTACATTCTATAAAATGATAGCCACAAGCTGATTGGTTGCTATGGGTAACATCTCCATTTGTCTTCTTTAGAAGGTATGATACATTTCCCCCTAAAATCAAACCAGGAAATATCTTTTCAAACGTGAGACCATCGGCATCCCCGGTAATCTGGGTGGGGGAACAGCACGTTGCATTACATGGGTCAGGTTTAAAATTCAGGTTCAAGTTCAGAACATGGGACCCCTGAGTTGGCACAACTAAACTGCTTTAGAACATCCGGGTCCTAAAATATCCTACCCCTCCACGGTGCCACAGGAGCTTTACCTGGGTCCTGCTGCCCACTAGTGCCCACTATAGTAGTGGATGAATTGCTGGGATGTAGTCTGGAAGGCGACGGTCGAAATGTCGACAGCCGGCTTCCAGACTACTTAATCCCGGCGAGGGTTGAATGACAGGCGTCTAAAACTAGACGCCTGTAATTTTAGGTTTAGGGCTCCCGGGGGAACTTAGGGTTAGGCACCCCCCTGGGAGGTTAGGGTTAGGCTAGGGGGAGGGAGGGTTAGGGTTAGGCACCCCCCCGGGGGACTTAGGTTTAGGCAGCGGGAAAGGGGGGGTTAGGTTTAGGCACTTAGAGGGGGGGTAGGGTTAGGCCGGACGGTAGTAATACATATCACACACGAATTGCTGAATATTCTGGTTGTACATGGAAATCAAAGTCACAAGGTACAGTATGTTCTCAGCCCTGTGACTTGCAGAGTTCCTGGTGCCTCGGACCTCACATCCGCATTGATAATTACACAGCTGACTGCCTGGGGCAGCGGAAGAAGCTGATACACTGGCAGTACCGTACTGAGATGGCAGAGGTTGGCACGGGGCTGTCATACACCTCTCATGTCTGTGGGGCAATTGTGGATGGGGCGGGTGAGCAGGTGAGAGATGGTTCATTCTAGAAGGAGGGTTTGCTGACTTTACTGTCAATGTTGCCTCGACGCACCCCCTCTGCAGCGAGAGCCCCCATTACAGCCCAGTTCCGTCTCTTCAGTCGTAAATGTAAACGTCTCCACGGTGCCCATACTACACACACGTTCATTTCTGTAATTAGCCAATTGTCCTACCTTAATATTTTTGGATAGTGGGAGGAAATCAAACCCCCCACAAAACTCATGCAAGCACGGAGAGAACATGCAAACTCCACACCGTTAGGGCCATAATGGGAATCATACCCAATACCTCAGTGCTGTGAGGCAGTAATGCTAACCACTACACCAACTGTGCTGCAGATCATTTGAAGTTAGAAGTCCTCTATGGTCGCACGGAATGATCACGAGAAATTAGACACTGGAGCCATGTTTACTGCATACGGGATAGCAGACGCAGGATGTGACATTCCCCCAAAACGGTTACGTTTTTAGCCGACACTCCCCGTTACCATCCCCCAAACGCTTCCCGACTGTCAATCACACTGCAAAAAATACTCAGTGCGAGCTATACGGTAATGTACCCTGACACATGCCCTTAGCATCTGACACCAGATGGGGAGGCCTAAGGGAGAGGTGCAGATGGCAGCGAATGGCGTCATTGCAGACCCACCTTCACTGTACAATGTCACCATTCGCCAATAATCTGGTCTAGTCCCTCGGGAGTCTGAGTTTTCCCAATATTCTGGAGCTTGGATTCTCTCTCATAACGCTTTTATACCTAAATTCCGGGTCTGACCCGAAGGTTGGAACAGGGGGCCTGATTCAGAGCCGGACGCTCTGACCAGAGCGCTCGCTCTGAATCAGGGCCCTCCTACCTAAAATTGGAGCGGCCTCTTGGACGCTCGCATAGCTGTGGGTTGCCACCCACAGCTTATGCGAACGTCCCATGATGATGGTCGCGATGGTCAAGACCATCGGGCTTGCGACGAGACCCTTGCGGTAGGGTCTCGTGGCCGCAAGCCCTGGAGTGATTTTGGCTCTATCAGAGCCAAAATCGCTCCCACTGATATCACTAGTGATGTCAGTGGGGCCGGACCCAGACGGTAGGCGTTCCCATGGGAACGCCTCCGTCTGGCAGCCACGCCCACCAAAGGAACCCAGGGCCTGATTCTGACCCTCGCGAGCGGGTCAGAATCAGGCCCTGGGTTCCAAACCGGATCAGACCCGGAATTTAGCCAGTACCGACCCATGATATTCCCGAGTCTGCGCCGTTCACTCCGGAGCTGGGTCTGCAGTGATCCGTCTTTTCCGGCGTTGAAGTGGACGCTTGGAGATGACCTCATCTCCAAGCGCCACTGAAGCCGGCCAATTGGCAGGCATGCGGCGCGCTCCAGGTCATTGTGACCCAGATTGCGCCTACACTGCAGGGTTTCACAGGTCATTCCTGTGTATAACCCTGCTAGTTACCTGGGTTGGATTGTCGGGTCACTCCACCCGGAAATCCAACCCTGTCCCCTTTTACACCAAGGAGCTACCCCTGTAATAACCCGGGTTTTAGCTCTGGTGTAAAAGGGGTATTATAGAGAGCTTTGTGATCTGTGGGCCTGATTCAGATGCGCTTGCAAGCGGGTCGATGGTGGGGTACTGTGCACGCACGCCACGCGCATGCTCCGGAGCGAGAAAAAAATTCTCTCGCTCCGGGACTCACTACAAAAGGGGCGGCTGTCGTTGTTGATTGACAGCTCACCCTGTTTTGTAGGTGGGGCGGGTGGGTGGCTACACAAACGGAGGCGTTCCCGAAGGAACGCCTGCCGTTTGTGGGAGGCACCACTGACAACACCAGTGATGTCAGTGGAGAGCTTCCTCCTCTGTTAGAGCAGGAAGCTCTCTGGGGCTTGCGACGGACGAGACCCTAGTACAAGGGTCTCGTTGCAAGCCCCGATGGTCGCGACCATCACCTGGTTGCCCGCAAAAGCTGTGGGTGGTCACCCACAGGTTAGTGAGCGGCCCGTCTGGCTCTGAATCAGGCCCTGTGTTTTTTTTCTCTCCTCACATTTACGAAACCTTTTCATGTATTTCATTGTTCTGTACGAAACAACTGCAGAAACGTCTCCTCTTCCTCGTTTTGTGCACATTGATTGTGAGCGATGTCAAAGCTGGAATCTCTGGGCTTGTAACCCAGCGACGGCGCACATTGCTTCTATAAGAGAACATTGTGCAATATGTACACACATAATGTTCCTGGGCTTTGCCTGAGCCGATAGCTATAGTAAGTGGCCAGGAGCCGGCGAGTTCAAAGTTCTGTGGACACAGAGAGAGAGATACTTTGCTGCATGGTCAGAGTCCTGGGCCAGTCACAATTACCAGCTCCTCTGTCTCTGCAATTAAAACTAAACTCGTTAACAAAGTGCTCGCTGGGCAATGTCATGTTGTGTTATTATTTCACACTTCTACCAATGTAAAAAACATTCATCTGTATGCAGGGTCGTAACTAGAGGTAGGTGAGCGGTGCTGCCGCCCACGGCCTGCAGAAGGTATTGTTGCTGCCCAGTGGCACCAGTATTTGGCATGCAGGTTGCCTGCAACAGCACCCTGCAGCCTAGAAAGCCAATGTCTGGGCACTCAGCTTCTCCCTGGTGCCGGCAGTAAGCCGCTGCAGGGCACCACGTAGTGGCTATAGGACTTGTAACTGGTACCGATGGCAAGCTGCCGGCTTGTGACGACACATGTTCACACATGTTCAGAAGGGGAACAAGGAAAAAGGAGGGAGGCACACAGAAAGAGCAGCAATGGTATATAGCTGTGCATATATATACATAAAAAAGAAAGAATATAAACAAGCAATAACAAGTATTATGACTATATATATATATATATATATATATACACACACACACACAAAAGAAACCATATAAACAGGTCCAGATTAAGGAGAGTTATTTCCGTTATAACTAAACTGAAGTGGGTCTGGTAAATGGGATCAATACGATTTACCGCCAGCCGCAAGGCCGGCGGTTCGAATACCGACAACGGAAGCCCGGCAGTGCAGATCCCGACAGGTACGTATTTTTTCTCTTTACTAACATAACCTCCCCCCCCCCCCCCCAACCCTCCCCTAGGGGTGCCTAACCCTAACCTTCCCCCCCAAGTGCCTAAACCTAACCCACCCCTTCCCCGCAGATTAACCCTAAGTCTCCCGGGGGGGTGCCTAACCCTAAGTCCCCCCCGGAAACCCCTAACATAACCCCCCCGTGGCTGTCTGCGTCCAGCTTACCTTCGATCGGTAAGCCGGGTGTCGGGCTCCCGGCGTAGGTCCAATGACAGGCATTGGGAATTCGACGCCTCTCATTAGACACTTGCTGGGATTAGACAGTCAGGATGCCAACAGTCGGTATATGTAATAGAGAGGCACCTTCACCATCGGTGACAAACTCTTGCCATGCAAGCCACTTCACACTTCATAGTAGGGGAGGAAGCTGAATATGAGGATGGTACAAAGGCAGTTTCCCTGTCGACATGGTATTGGGTCTTGTTAAAAAAAGAAAACCCTATAGAATGAGGGAAGATGGGGGTCTTCCCAACACTGGGCCAGGGCTGCTCGAGCAGCAATGACAAATGACCGAACACGTGTCTCTGCTGGGACACGACCTGGGAAGGATGAAGATGAGCAGGAGCTAAGTCGGGCTGGGGCACATTTTTAGCTAGAGACAATACCTCAACCCAGTAACACAGAAGAAGGGGACAGGACCAGAATTCATGAAAAATGGGTCCCACGTCACCACAATGGTAATGGGCGCCCAAACAACAATTGAATTTCCTTAGAATAAATGATGTGCTGTTCTTACAGGGAATGCGGAGCTCTTTGGTGTATAATAATGGCGTGAGAATTTGTGGTGTATACGGGTTATTACATTGTACGGAGAAGATAGTTCACACTTATTCTTTCATCTCAGTAGTATCATTTTGTAATGACAGTATTAGCATTTGTTTATAGGGTGCCACAAAGTTCAGCAGCGCCCATACAGAACGAAATAACATAGTGACCAGCACACACATACATAATTACATGTGTAAGCATAAATACATGCATAGACCTTAAATAATGATCTTAAGGAGCATTGCTAAAATAAGGGGGAGGGAGGGCCCTGCTTGTGAGAGCTTCCGTTGTAAAGGGGGGTGGGCAATTAGAGAGATACGAGGGGGTAAGGGCGATGGGTGTAAGGGAAGGGACTAGGATGAATTCTGGTCGTCTAGAGTGGGTAGATAAGTTTTGAGTTAGAGTATGGAGCAAAAGAGGTTAGGGGAGTCTGATTGCGTGAGTGAGACCAGTCCAGGTTTGGGGTAGCGCATTAATAGTCCTGGAGGCAGAAGTGGGAGGTGGTAATGAGTGGGGAGGACAGGACAGGAGGGAGTATGGATGCAGAAAAACATAGTTCTGGGATGTTCAGCTACGGTAATTTAATGTAAACCAAAACTTCTATTATTGAATTGGATATATTAAAGATCTATGGATGAATGCAACTCTCTTCTGGAGAAGCTGGATTATGTGGTGCAGTCTGCAACTCCCTTCTCTAACCTCCCACAGCTAGAAATCTGGATTACTCGTTACGTTTTGCAATTTCGTAATACGGATTTAAATCTCGACATTCTCATTAAACCTGGGACAGTTCTATTTCGCCATCTCTTCCTTTCAGGTGAATTGCCTGATAAATAATGTATTAATATAAATGACATGTTTTTATATATTTCCCAATTAGTATCGTATTGGTCAATATCCCGGGGCTAGCGGCGAGAGAGAAAAATGTCGGACGCTGCAAAACTGGACCCAGAATCGGAGTGTCCCGTGTGTTGGAACCCGTACGATAGCACATTCCGTACGCCCAAACTTTTGAACTGCCACCACTGCTTCTGCCTGGAATGCCTGGCCCGTCTGAGCTTCATGACGCAGATCCGGAACCGCCTGCAATGCCCGCTGTGCCGCCATACTACAGTTCTCCATTTAGACCAGGTGATTACTGACCTGCCCACCAATACGGCCATCCTCAGCCAACTCAAGCTAGAGCCGCAGAATCGCGCAGTCTGTGCCAGAGACAACCGCAGACTAAACTTCTTCCAGCGCCCGCCCTCTGTGTATACACTCAACGTCGGCCAAGATTCGGGCTCTTTATACGGTACTCTCCAAACTCAAGTCCAGACCCCGCTAACCACCATTCCCTCATACGGCTCTTCCTGCCAGTGTTGCCGAAACCCCCAGTTCCGAATGTTTTCCTACCTGATGATGACCATGCTTATAGTCAGTATGCTACTCATATTTTCCATCTTTTGGACTCGGAAGTTATTGTGGGGCCCAGGATGAACCAGTACACAGTGACTATACGTATGATGCATTGGCCACCTGAAGACCTTGAGGAACGTTGTGCTCACACAATAAGTTTTATAGGACACCAACTGATAAAGGATTCTGTACCACGGACCAAAGGATACATGTAAGCGTGCAAATAAATGGAATTATTTTGTAACTCGGTCAATGGATTATGTAGTTGGTGAGGCGACACCATTATCTTGTTAACGTACGATGCGGGACTGTTACAGAGATTAAATGGGGTTTGGGTAACCTGTGGCTTTCCAGCTACTGTAGTCTCAGCACAACCTGCCGACCAGAGGCTGCAATTCCAGTGGAGGTTAGTGGTGCAGGCAGGCGATTTATAATTAGCCTTAAGTGGTATAATATGGACCCCATAGGGTTTATGTAATGGGGTGCGAGTTGCGTGAAACAGCGCTATTCCTGGGTTCTCCATTCTCAATTAGACACATCAGTCGCGTCCGCCAGTAAGTGCGGCTAGACGCAGCACTTACAGTACCGCTGGAATTGCAGGATTTTTGGTTGTAGCCCCAAAGGGTGGTGTACACAGATCCACGAGTCGGGCCGTGAGGAGGGTAGTGAGAGTTTCGAGGGTCGTCTAATTGCATTGACCCTCTTAATGCAGCAATAATTTAAAATGCCAAGACAAGTTGGTTTTAACTATTAAATCATTGCCACTTTAAATCTGCTTCCGAGATCTCTGAAATCACGCCAACTCGCACCCCAATACATAAACCCCTATATCCAATTTAAAAAAATAAAACAAAATGTTGGCTCTATTAATTTAGTTTCAAATAGAGGTCACGTTACATCTTCCTTTATATGCAATAGAGGCGATAAGCACAGGCCCGAACTAACAGGTATCAGCGGCCATAAGTGTGAAAATCGCATTATAAAGTAATGAGTGATCTGATGCATTCAGCGGGGTCTCACCGACCTGGAATTATGCTCAAAAGTAACAAGAGATTCTCTGTACAGTTATTAAAAAAAATATGTCAACATTCTGCTCGGGCCGGCGGCGGAGGGTTAAGGCTACGGCAGGGAAGGGGTTAAGGCTACGGCAGGGAAGGGGTTAAGGCTACGGCAGGGAAGGGGTTAAGGCTACGGCAGGGAAGGGGTTAAGGCTACGGCAGGGAAGGGGTTAAGGCTACGGCAGGGAAGGGGTTAAGGCTACGGCAGGGAAGGGGTTAAGGCTACGGCAGGGAAGGGGTTAAGGCTACGGCAGGGAAGGGGTTAAGGCTACGGCAGGGAAGGGGTTAAGGCTACGGCAGGGAAGGGGTTAAGGCTACGGCAGGGAAGGGGTTAAGGCTACGGCAGGGAAGGGGTTAAGGCTACGGCAGGGAAGGGGTTAGGCTACGGCAGGGAAGGGTTAGGCACTAGGCGAAAGGTTAGAGATTACGCGGAACTCATTCTGACATCACTGCCAGGTAAGCCACCACAACACCACCAGGGACGTTTTGTCGACATTCTAATCATGTCGGCATAATGAATGTCAACAAAATATACCACACCCTTCAAATTATTATGTGCTAAAGAGCCGTCCATGAACGGTTTACTATCAGGGGTTCTCGA
The DNA here is from genome assembly GCA_031769625.1 of Taudactylus pleione. NCBI lineage: Eukaryota > Metazoa > Chordata > Amphibia > Anura > Myobatrachidae > Taudactylus > Taudactylus pleione. The sequence goes on along the minus strand of JAUIMM010000013.1, from coordinate 8,220 downwards.
TCTGTGTCTGTCTGGGTTTCAAATTATGTTTCTGAAGCATCTATAGGACCTTGGTTTAATGCTTTGATAATGGTCTCTCTTTTTCCTAGCTTCAAATGGTCTAAAGCAGGAATGGCCAACCTGTGGCTCTCCATCTGTTGTAAAACTACAAATCCCAGTATGCACTGCTTCAGTTTTGCTATTAGGGAATGCTAAAACTGTGGCAGGGCATGCTGGGATGTGTAGTTTCACAACAGCTGGAGAGCCACAGGCTGGCCAGGCCTGGTCTAAAGTATAACAAGAGCAACATCCCCAATGCATGTGAAATTGGGGGCTAGTACACAATATTATAAAAAAAAAACACATTTAATCATTGGTATGACAACACTGCAATAAGGAGCGCGGAGTCCCTACGTCACAACCCGCACCTCAGGTCCCACCCGTCAGTTAAAATCTTCTCCTTTCCCAAAGAGAAACGGCACACGTGGAACACGGCCAGAATGTGATAGGAGTCTCCGAGCGGAACAGGATTTAATGTGACTAAAACTGCAGCTATTTCGCCCACCGCCTGCCGCGATCTATAGGATGAGACGGAATATCCTGATGCTCCCGATCCTGTCCCAGATACTTTGTTCAATAAATGTTCCTATGTTGCAAAAGTCCCCTTATTCCACCATCCAAAGCTTAAAAGTTCTGTCGTAGGAACACGTGGCGATGAGTTCTCCGTCTGAAGAGATGTCCAGGCCCATCACCTTCCCCTCGTGTCCGGCCAAGGTCTTCAGCGGGGACCACAACGGGTGTGTCCACACTTTGGCTGTGTTGTCGTACGCTCCCGTCAGCAGGTACTGTCCATTTGTGGCTGTTGGAAACCAGACGATAGATTGTTATTCCACAGACAAGTAACATGTTCTGCATTCCCAGTACATAGTTTTACATCAGTGAGGTTCCCTGACCTTTCATCATTAACTCAATGGTGCCCTTCTGACTTATTAGCAGGGTAAGGACACATGCCAGATCATTTACGAGTAGAAAAGGACGGTCAGCTTCTGGTCAGGTGTCCACGACATTCATCCAACCAGCAGCCGGCGATCATTTCTCCTGGCACATCAGATGCCCTTCTCCTCCTGCCCTCATATCATTACTGAAGTCCTCCAACAAAGATCCCAATGAATTAAGTTGCCCTCACATCCAAACATTAGGCATTCCCCACCCAACATACGCTGAACCATAACACCCAACACTTCCGATTTCCTTCTGGAATCCTATTTGGAAGCAGGATCAGGTTCGATGGAGGGAAGTCAGAGTTATACTCACGTTGGAACTTAACGGCGCTGACCAGATTCTGGTGAGCAGGTATAGTATAGATACAGCGCCTCTGGCGAAGGTCCCACACCTTGCAGGTATTGTCACCGCTGCCGGTAGCTACGTGATATCTAGAATATAGGACAAATAAAGGTATAAAAGGTTGCCGTAGGGAGAACGGGTTACTATTTATCATTATATTACAGACTTTTTTTTTTTATCGTTTAATGAACATTTACATTTTGTTTCTTGCAATCAGTCCCCCCACTCTCTAAGGCCAGGGGCAGTCTATTCAAATGAGAAGACACATTTTTTTAGAAAGCGAGCCCCTGCCGCTGTAGCGGACCTACGCTATCCGGGTATTTAATAGGAAGACTCACATGTACAGGTCAGGTGACACCCATGGGCCCCAGGTGGACATTCCTGTTAGTTTCTGTTTACATAAAACCCCCAGGTCATGTATTGCTAATCCCCCCCCCCACCATAGAGAACCACAGTAGTCGCTGTCCCTACGCATCTTTGCAATCTCATCGTCTCCATCTTTACCCGTTGGGTGAGAAGTTGATGCTGTAGATTTCTTTCAGGTGACCTTCCAGGAACATGATACAACGACCGGTCCGCAGGTCCCACACTCGGCCAAAGGCGTCCAGACCTCTGCATTAGAAGAGATCGTCACATGGTGATAAAGGTTAAGAATCACGGGCACCACTAGCGGTTCTGTACAACGCACTTTGCATAACGTTCCCTTATACCTAAGCTGGCCTCCTGTATATATGTACAGTAAGTGGTTACATTAAGAGCTCTATAAGCTTCTGTATGTCTAGATGGGAGTTTATTTTTTTAAACCTTTTTTTTTTTTCTCAAAAATACAATAAGCAGAGGTGTAAAAACAATGCAAAGTACTAGAAAACCAAACGCGATAATTGCGCAGGAGCGATCTGCAAATACGGTGCTGAAAGCTTGTTGCTGGGTTGCACGAAATGCGGATTTTGAGTGCCGGAGATCTCATCGCAAGAATTTGTTTGCTCAGCACCTCGGTGAGCAGCCCGTTCAGCGTTTAGGACAGACCCGGGGAAGGCGAAAACCAGGCTCCAGGGTTATTTACGGCACCGCTGACCTGCTCCCCAAATGCTCACATCACAATACATCTAGGTGTCTTACCCAGTGCCAGCTAAAGACCCGTCCAGGTGGAAGGAGAGGTCGTACACCCCTTTACTGTGCCCCTCCTGATGCAGAATCTCCTCCTGTGCCTCTAGGTCCCACAATCTCCACGACCGGTCGTGACTACAATATTACCGTGAGGACAGAAAGCAAAACACATCAGTCTGACTGTAATCCAGCTCCCTAATAGTCAGTGGCTCGCGTTATATTCCTTACCATGTAGTGCCCAGAAATCGCCCGGACGGATGCCACATCACTCTCGCCACTCTCATTGTGTGACCTTCTATATCCGCGACTGGCTCATCGCTGAGGGAAGAGAGACAATTATGTGAGGCCGGCACACAGGAGCCCATGGGTACAGGTGACTGGGTCTTCCAGATTTAGTGCCACGTTGGTGCTCTCTGTGCTGGAGTACAAGGAGAGCTGCCCACCGTGCCCATACGTCATTGCACAAGACATCACCTGATACAAGCGGCCGTATGCAGGGTACTCCCCTGATCAGAATATGTAAAGGGACTTTCCACAAAAGCATATACAGTACATACAAGGAAAGGATCCCCACCAAGATGGTAAGCACGTAGCTGAATAACTAAATTATCTGCTAGATTACACTCCTGGGTGGGGGCAGGACCCCTAAGTGCCAGGTAAAGAGGTTATCCACTGACAGTAGGTGGTTCTGATGTAAAGCTCTATCCTAGAAGCCTGAGGGAATCTGCAATAGCCCCATAGACAAAGGACAGACCGTAACCCGGAATTATATCAATGTCCAGATATTGGTTCAGTAATGATTTCACGGTGGCCGATATTTACACCACACACACACACACACACACACACACACACACACACACACACACGGGCCTAGTACGGAGGATGTATAGCATTGCTTGCAACATAAACACATTTATCTAGTGCATATACAAAACCACAGTATAAAACAGCAGCTTGTATAGATTTGTACTTCTTGGGACTTTTAAATAAACTGGGTTTAATTATTATTATTATTTTGTTTTTAAGGGATTCTCATCTCCTCTCCCCTCCCAGCAATCAGTCACTCACACTGTCCTGAAGCTGCACTCCGAAGTGTGGGTGCCAAAGGACCGCACAGCCTGGATCTGCTGCTCTGTTCCAATACCCCTGGCTTTACCCGTGCCCCCCCACAGCGCCAAGCTGTGCATCAGTTTCCCATTCCTGGGATGGCACAACCGGGCAGAGCCACATTCATTACAGGAAGAGATGTAACGTAAGCGACAGCTGCTTACGGTGAGGGTGGTGCCCAAACTACTCGTCAACTTCACATTAATTCTCTGTAGTAAATGGACAAAAAACATTCTGGCAACCAAACTACTTTGAGAACCGACAAAGCATAAAAGCCACCAATGGCAGCATATTTCCTCCCGTACACAGTTACTAATCACTATGGCAATATTATATCACATTACGTCTAGTGCCAATTCTGTGCACACCCGCGTTCTAAGAACGATGTGTATACCGATCTGTCTGTACCACAGATAGTCACAGTCTACTCCCCTGTCTTCTAAATCCTATGGAGATTAGGTGTTTATTCCCTTCTATAGTAAAAAGGGACGATCGCTGCGTATAGCATCTGGCGGCTCTCATCTCACCGATGAGCGGCACACACAGGGACAGCCATGTGACAAGCAGGGACTACGGGTGCTGTGTCGTATGGAGCCAAGGGAGCAAGCAATTTAGATCCCCAGGTGGGATGATTCACCAGGGCAACCACTAGAATCCACAGAGATGGGCTAATTACTCCTTCAGAGACAGAGGCTTACTACTTAATGAGCAGAGGCAAGAAAAATACTGATCACAAAGTTATATCAGCATCTTTAATTAGAAGCACGAGCCGGCCTCGCCTCTATCCACTGACTGCTGTTCAGGAAGGCACGGATTACAGCAGATTATCTCACGTTTCTGGGTACAGAACGTTTATATCAGATCCATGGATACCAATAGAATGACCTACGCAGGCGACCAACTCTGCACAGATTGGACCTCACAGGCTGGACCGCTGGATCTCACAGAGCTCTCTTATCGCAATCAACTTCACATACAATCTAATGGCGCTGGAAAACTAATGCGATTGGATCTGTGTAATTTGGCTCTCCTCGTGTATAGGCAAATTGCTGATAGATCAGATTGTAGGGTGTGACCAACATAGGATTAAATACAGATCTTTCTTTCCACATACGCAGCTTCAGGGTAATGTACCAAGTGCCATTTACCTACAAAACCAGGTCATTTGTCTTTTGAACCATTGCTGCTTTAAATTATACAGACTTAATCGCAGAAATCGCCCGGGTCACGAAAGTAACATCTTATTACATGGGGTCTAAAGATCTACAGTAAAAAGGTAGACAATGTCTAGATAGACAACAGATGTTAGACGGACTAAAGGTCGACACCAAAATGGTCGACATGTTTTTTGGGGGTTAGGGATAGGCACTTACCCCGACGGTTAGGGACCAGGTGAGAGGGTTAGGCACTTACCGGAGGGAGGGTTAGGCACTTACCGGAGGGTTAGGCATTGGAAGGGACGGTTAGGGTCAGGCACCTACCCCGACAATTAGGGTTAGGCACCAGAAGGGAGGGTTAGGGCTCGAGGAAAAAAAAATAAATGCGTCGACCATTTTTTTGTCTACCTTTTTTCATGTCGACCATTTGTACCTGTCGACCTTCTTACATGTCGACCTTTAGTGTGTCGACCTTTTGTCCCTGTCGACCTATTGACTGTCTAACATTTGGTGTCTATCTAGACATTGTCTACCTTTTTACTGTAGATCTCTCAATCCAACGCCCTTATTAAATATATCTCATTGTATTATCGCCGAGTCCAAGACAAGGAAGTTGCTGCACGAAACGCCGATATTATATTTTCTGTGCGCTAACAGTCAACCAAAGGGCCACACCGATTATAATAATAATAAAAAACACATCAAAAACAGGTTCTCTCAGTGCTGTCCCTTGAAGAATAAGAGGGTGTTATTTTTATTATATATATTACACCAGCTCTATAGCGCACAGTCTCCTGGTGGCAGGGCCTAGATACACACCAACCAGTGTCCTAAACGATGCACAGGAGACGCGCTGCTACTGGGCCGTATAAGGAACTGAAGGTTAGAAGTATTAAAAATAAATTCTCATTTTTGAGTCCGGATAAATTTTTTTCAATCTTCCGCCACTTGTTGAACATTTAGCAAACTGTATTCCTTAAGGTGCGTACACACGGAACGATAGATCGTTACGATATGAACGAT